>VZQC01007915.1:914691-950706 GCA_009823505.1 Rhizomys pruinosus
TTTGGGAGCTTTTTAATCGTCAGAATCTCTTATATAGTTCTTAGCATCTATCATTCACATTAGTTTTGATTTGTGAAAATATAGTTCTAGCCCACTGTAGTAATCAGAGCTTTAGTGCCTTCCAAACAGCAGCTCCAGGGCATTTTTGTGCCCAGGTCCCATTGAACACACAGAAAAACTTCCCTGGGCAGTGCCCTTCATACATGAAATCTTGTACATGATCCTGTTCTGCTGTTTCATCTCTGATTCCAGCTATAAAGTATACCCTTCTCTTTGCACCATGCACTCCATGTGTCAGAAGTATCACAGCTACACACACACACACACACACACACACACACACACACAAACACATGCCTCATCTGTCCCTCTTGCTTCTGCTGGATTTCATTTTCAATTTTATATCAGAGTAAGTATTAGAGCCTCTTAGAAAATGTCAAGAAATCTCATAAAGAAATTCAACTCAGTCCTGCGTGGTGGCAGATGCTGCCTTTAATCCTAGCACTCAGAAGGCAGAGGCAGGCAGATCTTTGTGAGTTCAAGGCCAGCCTGGTCTACAGAATGAGTTCCAAGACAGCTGGGACTACAGGGATACCCTATCTTGAAAAGACCAAAAAGAAATCCAATTCAAATGATATGTGTATGTATGTATGTACGTATCATATATATTTATGTCTACATATGTATATACAGTTTATATACATACATATATATATATATACATATATATATATATATATATACTGTAGCAATGCAAGTTGGAGAGAATAACAACAAAAGAATTGAAAAAAAACTCTGGAAAGTCTCGGAAAAAGATGCAGGACATGTATGGCAGAATGCAGAGACTAGGGTTTGGGGCATGGAAAAGGAAGTGATTCTAGATTAGATCAAGAAATAATGTATGATCTATGGAAAAAGTTTAAGAAGAATAAAAAATAACATGATAAAAAAATGAAATATATAGTGACTATGTGATCCAGAAATCTCTCTCCAGAGTATTCACTCACACAAAATGGAAGGTTTTCTCTAACCAAAAAAAATTGATAAATATATGGATTAATAAATGAACAAATAAGTGGATCTAATGAAACATAAAATGATTCATTAATGCCTTTTTGTTAGGTTTCCTTTGCTGTAGCAAAATATCTAAATGACTCAATTTAAAAGAAGAAAGGACTTAGTTTGATTCCTGGTTGCAGGGTGTTCACACCATGGTGGGTTGGCTTCATTGTCTTAGGGCCTGTGAAGAGGCAGAGCATCATGGTGAAGAACATCCAGTAGAGCAAAGGTTCTCACCTCATGACATTCAGGAAGCAAAGACAATGAAGAAGGGGGAAAGGTTCCAATATGACCTTTAGAGGCATGTCTCCAGAGATATAATTCTCTTTCCTTGGGCCTAAGTCCTTAATGACTCTACCAGCAGCCAATAGCACCACATCCTGACAACCAACATTTTAGCCCATTGGTTTGGAGGATACTTAAGATCCAAAGTGAGTACCACAACTACTGGTTAAGGGTCTAAAGATATCAATTCCCTCACAGGCTCAGGACTGAGGAGTGGGAGTGGTTAGAAAGGACTGTTGTTTTTCATTATAAAATCTTCCACTAGCATTGATTTTTGACTACGTAAATATATTCCTTTCATAAAAATTTAAAATGTGAAGTCATGCTGTGTGATTCTATTTCTCTAAAGCCCTGGAACTGGCAAAACTAATCTTTGGTTGCATGCTACTTAGTCTCAAATGACTCAGAAAAAATTTCTGTACACACAGAGTGAAAGCAAATGCCAAATTAAATGAGGTAAATGTTAGAGAAGGTGAATCTAGGTGAAGCATATCTGTATAGTCATTTTATAACATTTTCTTGCAACTTTTTGTTGATTGAAATTATTTCTAAATAAAAACTTAAAAACAAATCTATACTAGGAAAAAAAATCAATAAATGGTCAACTGGGCTGAGAAGCAGAGAAGAATTGCCGAGGAAGAAACATGAGGGAGATTTCTGAATCTTGAGAAGGGTTTAGAGTTTGTATTACATGACGTATGCATTTATTAAACCCCATAAAAGGGTAGGATTAATAGCATGCATTTCACTACTTATAAAATGTAGTTCAATAAATATAAGCAAATATTGAATATAAAATATTCATGGTAAAGAGTTTAGAAGAAAGTATACAGATAGACTTATCTTCATATTCATCAAAAACAGCAGACACTTAAGTAAGAGGAACTGATGAATGGAAACAGACATGGATAGAAGGACAGATGTGAAATAAAGTAAAAGTATTAAGTATTCATTGTGAGTTATTGAGTTCAAGGCCAAACTGGTCTACATAGAGAGTTCCAGGACAGCTGGGGCTACAGAGGGACCCTTTCTCAAAAAAAATCCAATGGTAGATATCTTCTTACAATTTTGCTGTATATTTGAAATTTTTATAATAAACTATTAGGAGAAAAGAAAATAATGATCAATTGGTATGAAAAGAGATATATGACTTAAAAGTTTATGGAAAAGAAACAAATGTTTTTAAATTTTTTAAAGAGCTGATATGGAGAGGGTAAGTGGTAAAGAGATTTGCCCGCAGTGGCCCATCTTTGAAGTAGCAGAAGTTCTAGAACTAAGGTTTGTATAACCATATGTATGCAAAGCTTTCTTGACAGCAACCCCAGACATACAGTATCACTACTACATAACCGGCTCTGTCCTTGATCAAGCCCAGCAATATGCACAGATGGATAGTTTTGTATGAGGATAAAAGAACCCACATTTTCCCCAATTTTGATCAAATTTGTATGCAAAAGGTTTTGCACAGACCAAGATCTCGTCTTCATTTGTCAACTGAGGATTTTAAATTTCCCTCAGGAAAATTTTGAGCATGAAACTTTCATCTCAGCCTTCCACGGGCCTCAGAGGCATTGCTGTCTCATCTTTGTTGAGTCAGATACAAATACTATGTTTAAGTAAACACCCTGGAGAGAACTACTATTACCTACGTCAATCGTGTTGGATCAGAATTCACATTTGAAAACAAGAATAACCTAATGTCCATCAGCAGGAAAATGAATGAGGAAATTGTGACATAATCATATAAAAATACTTTGTAGGAATTAAAATTAATGTATGATATGACTAGCATGCAAAAATAAATAAACCTAAAAGATAAATTATTGAACGGAGAAAGTTGCATAATTCACATAATACTGTGTTTTAAAATTTTGTGAAATAGCACTATACATTGTGTGAGGATATAAAATTGTATGAAATGGTAAAATCAAATTAAGAATAATAGTTTCCTCTTGGGAGACAGGGGATTATATGGGTAGCTTCTATACTTTTTTGCTTTCTTTATCATCACTGAAAATAAGACAAATCAGATTTTCTCTCCTCCCAAGAAAAGGTAATTTTAAAGAATACATTCCTATAATTATCAATGAAATATTAAAAAGCAAATGTAGATTAGGGAAAGGTAAGAAAAAAAAACTCCTGAGATTGGGAGGGGCTCCAATAGAGGGATGCCCTTGCTCCATTTTTGGTGCATGAGGGCTCTGAGTAGATTTCTGACACTGCCAAATGGATGGACAAAACATGCAGTCGAAATACCACAAATGAGCAGGAGCCCTGAAAGCCACTCTTCATGTAGGAGAGCTCAAAGGACTCAGTGCTAATCAGCATCTGCATAAACTGGAAATAAATAATACTTTGCATGGATTTTCTCCCTCCTTTCATTTCTTCTGAATGGTCCAGAAAATCTCAAGCCCTAATATGGGGAACATGGCAATGCAAATAGCTAACCTAGAGCTCATAAGCTATTGTGTGAATGAACCCTGCAATATCTCTACCTCTGAGCTTCTTATGTTAAATATGCATTGTATTGCGGGGTTGCAACACAATAATCCATGCACACCGGTCTCCTAGCTTCTGGTGGCTTGCTTTCAATCCTTGGTAGACTTCGTTTCTGTTGTAACACTCCAATTTCTCCCTTCATCTTTCCATGACATTCTCCCTCTATGTATGCATGTCTCCCCATATGTAAATGTCTTCTTTTTATAAGACCAGTCATATTATATTAGGTCAAGCCTACAGGCTTAATTTTATCTTACTTACTTCTGTGTAATGACCATGTCCCCAAATATAGTCACAGTCTGAGGAAGAAGAGGTTAGGGCTTGAATATGTAAATATGGATGGTAGGAGAACATAACTCAAGGCATATTAGCCATAAACTTCATTTTGTCCCTAGGAGAGGATTCTCTAAGCCTGTATGTATGGGGGAATTTTCTTTGAAGGTTTCCTTAGGTGTTTTACTAGATTATACTAGTAAGATATGGAAAGCCTTCTTAAAGAGCTTGAATTTATTGCCAGAATCATCTTCATAAATCCCACAGCTAATATCTTGTCTTCAAAACCCTCCTAGGACTGAAAAATAATGTACACTGTTATGAACATGACATTTATAAAGGAGACTGTCAGGACCACTGTGTAGAAGGAAAGGAAAGGAAGCAGGGATATGCAAAAAGGAAGGCTGGCCTGTGATAGAATCCTAGCAAGGACTTAGCCAGATCCACTGGGAGACACAACCCTGGGATGGTACATATTGGTCGCAGAGAGCTGGTGCAAAAGCACTAGGCCTTTAAAACCCTCCCAGAGCAAAGAACGCTAGGACTCAAATCCAGTGACTTGATCCTGATGGAGTAAAAAGAGCAATGGGGTGTAACTTCCATAATTACATGCTGCATAATACTCTGGGTTGCTACAACAGTGATTGTAGAAACTCTTCTTGATGTTTTGACAAAGTAACAATGAGGATGGCCTGCAGGAGCTAAGGCAGATCCCCAGCCAAAGAGCAGTAAAGAAATTCCAAGCCAGGGCCTCCAGTTCTACCCCCCAAAATGGATTCTCCCCCAGCCTAGCATGTAAATGAGAATGAAGCCTGACTATTCCTGTGATTGGAGCCTGGAAATCCCTTAAGCAGAGAACTCAGTTACACCATGTATAGACTTCTGACCCATAGAAATTAGGGCAATCAATGAGTGTTATTTTAACTCTGCGGATATTCACTGATAATTAATATAACCCCACATGTTCACTAATAATCACTAGATTCAGGCTATCTCCAGGAAAGGAACTTGACTTGAACAAGATACCTACTCTACAGACTATTCTAATAAAGGGCTAGCAGCTAAAGATTGGCATCTAGCACGGTCCCAGCAGTTGTGGAATCAGGTCTTTCAGAACTGAGAGATGGGGACAGTGTTACACAGAGTCCACAGCAATCCTAGCCATTCTTCCAACTACACAGTAATTTTTTGAGGCTGCCATAACATGTGACCACACGAAGTTGGTGGCTGAAATCAATGGATCCCCTTGCCCTTGTGGCTTGCAGAGGCCTGACCTCAACTTGTAAGCAAAGCTGCATTCACTCTGGTGGTGCTCAGGAACAATTTGCTCCAGCTTCTGGACTTCCTTGACTTAAAAAAAGTATTGAATATTTGTGTGTTTCATACAGTCCATCTCAGTCAGTCTTAATAATTTCATACCTCCTTCTCCACTGACCCCTCCCACAACTCCCTCCCACAACCCCCTCCCACTGGAATTTATAGCTCCCTTACTCAGATCTATGTTTCTGTCTTTACATTAACTTCACGTCTGTGTCTTTGTGTGTCTTTCCTCTTCTGTCTCATAAGGATGTGGCTTATCTATCTTTGGAATTCTTGTTTGACACTTCCAGGATGAAACTTCCCTTAGGACACTGTATTATAGTCTTTTTATCTTCCTTACTTTTTATTAGTTCTTTGAGAATTTCATACAATATATTTTGCTCATATTCCCCTTCACCCCCTCCCTCAACTCCTCCAAGATCTAGCACCTTCCCCTACCTAAACAACTTTGTGTCCTCTTTTTTTTCTACATAAACTCATCCTGTTCAATTTGTACTACCCATATACCCTTGGGCATGTGGCCATCTCCTGCAGCATGGCCAACTTACCAGGGGCCACACCCTTAAAGAAAACTGAGTCTCCCTCTCCCAGCAGTTATCAATAGCTAATAACTCCTTGACTACAGGTGTACTGTAGTTCACGTGTGATACTGCATTAGAGTCTTAAACTTGCACATCTTCCCCCTGTTAGGCTATAAGCTTTAGGCAAGCAGCAGATTCCAATCATCTAATATGTCCAGATTCCCACTCTACCACTTGCTTTGTTGTTTATGAACTCGAAAAGTCATTCATTCATTCATTCATTCACCTAACATATATTTATTGAGTGCGTGCTATATTCCAGACATCTGTAGATGAGGAAAGTCCCTTGTGGGCTTATACTCTAATAAGACAAATAATAGACAAGGTAAAAGAGTAAATTGTATTTATATGCTCACATAGTTTGTGTTAGTGATTAATATAGGATCTGGTAGAAACAAATTAGGATGTACGGACTGAGGTGCAGTTTCACATAGAGTTATGATGGGCTTCACTGAAAACTGACCAAGCGAACACATATTTTAAGGAAGTGCTTAAGATCGTCATAGTTTTCCAGATAAAAAGCCACTTTGGGTTAATGGAACAATATGTACAAAGGCCTATGTTGGGACCATGTGTAAAATACTTAAGTGTGATTGGATAAGGAGGAAGTAACCAAGAGGTTGAAAGGAACAAAGCAGCAGATGAAGTCAGAATGGGAAATGGAAGAATCTGGATTAAGAAGAGTTCTGGGGTCTAATCCCAAAACTGGGGAGGCAGAGGTAGGCAGGGCTCTGTGAGGTCAAGGCCAGCGAGTCCATGCTGCTGTGCCTACAGGAAGTCTTTGTCTCAAAAAGACAGAAGAAGAAGAAGAAGAAGAAGAAGAAGGAGGAGGAGGAGGAGGAGGAGGAGGAGGAGGAGAGTTTGTGGAACACTGTAAGGACTCGTTACCTAGGGGATCTGGAGGATTGCAATTGTGAGGAGAGTAATAAGAAGAGCAGGCTTCCATTTGAACAGGGTCATACTGGCTGCTGAGTGGAAATTTAGACTCAGTTGAACACTTGAAAGTATTCAATTCTAAATGTGTGCCCCTTCAATGGCCACAAGATTTCTGTACTCTAGTTATTCAACCAAACACTAATCTTAAACAGATTTGGGAGATTTTAGGAAAGATCCAAGTTATCTGACCTTAAGAAATGGAGATGATCTGGATGGACTTACTCCAATCAAATGAGTATTTTCAAAGCAGTTGTTTGCTTGTTTGTTTTCTACTGATGGCAGAAGAGTGACATGAAACACCAGAGTAATTTAATGTGCCATTGCTGCCTTGGAAAAATGGAGAAAATCACATGAATAAGAATGCATATAGCCTTCGGGATCCAAAAGCGACTGAACCCTGGCCAGCAACCACCAAAAAAATGTGACTTCGGACTTAGAGTTGTAAGCATCTGGATTCTACCTACCAACGACCTGAAAGAACCTGGAAGGGGATTCTTCCCCACAATGGACTCTTCCAGTTAAGAGCCCAGTGTGGCTGGCACCTTCATTTCAGTCTAGTAAAACCCTAAGTAGACAACTCACCCTATGCTTCCAGACTTCTGATTTACAGAACCATGAGATAATACAGGAGTGTTGTTTCTAGTCGCTAAGTCTGTGGTAATTTATTAGGCAGCAATAAGTGCCAGGAGACTAAGCTGGGAGACCAATTAAGAAGCTATGGTAGTAATTCAGGCAATAGAAGACAGCAGCTCTGGCCAAAATAGTAGCCAAGGAGACATTTGAAATATTAGACACTAACGTATAAGAAAAGGAAGATGGAATGCCTATCAATTAAGACTAGAAAGACAGGGAAACATTTGGGGGTGAGGTGGGATATTGAGAACTCCATTTAGGACCTGCCAGTCTGGAGATAATGACTTAATTAACAAAGTTACTTCTAAAGCCAGGAAACTAAATTAGATCCCCAAGTGGGAAGAATATTACCACAAAGAAGGCCAAACACAAAGTCTGAGTTATTCCTACTTCAGAGTTAGGTGATCTGTGAGATGACCATGACAGACTGTGACAAGGAGCAGCAGTCATTTAATGTCTGAGTTCACTTTCTTTATTTGTATAATGTTAAAACATATCTACTTACAGAGCCATTGAATTCAGTAATTTTTAAGTACTCAGAACATTGTTGCATGGTATGTATTAAACAATTGTTAGCTCTTATAGGAGACAGTAGAGGCCATTTCTTGCTGGTCTTTTTATTCTTATAACCTCTACCAGCTCCCTTCCAAGTTCTTAGCTGACACTAAGGACAGGGTTTTATACACAATCATAACTGGATCAATATTGTTGAAATGAATTTAATTCTCCATCTTTGTGTTCTAAAGCTAAGATTATTCTGTCAAGCTCACTAAAATGCACAGATATTTTTGGCCATTTGAAACACCTGATTTGGGGAGCCAAGTAGAAGGAATATCAGAAAATTAATTCCTTCATTTTGACAGCCATCTTGAAGCTTCCTCATATATGCATCTTCTTCCTATCTTCCCACTGTGAAGCAATCATAAGTGGAAACAATAACAGAAAGAAGTCTAATTTTGTTGACAAGACAAGGCTACAGATATTTAGTTTTCAAATGAACTACCCTTGTGTTTGGAGTCATTTCTTCAGATTCTCAAGATATTTATAAACTCCTAACTGAAAAACACTGCCCATGGCAGGTCATAATTCTTCCACATATGCCTTGCTTAAGGTGTGAGACAGTGACCCAAACAGAGGCTATTGGGAATACTTGCACATTTTCCTCTTAGGATCTCCTTTGAGACATATTTACTGAAATACTTTATTGCCTCCACATTGAGAATAAATTAAAACTGCAGTTAAGCCTGTAGCAGTTAAGTAAAAGCATGCATCATTTGGATTGAATTTGTTGAGAAAGAATCAACTGTTCACTATCTGCCATGAAATTTTGAAAATTCTGGGAAATTAGCTTCTTGAAAAGAAAAGCCATTCTAATTTCCTCAGCTTTATGGAAATGCACTCAGGAGTGCTGTTCAAAGCTTCAACTTTGGCTGTCTATGGTTTAAGATAACCGTTCAATATCGGCAAAATATGTGAATTTAATTAAGAGTATTGAAACAAAAGAAGAATTGCCAAAGTGCTTGTAGTCTATACAGGGACCGAGAAGCTAATTTGTTGATGTGATTTTAATTAGTATCCTCAAGCATAACTCTAAAAGTTCCTTTTATCTAATCATCACATTTATATAAACCATTAGCACATACTACTTGGTTTGAAATGCTTTGCTGCAGAATCCAAACTGATGTCCTACCCTGGGAGAGTCTATAATAAGCTTAGCATGTTTCCAGAGAGAAACTTTTGTATCTACCTGAAGTACATTTAGGCTCAACAGTTACAGAGAAAGTAACTTAAAACCTGTCTTTGAACCCGAGGAATAGAAGTGATTTGGTGTTTCTGCTGCCTTGCCAGCACTCTGCAACAAGAAGAAAAAAGAAACAAATCAGATTATGCTGCCGTAAACACTTTCAGAAAGTACCCCAACCAATGACTAAACTGAGTCCCAGAGCTCCACATTGCAGGGAGTGACAATGACTAAAGAACCCAGTTTGTTAGGCAATATTGACTTGACAGCTTCAGGGTAAGAAATATTGTTGTGGGTGTCCCAAGAACAATTTCTCAGTAATAACAGCATCTATCTCTTAGATACTCCCTCTCCCTAACTCCCAATAAAAAATGTTCTTAAAAGCAAAAGACATTTTAATATGGTTTTCAATAACTTCTGTATTTCTGTGCAGTCTTCAACTTCAACAGGGTGTGTTTGGATACTGATTTAACTTCAGGAAAAAGCACTCATATGCAATGATTTGTGAGTGAGATAAATAACAAGACAGGGAAGAGAAAACTGCATCATCAGAATGAATGATTATAATACAAGCACAATTCTTGCTTGCTTTATGACCTTGAACATGGTACTTATACCAGTTTACTCAACTATAGACTGGACATTATATAGTATTGCCTTGTTTGTATTGGCTTGCTAGGACTGCCATGACAAAGTAATGTAAACTGGAGAAGGAATTTTTTTCTTTTATTTTTCACCACTATACTAACGAGGAGGGAATTCTTTTTTTTTTTTATTTCTGTATGTGTATGAATGTATTGTCTGCATGCAGGTTTGTGCACCCGTGTCGTGCAATGCCACGGAGGTCAGAAGAGGGTGTCGGATTCCCCTGGAACTGGAGTTCTCCTGGAATTGGAGTATCAGACAGTTCTCAGCCACCATGTGGGTGTTGGGGATCGAACCCAGGTCCTCTGTAAGAGCTGTCAGTGCTCTTAACTGCTAGGCCATCTCTCCAGCCCTGGGAATTCTTAAAAATACAAATATACTGGCAAGCTGTAGAAGTACTCTTGTTGGCTCATCTCAAGGACTCATGTCTGAATAGTTCTTACTTTTAAAAATCTCAGCATTGCTACCACCAGATCTTCAGCTCTGTGGCTTTCATTCAGGCAACTTGGAGATGGAAGATACTGGTTTTAGAGAGAGAATATTTTTAGGATAGATATGAAGAGAGCCACGTGGACAGCATTGAAAAACCTCTAGTCAATAAAATAAATAAACATAGAAGAAGAAATAAAAAGAATTCCTGAAAAAATAAAAAAAAAATACAAATATACTGTATTACAGTTCTAGGGGAAAAAAGTGTTCAATGCAGCTGTTACAAATTTGGCTTCTTATAAGAACAGCACTCAGGCTGACTTAAGGTCCAACAAAACAATCTAAGTTTTATCTTGATCACTTCTCTTATGAGTAGCTTTCCCATTACTTCAACAAAAAACCTGATGAAAACAGTCTGAGGACAGAAATTTGTTGTGGCTCAGCTTGAGATTGTGATGAATCACAACAGGGAAGGGAAAGTGACAAGAGCATGAAGCAGCTCTTCACACTGAATCCATAGTCAGGAGCAACCAGAAGTAAGTCCTTGCACTCTTCGAGTTTTCTCCTTTCTATGCAGTCCAGGACCCCTGCCTAGGGTATAGTGGTACCCACATTTAAGTGAAAGAGGTGCTCCCACCCAAATTAACCTAGTCAAGATAATCATTCAGGAACATACCCAGAGGTTTGCCTTCAAGGTGCTTCTAGAAGTTGACAGTCAATATTAATCATCATACCTCTATAATGGCTGTCTCCAAACAAGGCCATCTTCTGAGGTACTAGAAGTCAAATTTGAAAGCTATGAATGAAGAAATGAAATGCAATAGTTAAAAAAATTACACATACACCGGGCATGATGGCGCACACCTTTAATCCTAGCACTTGGGAGGCAAAGGCAGGCGGATCTTTGTGAGTTCAAGGCCAGCCTGGTCTACAGAGCTAGTCCCAGGCAGCTGGGGCTACAGGAAGACCCTGTCTCAAAAAGACACAAAAAAAGTTACACATTGGTGGGTGTTTTGAGCATGTGATGAGATAATCTATGCAAATCCTTTAGCCTATCCTTTGGTAAATATAAGCAATCACTCAGCAATTATTAGGTAGTATCACACACTGTGGATGGCTATACTTCCTGATTTAGGGGCTTAAATAATTTTTGGTGCACTTTAAAGAAGGTTACTCCATACTAATCTTAATGTCTATTTCCCTCAAAAAGTATTGGGTTTGGAGAGATAATTCAGCACTTAAGAACATTGACTGCACTTGCAAAGGACCTGGGTTAGATTCCCAGCATGCACATAGCAGCTAAAAACTGTTCATAACTCCAGTTCCAGAAGAATCTGATGATCTCTTCTGCCCTCCATGGGAATTGCATGACATGGGTGCGATAGACTCACACACAAAAAATAAAATATTTGGTAAAAGTATATAGCTGGTCAAAGCGAGAAAGATAACTCAATGCAAATAAGTAGCAAGAGGGCCAAATAATGGCATTAAGATACCATGAAGGTACAATTGCATTGAGGTAGGAAATGGTTAACAACGATTCCTCATCTGTCCAAGAGGCAGCAGGAATCCATTGTCTCAGGTCACCAAAGAATCTTGATGTGGAGATTTCTGAATGCAACTTCATTTTCTATATATGGAAATGTTTTATTTTTTGTTTGTTTTCATTATTTTTTAACATTCTTATTGAAGTTATGTGTGTTTCATACATTGTTTCTCAGTCCAATCTAGACTCATCTTGTCTTCCATGCCCCCCCCACCTTACCTGAGTTCATGCACCCTGCCCTCCTTGTTCCTTGGAGGAACTTTACTGTTTCAATTGATTCCCTGTCCCTGTTCCTCTACTGTTGTTGCCTCTGATCTGTACCTTGAGTCAAGTGAGACTCCTCCATCAGCACCAGCTACACCTCCTCTGCCTGGAAATACTGTGCAGCAGTGACAGCCATATGTCTGTATATCCCAAATCTAATTGGCTATTAGCTCTCTCCTTGGAGGAATAACCCATGGCTGATGCCACAAGCTTACATCCTCTAATGGTTAGGAGATGTTATAAACCACAGGAAGACCCTGTCATACTTAACAGAAGAAAATGTAATTCATGGATTAACATACCATCCAAACATCTGTGTCTATACCAAAGTAACCTACCATAACAATTAGTACTGTTTAAATACCTATATATCTAATTGCATGTGCTTCATTGTCGAAGGATCGAAGGCTAATATTATACTGTTAATACCAGATATCTAATTCGTATGTGCGTTCAGTTGTAGGACGAACGAGTTTAGCCTGGACAAGCTGGCAGCCCATGAAGAAAACAATGCCAGAATTGACTAGAGACGCAAGACACCACGTCTCCAGAGAAAGTAGAGTGATTTGCTTCTCATCCACCTGCGCCCCTTTCTAAGCTAGGGAACAAATGCAGAGAAGGGGGTGCAGTAGAATGTTAAGGGCGCGATGGGGGTTGAATGGTAAAACCTAACAATTAACTGGACACTTCTTTGATCAACTTGGAATGACATTTACAACACCCCTCTGCGATTGGTGACCAAGACGGCTGTGGGGTTCGACATGCTCTGCAATGGTTTTTCATGAAGGATGCTTGTTACTCACAAATTATCACTTATTGTTAAAAAAAATGAAAACCAAACCAAAACAAAAAAACTAGAAGATGCAGGACAGTTATGGCAGAATGCATGATCTGGGATGGGTATGGTAGGGATTTTATATTATATATAATATATATTATATATATATATGAGTTTTCATATATTTGCTTAGGCAGAAAAATGGGTCCAAGGAGACAGAGTAAAAATGCTAAGAACCACAACCAGCTCTAATTCTACAACTAAGAAAGGATAGACTAGAAACCTGGGAGGAAGATACTTGTCTTCTAGATCTTGACCTGTAGTCTTGTGGAAATCACTTCCCCTTTCCAGGCCTTAATAAAAGGAAAAAAAAATGTTTTAAAAAGAAAAACTTGGGCTGAATGATTCTCACACTGACATGTTTCATATGATAATGAATGCTTTTACAAAACACAATGCTAAATAATAACACATTCAGAACTATTAGTAGTGGTTGTAGGGACAGAAATCCTCACGATAAAATTACTTTTGTCTGTAACCTGTATGCATGCCCAAAGTGCAGTGGAATTTAGATAAAGATTTAGGGAGGTGGGCTAAGGATGTAGCTCAGTTGGTAGAACACTTGCGTAGTGTATGTGAGGCCATGGGTTAAGTCCTCAGCACTGCAAATAAAGTAAAATAGAATAAATCCAGGCAAGACTTTACTGCTGAAGATCTTTGCCAACTGCCTTTTCTTTTCTTTCACATGGCAAACATCTCCCCTCTTTCCTTCCTGTTTCCTACCTTAGAAAATTGTCCCACCCTCTACTTCACTCTTCATGCCAGTAATTCAGAAAACCTCTTTACTTCCTTCCTCTGTTCCATCCACCTCAAGCAGCCAAAGGCTGGTGTTGTTTCCAGTTTCTCAGGTTTATTTCCTCCTAGCAATTCTACTGACACTAACCTATTCCAAGCCATCATATCAAGACTATGGCAGTAGTTTTCATTCACACACACCCCAACTTCTATCCGTGCCTGGCCATTTTCCTTGTAACAGCTCGAGATGTTGTAAAAAAGTAAATCAGAGGCTGCATAGAGAAACATGTTGTGTGTGGAGGAGGTACAGTCATCCCTCTATATTGGTAGAGGATTAATTCCAGTTCCCCAGCCTGCCTTCCACAGCCACACATGTCAAACTCTGTGGATACCTAAATCTCTTCTTCTACAAAATGACATAAAATTTGCATATCACCAATATAGATGCTCCTTTATTCTTTAAATTACCACTGCTTACTTAATACAATGCAAATCCTAACGAACTAATATTATTTAGGGAATAATAGCAAAAAGAGCCTGCATACATTTAGTACAGGTGAAATTTTTTCTTTTGATATAATATTTGTATTAATTTTCTGAGAATTGCATACAATGTATTTTGATCATATTCACCCCCTCTCTTCCAAGATCCACCCCACTCCCACTCTAACTTCATGCCATCTTTCTTTTTAATAACCCACACAAATTTTCTTTTCATGTATTTTTGATCCAGGCGAGGTTGAATACACACTACACAGACACAGACACAGACACAGACACAGACACACACACACACACACACACACAGACTGTTGACATTTATATACAATACATTGTGCATGTAATATACACTTCATGAAAGTATTATGTACACTGATTATGCTAGCTGGTGTGCTGTATTTAAATTGCACACTTATGTGTCCATATCTCCCACTCAAAAGCAAGCTCTTTGAGGCAGAGACTATTTCTGCCCTTTTTCTCACAGCTTGAGCCTAGCTTGTTTTATATTTTTACACTTATTTATTTTCGTGTAGTGGGTTGAGTGTGATTGTGTGAGAGCATGCATATGGAGATTACAGGACAACTTGTGGGAGTTAGTTGAATTCAGTTCTTAATATGCATTTATATATCTAGCACTTAGTAGTGTTTGTCATACAGTGGCTAATCCACAAATATGCACTGAATTAGTACATTAATCAGATGCAATACAAAAATGTAGAGATAATTATAGCTTCATTTGTTTTCTTTCTGCCAGAGGAGAAAGCAATCAACAGTCTTACCCAGATGTAAAACCTGCAAACCACAACAATGTCCAACCTAGCAAGATGTCCCTAATGATACAATAGTGGCAATTTCATCTTGGGGGTAATTAACAGCTGTCTAATTGGGTTGAAGCCCTGCTCAGTGGGAAGTAACTCATGCCTGGTATGATAAACATAGCCAACTACCCATGGTTAAAGTGGTCATGACCCTAGAGGAGAACCTTATACTGCCATTTTTCTAAACCAATATAATTTCTAAGTATATTCTAAATACTTAGCCTTATGCCGCAGAGAAGTGTAGCTCTCAGACCTCATCAAGGAAGCTTCTTTTGGCAGCAAAGGCCTCTTCAGACTCAGAACTGGTCAAAATGCAAAGAATAACTGACAACAGGGAACCCAATGCCAACTGAACATGTACAACACAACCCCTTATACTCCAGACTCAAGGAACATTGCAGAAGAGGGGGCAGAAAGATTGGAAGAGCCAGAGGACTGCACCTCTGGCTACATAGAGTATTCTAGATATGAAAAGGAAGCTGAACCCATGACGTCTCAACAATATGATTGCCTAAACAAGATCTGCATAATGACAACACCAGTTGACATGGCAATGTGGGTGGGGGAAATTTTATAAGGTTCCACCCCAAGATGAAGCAGTACAGGCAATCAGTGGCTTCATTAAAAGTAACAAAAGACTCCTTTTAAAGGTAGGAACTTGGCAAGGCTGCCTCCTGTCACCACTCCTCTTTAATATAGTGCTTGAAACACTTGATAGAGCAATAAGGCAAGAAAAGGAAATTAAAGGAGTATTAATTGGAAAACAGGAAGTCAACCTATCCCTATTTGCTGATGATATGATTGTTTACTTAAGGGATGCTAAAAACTCCACCAGAAAACTCCTAGAAACAATTAACAGCTTCAGCAAAGTGGCAGGATACAAAATTAACCTTAAAAAATCAATGGCCTTTACACCAACAACAAGCAACTGGAGAAAAAATTCAAAGAGACCTTCCCACTCACAATAGCCTCAAAAACAATAAAATACCTAGGAACAAACCCAACCAAAGACACCAAGGATCTCTACAACAAAAATTTTAAACCTTTAAAGAAAGAAATTGAAGAAGACATCAGAAGATGGGAAAACCTCCCATGCTCATGGATTGGGAAAATTAACATTGTAAAAATGTCCATTTTACCAAAACTCTTGTATAGATTTAACGCAATTCCAATCAAAATCCCCAAGAGTTTCCTCACAGGCTTGGAAACAAAAGTCCTTAAATTCATTTGGAAAAACAAAAGACCCCGAATAGCCAAAAACAAACTGAGTGAAAAAGAGCTACACAGGGAGGGTATCTCTTACCTGACTTCAATCTATACTACAGGGGCATATGTATAAAAACAGCCTGGTTAATGGCACAAAAACAGACCTGTTGACAAATGAACCAAACCGAGAAGATCCAAATCTGAGGCAACATACAATTTTCAGCCATCTTATATTTGACAAGGGGCCGAAGAAGTCCCACCAATGGAGAAAAGACAGATCTCAGCAATTGGTGTTGGCAAACCTGGATCACCACTTGTAGAGAGAATGAAATTAAACCCCTACCTCTCGCCCTGTTAAAGTCAACTCCAGATGGATCAAAGGACCTCAACTGTGAAACCCCAAACATGTAAGCTATATAAGAAACTTGCAGCGAGACTACAAGGACATCAGGCATTAGGAAAAGACTTCCTAAATCAGACAAGCTCTGCACAGCAATAAGGTCGACAATGACAAATGGGACCTCATTAAACTCAAAATGCTCTGTACATCAAAGAGCAACAATCAAGGAAGTGAAGATGAACATCCCACCGAGTGGGAGGAAACCTTCCCGCGCGATACATCTGACAAGCATTGATTTCCTAGAATATATAAAACTACTCAAAAAACAAAGAAAAAAGGAACAAAGACCCAATCAAATAGATGGAGCAAAAGACTGACAGAGGACTTCACAAGTTGAGGCAACTTAGTGATGGCTGAGAAACACCTTAAGAAGTGTTAACATCAATATCATTACAGGAAATTGCAAATGCATAAAACACTTTAAGATATCATCTTACTCCAATAAGACTGGCTTAGGGATCAAGAAATACAATTGCATACCAAGTGCTGGAGAGGTTGTGGGGAACAGGGGAACACTCATCCACTTGCTGGTGGGAATGTATACAACTCATACAGCCACATGGAAAGCCAGTTGAGAACCCTTGGCAAAGACTTGGAATGAAACTTGCTACCGATCCAGCCCATACCACTCCTGGGCATTGGACCTCACAAGACTCACACCACCGCAGAGGCTACGTGCAGGTCATGTTTATTTCGAGCTTCTTCCCACAATAGCAAGGAGCTGGAAGCAACCCAATGCACCCTCAACTGAGAGTGGATAGAGAAAAATGTGGTACATCACACAATGGAGTTCTATGCAGCAGTAAGAAAAACAACCTCATGAGTCTTTCAGGACAATGGCTGGGCGCTAGAAGGAAATGCGAGTGTAGAGTGAAGTACAACAGTCCAGAATAAAACACGACCGAATGGTATCCTCATCTTGGATGCTATGCCAATTACCTATTGTAAGTTATTTCTTGTGTATGGCCCCGTGAACTTGTGTCCAAAGCAGTTGGCGGAAGTCGATGCATATTGGAAAAACAACAACAACAAACAAACAACTAACAACAGAAGAGCTGATCAAGAAGAACTGACTGAACCATGAACTTCTGCTCCAAAACAGTCCAACTTCCTCACTGGAGAATATTGAGAAGACTGCGAAAGAGATGAAAGGCATGTTGGCAGACGAATCCACGAGGTCTGGTGGGGTGAGGGGCATGGAATGGGGGGGGGCACGGGCTCTAGATTGTTAAAAAAAAAAAATTAAATTTATATAAAAAAAAAATTTACTTAAAAAAAAAAAAGGACATGCCATTTAATTCATAGCACTGGGAGTCAGAGGCAGGTGGATCTTGTAAGTTCAAGGCCCAGCACTGGTCTAAGAGCAAAATTCCATGACAGTGGGGCTCTACAGGAAGGAGACCCGTCATCTCAAAAGACAAAAAAAAAAAAAAAGCAACAAATGACACTGGTAGTGGTGGTGCACACCTTTAATCTTAGCACTTGGGGGGCAAAATCAGGCAGATCTCTATAAGTTCCAGACCACCCTGGTATACACAGCAAGTTCCAGGTCAGCTGGAGCTACAGGGAGGCCCTGTCTCAATAAAGACCAAAAAAAATTAAAAAGTAACAAAAGACATGTAACCAAACAATAAATAAGCAATGAGTTACATTTCATCTTTAATTTTGTACTTGAAAGTGTCCTTTAAATGTTAAGTATTATTTGAAAAACAAAGACTATTTACGAAGTTAAAAATGTAGACTGTGGCCGGGCGTGGTGGCGCACGCCTTTAATCCTAGCACTTGGGAGGCAGAGGCAGGCAGATCTTTGTGAGTTCAAGGCCAGCCTGGTCTACAGAGTGAATTCCAGGACAGCTGGGGCTACAGGGAGACCCTGTCTCGAAAAGACAAACAAAAAAAATGTAGACTGTGGGGGGCTGGAGAGGCAGCTCAGTGGTTAAGAGCACTTGTTGCTCTTGCAGAGGATGTGAGTTCTATTCCCTGCACCCACATGGCAGCTGCAGTTCCAGGGAAATCCAATGCCCTCTTCTGACTCTGCAGACATTGCAAGACATGGATGTACCTATACACATACAAGCAATACACTCATATACGTAAAATTAAAATAATAAATAAAATATTAGAAAATGTATAATTTGAAGTTGAACAGACATGAATTTAAGTTCCAGCTCTGAAAGTTATCTATAAGCAGGATGAAGCACTCCCTTCAGTTGTTATAGCCATCAGTGTGCCTACCAGGCTCCAGTGGAGAGTTTTAATCTCAAGGCCACGCATAGGGTCTTGGTCAAATTCAGATGGACACAAAGAAAAGAAAAGACATAAATATGAGAATAAGAATAATAAGGAAGTTGGGGTGGACACAGGAGGGAGAAAGGAAGGTGAGAGAAGGTGGAGATGCAAGCAACATGTCTGAAATTGTCAAAAACAAATTTCATTAATAAAAAAAGAACAGGAATCATCTCCCATCAAGTATTTTCCACAGCTTATCTCATAACAGTAATTGTATGTGTACTCCTCAATAGCTGTCTGTAACAAGAATTTTAAAGGAATGTTCAAATAGTAAATTATTTAAATCTCTCTCATTGTTTTCTATATTGCAAGCAAAGCAAATGATAATGTCAGTTAACAGAAAAGGAAGTTATCTATAAGCTTTTTTGTCTCTACGAACCTGTTTCCTCATCTGGCAGCTAGGATAGTAATGTCTGCATCCCTGGACCAAAGAAATTATTAAAGATAATAGCAATCACTGACTTCACAAGCCCCACAAGTACACATACAAGACTTTAAACAGCAACAAATATATAGTAGGCATGAGAAATGCCTACCACTATGCCAAGCACATGAAAAGTGCTCCTTGACAGTGACCACAATTATTACATTTAAAGATGAGGCATCTGACAGTCACCCAGTGTGTGAGAAGTGGTAGATGGATGACCAAGAAGTCCTGCCTACCCAGAAGATGGTCTTTATGTGCTAGTCCTATACCTGAATGACTCTATTGCTTGTTGACTCCTTCTAGATCTTTCCAGCTATTTTAGTTGCTGCTGAAAGTTATCAACCATATCAACTACTCCATACTACTGGATTCCAGGATTCAAAAGAGCCCTACAGCTTATCTAAAATGGTAGTCAAGGGCTGGAGAGATGGCCTAGCGGTTAAGAGCGCCAACGCTCTTGCAGAGGACCCGGGTTCGATCCCCAGCACCCACATGGCGGCTGAGAACCGTCTGTAACTCCAATTCCAGGAGAACTCCAGTTCCAGGGGAATCCGAGACCCTCTTCTGACCTCCGTGGCATTGCTCGACACAGGTGCACAGACCTGCATGAAGATAATACATTCATACACATACAAAAATAAATAATAATAATAAAAAAAAATTAAAAAAAAAATGGTAGTCAAGACTAGAGAAACTGAACATCCCGAATTGCTTGGGAGAAACCCAGGTTATATGGGAGGCCTCCCATAATTATGAACAGTATCTTGTTAATTTTCAAAAAGATCACAATTTGGTCAGTAAGTTACGCAGTCATTCATACCAGTCAAGGGTATGCTTATGACTCAGATTACTTGTTTTCAGTGCAGAGAAATAAAACATTCTGAGAGGTACCTCAATGTTCTTTCAACAATAACCTCTCTGTTTTGTGGGGGAAAGACATAAGCTATGCATTTTTTTTCTCTGCGTGGCTCCACATCGCATACAGAAGCAGACCACTGGGGAAATTAACACTGGTACCAGCAGCCTTGCCTCACAGCCTCTAAGTTCATTTACATGAGGAGCAAGCCTGCGTCAGCTTCTGCTCCTGTAATTGCATAAGCATGGTGTCTTCTTGGACTTAGAGGCCATTCTTCCTCTGAGTCTACTACCTGCACTCTTTTTGGCTATGGACCACAGGGCAGGACAATGTCCACAGTCACAAGGTAGACAGATGATTCCCAATCCCCGGGCCTTACTTGGATACCACTTTTAAGAAGGTCCCTTTATTATACAGCCACAGCCCTCACCTAACTTACATGACAGGTTTCAGACAAGTCTCCAATCGCTGTAGTAATAACTGGGATTTTTCTAGGGATGCAGATGAGAATCAAAGGCCTCAAACAATCATGATAAAGATAGTTGAACCTGGATTTGTCTACAGCTTGATATGATGCAGTAAAATGTATTTAGTTAGTCACACTAGGCCACCAAAATTTACATCTGTTTATTTGGTCCTTTTCAAATATGTTTTGCTCTTTGTGCACTGTAGGCAAATCCTCCTAGCTGCTGTTCCAGGTCCAGAAAAGACATCATTGTGTCATTTTGTGTGATGATTTCAGGCAACAGAAACTGTGCATGATTTATGTCTACAATGCCCAACAAGGCACAGAAGACAGAGTTAGAAATCACATCTCTTGCCGGGCGTGGTGGCCCACGCCTTTAATCCTAGCACTTGGGAGGCAGAGGCAGGTGGATCTTTGTGAGTTCAAGGCCAGCCTGGTCTGCAATGTGAGTTCCAGGACAGCTGGGGCTACAGGGAAATCCTGTCTCGAAAAGACCAAAAAAAAAAAATCACATCTCTTGCTGTGTGGATCATAAATTCCCATTGTGCAAAGGAGGACTGTGCCAGGGCTGGAGAGATGGCTCACTGGTTAAGAGTGCCAAGTCCTCTCTTACAGAGGACCAGAGTTAGAATCCCAGCAACCACATGGTGGTAAGAACCATCTTTAAGCCAGGTGTGGCTTAAATCCTAGCACAAGGGAAGCAGAGGTGGATCTCTGAGTTCAGGGCCAGCCTGGTCTACACAGTGAGTTCCAGGCCACCTGGGACTAAAGGGAGACCCTGTCTCAAAAAAAAAAAAAAAACAAAAAATAAAAAAAAGAGAGAGAGAGAGAAGGACTGTGCCCATTACTGAATCTATGGATCACCTATACTTGGCATCAAGGGAACACTGATAACCAAGATGAGAACAGTCCCTGCCTTCATAGGACCTAAAGGTAAGTGGGGAAGAAAGACATCAAAGTTATCATTTTGAAAAACATTCTGTTAGCAGGACTACTTCAAAAAGAGGGCATCATGTGGTCTGGGATACAAACAGGGAGTTGAAAAGATTAGTTCCTGTAAAAAGTGACAGATAACCTTCCAATAAGAAACATGAATAAGTGTTTGCAGTATAAGAGCTGTTTTCACTCGTTTGAAGCATCACATGTTTAATGAGTCCTTGTTGAGTGTTAACTGTGGTGCCAGGTCCAATATAGAGTACCAAGGAAACTGTGATAAACAAGACCAGTTGTGTCTCTACTCTTACAAATGGAATAGTAGAATCAGAAAACTTGTGTGGTTTTCTACTTTCATTCAAAATAGCTTTAGGGCTGGAGACATGGCTCACTGGTTAAGAGCCCCAACTGCTCTTGCAGAGGACCCAGGTTTGATTTCCAGCACCCACATGGCAGCTAAGAACCGTCTTTAAGCTGGGCATGGTGGCTCACACTTTTGATCCTAGCACTTGGGAGGCAGAGGCAGGCGGATCTCTGTGAGTTCAAAGCCACCCTGGTCTACACAACAAGTTCCAGGACAGCTGGGCTATGGGGAGACCCTGTCTCAAAAAGACAAAAAGAATAGCTTTAAGATTTACCCATGTTACCACATGTAATCATACTTCATTCATTTTGTTATTTCTGACTGACCATTGTATGAAATATGTAACCATCATTCTATAAATGTTAGAAATGCCATTGCTTTGCAAAGACTTCTTTGAGATTTCAGGAAAGGAGAGGCAACCTCCAGTACACACAGAATACAAATTAGATGTCAGAAGCTGGAAAAGTAGATAGCTCCAAAACTATGTCAGGAAATGAGCCTGAGTAGTCCACAGAACAGAAAAGTAGAGCAGAGAAATCAGGGAGGACACAGAGTAGCAAAAGCAGACATTGTAGAGGGAAGGTAGGACCATAAGTACAAACTTTGAGATTACTTAAGTCTAACGGTGCTGTCTTACCCTTCATTTCTGATTTGAAAACTCCTGCAAGTAAGGCAAGTTCTGATCAAACAGGGGACAATGAACATAATAACTAGGAGAAATTCTCTGGGGAAGTGATGTATAATTTGAGCCTGTCACACAAAATGCCTTGAGAAGAGTGTTAGAGTGAATCGCCAGCACAAAGAATCGATGTTGAAAAATAAGCTGGAAGAATGACAAAAGACCACAGTTTTAGGCAGAGTCCCCAAAAGGCACTAGTGTAATGTTCAGAGATAATATTCAAGAATGCTATTAAGTGTATGAATCTTCTAGAAACACAATAGTGAATTCTCTGTAGGAAAAGCACAAGACCAAAAGTTTCCAGCACAGATACCACAGCCAAACTCCATGACCAAAGGCTAATGCAGAAAAGCAATTTTAAAAAAAACTATACAACATGCAGGGCAAAGTGGTGCATGCCTTTAATCCCAGCACTTGGGAGGCAGAGGCAAGCAGATCTCTGTGAGTTCAAGGCTAGCTTGGTCTACATAGTGAGTTCCAGGACAGCTAGAGCTACAGGGAGACCCTATCTCAAAAAGAGACCCTATCTCTAAAACATGAGCTAAATCTCCCTTCTTGTTCCCTGATTCAAATCCAAGTGCTGAGACCAGCCAGTCACATGTTATTTTTAATCCTGGGCAGCAGATGTTTTGGATCTAAATGAATAATATTAAAAAAAGAGTCATCTAACTTTTTCACCAATTCATTTTAAATTCTTTAAAATTCGCCACTTGTCAGTGATATATTAGATGACTCTTGGTATTTTATGGTGGTGCATAAAAATAATGTAATTATGAATGTGCCATTTGCAGAACAAAGTCAGTATCTTGGGGAAAATTGCTATTGTAATTGGCTGCAATAACAATCCTGAGTTTCAGGACCTGAAATACGTGATTATAATGAAGAGAAACTATGGAAAGTTAAAATAAGGATTTTGATGCTAAACTATAGAACTTTCTGGCAAAGTTTTAGTGCCTGAATACTCTCCATTCCCTCTAGACCTAGACATGTTGCCCCTCTCAACCTCTGCTTGAAAACAAGACTCAGGATGTTACCCAGCATTCACCTAGAATCCAGGGTCTTTCAAAGGACAGTAGACCAATGCAATGGCAAGGATCTTTCCTCACTTGGAAAAGATTTCTCAGTGTGACTATTTCTTGTCCAAAGGGAAGAGAGTTTTGTTTGTTTATCTGATACTGCAGATGGAACCAAGATCTCTTTCTATATGCTATATAAGAGCTCTACCACTGTGCTGAGCCTACAGCTAAGGAAGAGAGACTTAATGCCTTATCTCAACAATGGCAACTATAAGCTAGAAGATCTAAGCCACAACCTTTAATTATATCTGTCCCTCCCTTATCCCACACCCTATAGAAACAGACAGTTTTATGAGGGGATAAATGGCACTTGTTGAATCTGGACTGTTTATTCGTCCCCCCAACCCCCAGGTGGAACGATAAAGTAGATATGAGATGAAGGCTAGGCTAGGGATTTGGGACTCATGTCAAACTCAAAGTACTAGGATATGCATGGCAGCCAAGAGTCTCAAGTCCCAGACATTGATTTTGAGTATCTGAGTAGATAGTGACATCTTTCACTATGGAACAAAACAGAAGAGAAGGAACAGATTTCAAACAAGGTGATAGATATATCCCTTTAGAGTGCCCAAAAGACATCCAGAGGAAGTTGTTAAATGAGCAATTACCTATATAGCATTGGAACTCTGGAGATGATTGAGGAGAAAGCCCTAGGGAATGTTAACATTTACAGAATTAATCAAGGAAAGGGAAGACCAAGATAGGCCCAAGGAGAGCAACCCAATCTGCCAGCATCCAAGACAAAACAGAGGCAGTTATCAAAAACACAGCAGCACTCTAGTGCTTCTGAGTCTTGATGTTCTTCTAAGAACTTTAAACTCACGGATTTATAGTTTGCAAGCTTACAACAGCTGAATGTCTGAGCTGGACCAGACCTCAGCGGTCAGTTGATCCATATTAAGAGAGTAAAGTACCCAGACACTGAGCCCAGACTGCCAGTTGGACCTTAGACAGGAAGTTCGCCTATATACTCACCTGCAACATGAACAGTGCATTCTTCATAGGGTTCTAATGAGAATTAATTTAATATTTGTAAAATGCTTAAGAAGTTATCTGATACATAAGCAAAATCCACAGAAATGCTTATTATGACAAATAAAATACAAGAGAATCATTTGTGAAGATTCATTTAAATGATACAGGTTGGAACCAGGCATTGGCAGATGTCGATCCAAATCTCCAAGTCATCCTAACATGAGACCAGAGTTAAGCCCTAGTAACCTTCATGCTTCTTAAATCTTTCTGCAATTTTGTGTTTTCATAGCTCAGTTTCTTGAAACGGGTGTGTCCATTGTTCTGGTTATAGGAATCTGAGTAGCTGTGTGAGCATCAAAGCCTGACAAGGTGTGGATCCACCTGCCTCTGCCTCCCAAGTGCTGGCTGCTTTCTGACAGACAAGAGTTTATGTCTTAAATGTATCAACTCCAGAAAATTGGCAACATCATGCCAAGTGTAACAAAATGGTGATTATAATTAGCATAACAGCATTGGGCCCCATTTCCTCAAAGCCTAGCTCATGTAGACAGTCTGTATGACTGTTTGCCCTGCATCTTAATGAGGTGCTGAAGACTTCACCCACACTCTCCAGCCCCAAGTCTACTACCACCAATTCTTGTCTCTGGTCTCTGGCAGTAAGGCTTAAGAACAAAGAAATGCCCCCAGACTCAGTCAGTATACTTGAGCACACAGAGCTCAGAGTTTGGGAGTCCCAGAGTCAACATCACAATCTGCTATAATGTCACCTTGCAAATCTCTTCAGCACTGGCCCAGCCTTTGTTTCCTCACCAGGAAAATGAAGAGAACAAATGATGTCCAGATCCTACCTGCTAATATTTCTCCAGATCCTGTTTTCTTCCTCTTAACTAACATTATGCAGCCACTGAAGCATCTTTATGTGATTCATTTGTGTTCAGATTTCTGCTTTCCGTTAAAGGGCCAATGTCTCAAAGGCTGGGAGAAAGAGGTTTAATTTGTTTCTGCCTTTTCAAACCACCTTCCCAAGGCCTTCAGAATTTCTGTTCTAATCATGATTATAAGACCAAACCTTCACGTTTCTTCACTGAGAAAAGGTTAGTAATTTAACATGAGGTTTAAAAATTGTGTCTGAGAAAAATCCAGGCATATCACATCTACAAGAGCCAACAAACCTAGGTTTGCATGCCAAATCCATGCCTTCCTATGTAAATTTGAGTACACTGTGTGACCCGTTACATTCTTGGTTTCCTCTTCAGTAAAATGGAGATATTAATAATAGTATCTACTGTACTTTGTTCTGCTGGGGATTAAGAAATGTCTCAAGGCTGGAGAGATGGCCTAGCGGTTAAGAGCGCCAACTGCTCTTGCAGAGGACCCAGATTTGATCCCCAGCACCCACATGGTGGCTGAAAACTGTCTTTGGGGCTGGAGAGATGGCCTAGTGGTTAAGAGCGCCAACCGCTCTTACAGAGGACCTGGGTTTGATCCCCAGCACCCATGTGGCGGCCAAGAACTGTCTGAAACTCCAGTTCCAGGGGAATCCGACACCCTCTTCTGACCTCCGCGGGCATTGCACGACACGGGTGCACAAACTTGCATGCAGACAGAACATTCATACACATACAGAAATAAAATTAATTAAAAAAATAAGAACAAGAAAACTGTCTTTGGCTCCAGTTCAAGGGGAATCCGAAACCCTCTTCTGACCTCCATGGCATTGCATGACACGGGTGCACAAACCTGCATGCAGACTACATTCATACACATATGAAAATAAATAAAGATTAAAAGAAAAGAATTGGAAGAACTTAAAAAAAAAAAGAAATGTCTCATGCACTTCTCAAGGCATGGTGAACATTCAGTAACAGGTAACTGATGATCAGGCTTTATATTGCCCTCCTGCACCTCTACCCAGTGGAGAAGCAGATATCTCCCTGTCTATCTGAGATTCTTACCCATCTTTATTTATTTAGATCCTTCACAGAATAATGCTGGCAGTACTGGGGGAATAACAGGGAGAATGAGTGTAACAGACCCACATGTAGAGGAAAGAAAAAGGAAGGAAGGTGAGAATGAAGTAAACAAAATCACATTTCATAAGATGACAGGTGATCATTTGCCTATAGTTTTGAATCACTTGTTTTGTGGTTGAGATTATAACTATGGCTGTGATTATTTCCAAGCTAGAACTTTATTTTGCCAATATTTTCTTTTCAAAAAAAGAGAATTGTTTCCACAAATTGAGAATGACCTAAAGTACAATTAATTTCATTGTTTTCTTTTTTTTTTTTTTTTTGGTCTTTTTGAGACATGGTCTCCCTGTAGCCCCAGCTGGCCTAGAACTCAGTGTGCACACCAGGCTAGCCTTGAACTCACAGATATCCATCTACCTCTGCCTCTGGAGTGCTGGGATTAAAGGCATGCACCACGACGCCCAGCTAATTTCATTCTTTTTCAGTACCTGTTAATATCCACACTGCCAAGTCCAAAGACTAAGGATGGCAGAGACTTTTTTTTGGTCTTTTTGAGATATGGTCTCCCTGTAGCCTCATCTGTCCTGGAACTCACTATGTAGATCAAGTTTGCCTTGAACTCACAGAAATCCACCTGGCAGAGACTTTTTAAAATGTCCATTGCTTCTCTTCTGTGCCATCTTATTCCATTTTCTGTTGGTACAATAAAAATAACAGAGGTTGGGGAATTTATAGAGAAAAGAGCTTTATTTGTGTAGCTGTTTCTGATTGGCCTTTGATGAAAACCTTTAGCATATCATACAGTGAAGTGGAAGAAGGAAACAGGCATCTGTGGTAGAAGAATATCTATGAAGTAAGGGAAGTCTGCTGCAGTCTCAAGAGACCTAACTCATTCCAAGAGACCTAATCCAGTCTGAGTGGACTGACTTAATCCATTCAAGAAGGTTGTGCTCTCTTACCCAGTTACACCCCAAACGACCTACCTCTTGAAAAGGTCATGATGAGAAATTCTGCCACAATATGAGTTTTGGCAAGGACAAACCATATTCAAATCATACTGAGCACTAAACTGAATTTAACAGGAAGTCATTTCAAGTACCTGCCTTTCTCATCAATCAAATTTGAAATCAAGACCACTTAACCAAGCCTTGCCTAAATGCCTAAGATGAGAACTGCCCCCTCTCTTCCTTCACTGGTCCATCAAGGATTTCCTTAGTCTCTTGTTGGGACTTCTGAGAAATGACAATGCAGATTATTGATGCTGAAAAAACACTTTGGTCTACAATTGTTTTCATTGTCCCCTTTAGAAGCAAAAGCAATTGATGAAAAATAAAGTCAAATTATCTTTAAATAAGAAAAAAAAATGCACCACCAAACTAAAGAAAAAAAGAAATAACAAAATGTTCTTTTTTTCACTAAGAAAACCAAGGTTATTATTCCCTTCTTGGTATCCTAAAGGTCCATACAGCACATGGTGTCAAGGTACTTAATAAATATTGTTTAATAGGGTGATGTAGATTATTTTAATGAAAAGAGCTAAATGCTGAGCTGGAAAGATAGCCTAGTGGTTAAGAGCGCCGACTACTCTTGCAGAGGACCCGGGTTCAATCCCCAGCACCTACATGGCGGCTGAGAACCATCTTTAACTCCAGTTCCAGGGGAATCTGACACCCTCTTCTGACCTCCGCGGCATTGCATGACACGGGTGCACAAACCTACATGCAGACAGCACATTCATACGCATAGAAAATAAATAAATGAAAATTTAAAAAAATAATAAATAAAAATTTTTAAAAATATATTTAAAAAAAGACAAGAGCTAGATGCCTTCTCACCACAGCACATCTTAGCTATTTCTTCTATAAAACCCAATGTTCTTCCTTTCCCGTTTTTTCCCATAAATGACTTTTTCCAGGGAAGATTGCAGAAGAGTTGAGAGCAGGGGATTCAAGTCCTAGCTTGGAAGCTTCTTAGTTATGTGTTTTCAGAAAAGTTATGTAAGCGCTCTGTGCTTCAGCTTCTCTCATTTTAAATGAAAATAACAATAGCACCCATATTTCCCATACAGGTTATGCTGATTAGAATGACAGCTTGTGCAAGGGACCTGATACATGTGTGAGGGCACTTGAGAGCAGGTTCCTATGGTGGCCTTCCATCAGAAGGACCATAATAACATAGCCCAGCAGTCCAGACTTGTTCTGATGAATGGCTACATTTTCTATCCTTAACATTGAATATTTCCTCTTTACAAATAGCCTAAAACTTCATGCTTGTCACCATGCCACCAAAGGCAAACACTGCCAGACATGCCTGAAGACCAGTAACAAAATCTCTGCCTGCAAAATTTTAAGCCTAGTAGAATATCTGCCAATCAGAGTTGGTCTCTCTATTTTTCCTTCTTTTCTATAAAACTGGCTTTCCTTTCTGACAGGTTTGTAATCCTGTTGAAACAACAGTGATAGTTACAAGTGTGCGAATCAACAGCGTTGGTTGATATTGTCTCAAAATTTGTTTCTGAAACACATAAGAAGTGGGGGTCATGTTGATTTCTTGTGTTATACCTCCTTCCAACTTGCTAAACTTATCCTGCATGTTTACTAGGGCTTCACACCCTGGAGGCATGCAATCCATACATATTGCATGGACTACTTCTTTGTCTGTAACTATTGTTTTACCCAATATTTAGTGATCCTCCTACTTCAGTGGCCACTATGCTATATGTTTCAACATGCATTCTCTGTTTTTACCACATCGCTGAATAGCTTTAGTGGCAACTTGACACACCTGGGTTGAGGGAGCCTCAGTTGGGAAATTGGCTCCATTGGACTGGCCTGTGGCCACGTCTGTGGAGTATTGTCTTGATTGTCGAGCAATGTGGGAGGGCCCAGGCCGCAATGAGTAGTGCCACCCTGGGCAGGTTGTTGTGTACCATATAAGAAGGCAGGCTGGGCATAAGCGAGGGGAGCAAGCCAGTGAACAGCATTCCTCCGTGGCCTGTGCTTCAGCTCCTGCCTCCAGGTTCCTGACGTGAGTTCCTGCCTTCGGCTCCCTAAGTGATGAACTGTGACCCAGAAGATGTAAGCTGAATAAACCGTTTCCTCCCCAAGTTGGTGTCGGTCAGAGTGTTTTGTCACAGCAATGGAGGACAAACTAGGACACCACAAGATTATTTTGTAGAAGTATCAAAGGGAAAGAAGGGCTCTGGGATCTGTGAAAATTGAGATTTGGAGCAAATTCTAGGCCCACAGTATTTTGGGCATACACTTCAGTTAATAAGTTTCTCTCATAATATAGGAATTAACATAAATTAAACAAAGAATGTTTTTCTCTCCTCTCTTATTTGAACAATCCATGCAATGACTTTTCTTAATTATATTCAATATCTTCTTCTGAAATGTTAGGCGACATAAGAATGTAAAGTAAAAGCAGTGAAGGAAAAGTCCCTTGAAAATCAGAAAGTGTACATAATACCCACTAGTAGATGACCGAATAAACAAAATGTAGTAAATCTATACAATGAAATATTATTCAGTCAGGGAAAACAAAGAAATAATGCCACATATTACAACGTGGGTGAAACTTGAAGACATCATGCTGACTGAAATAAGCCCATTCCAACACACAAAACACTTTATAACTTCATTTATACACTATGCCCGTAACAGTCAAATTTACAGAGACAGAATGTAGACTGGTGGTTATCAAGCCCTAAGGAAAGGGTGATTAGGAGTTAGTACTTAACAGGTCTCAGGTTTCTGTTTTTCAAGATGGCAGTAGTTAAGATCTATTGCACCACTATGTAAACACACTTAACACAGATGTACTGCACATTTAAGATCATTAACATAAGAAGTTTGTTGATTTGAGCCACAATTTAAAAGTTAGAAGATGAAGACTGCAAAGCGACTAGTGCACATATGGGATAGCCTCCGTCCAACAAGTGTAGGCATCTCCCAGGATGACATTCATTTCAAATGAAGGCATCACTCAACATGCATTCCTCCCTTTCATTTAGCATGACTTCTGCATTTTCTTATTTATGATCCTGCTAGTGAGCTTTGCTTCAGGGTAGAAGACTAAGGAGGCGGAAGAGCATGAAACAAGCATTTTCCTACCAATTGCCTTTCAATTGATATTTAAAAATTTTCCACTCCCTCTAAGGAATGGCACACAGTAATTTGCAGCTGCTCATCTCAACCGTGTCCCCTGATTACCGGAAGCTCTCTCAAAGTCATTCCACGTGAGCCTTTGGCTAAGCTCATGGATCAACTGAGTCACTGTATACATATGAAACATATGCATAATACATATTTAAAACCCCAGGGCCTACCTTTAAATATCCTCATTACCATACAACTCATCAGCACAAAGGATAAAGTCTAAGGTAAAAGTGACCTAATAGCACATAAGAGAAAACTCAGCTCTGGCAAAATTTCACTTTGTTGACCTACAATATTGTCATATTTGTGTGGTGATTTCTGTCCTGTCTTAGATGTTTTGTCATGGTGTTCATTTATATAAGGCAATTAATTGTCTAATTGTTTTAAATATTTCCTGCCTAATTGAGGAGAGCATCAATATGGTTTTACAACCTCTGATTATTTGAACTCTGAATCAATTTCTCATTACTAGCTTCTCTAAAAAAATTCAACCATAAGCTACTAAAAACTGAAAGATCAGAAACAGCTGGAGCTAAAATAACCCGAATCATCTTTATTCTGTAGCTAGGATAGCCCAAATCATCTTTATTCTGTAGCTAGGATAGCCCAAATCACCTTTATTCTGGAGCTAGGATAGCCCAGGTCACCTTTATTCTGTAGCTAGGACAGCCCAAATCACCTTTATTCTGGAGCTAGGATAGCCCAGATCACCTTTATTCTGTAGCTAGGATAGCCCAAATCACCTTTATTCCATCCTTACAATGTCCCTAGACTCATTGGCTTCCAGTGATTTTTTTGCCTTTCTCTGCTCCATATCTCCTTTACGTCCAACTCCCATGCCTAAAGCAAGCCCATCTTTTAAGGAAATGTTTTCAAACATTCTCTGATTGCTTGCTTGCTCAGCCACTGTGTGTCTGCGTAATAGTGGCAAGAGGGATGATGATGAGGGTGGTACTTACCGTGGATTAAAGCTCTACTTTGGGTTAGTCATGGCACTCATTTTTTTTTCTTGTCTTTCTGAGACAGGGTCTCCCTGTAGCCCCAGCTGTCCTGGAACTCACTCTGTAGACCAGGCTGGCCTTGAACTCACAGAGGTCCACCTACCTCTGCCTCCTGAGTGCTAGGATTAAAGGTGTGCGCCACCACTCCCAGAGGCACTCATTTTTAATGATTAAATTTGTTTGACAATTTCATATATACTTCGTTTTTTTTCCTTTCACCATCACCCTCTCTTACCTCCATTCCACCCCATCATAGGCCCCTTCTCCCTACAGATCCCTTTCTCACATTCATGTCTCTTTGTTTTGGAGTCATCTGTGTGGCCACAGGTGTAGCACTATCCATTGGAACCTAGTGGGCTCACCATTAGGTACAAAACCGAAGACAATAGACAATAACTGTCCCTCCCTAGAATCCATCATCTCTCTAATTCATGATTAGCTGCTGATAGGTCTGGTCTTGTGCAGGCCCAGTGCAGGCAACCCCAGTTGCTGAGAGATCTAGTTTGCAATGGGTGGGGTCATGCCCCGAGGATACTGTTTTTTTACAGCCCTTCTCCCTATTTATTTTCTGGCTATTGCATTCCTCTTCTTCCTCCTCCTCCTCTTCCTTCTCCTCCTCCTCCTTTCTGTCCTTTTGAGACAAAGTCTCCCTGTAACCTCAGCTATCCTGGAATTCACTATGTAGACCACCAGAACTCACTTATGTAGACCAGACTGGCCTTGAACTCACAGCAATCCACTTGCTTATGCCTCCAGTGTTGGGATTAAAGGCATACACCACCATGCTGGGAAACGATTCCATTCTTTCTCCTCTCTCTTCTGCAGTGTTCTCTAAGCTTTAGAAGGAGGTGGCATAAATAACTCACTTCAGGCTAGGCACTCAACTATCATTTATTCTAAGCACCTTGAGCATCATGAGTCTCTGCATTCACTACCATTCACAGCCAAAGAATCTTCTTTGATTTAGCATTAGAGTATCATTGGTCCTCAAGTATAAATTGGAGTGTAGTTTGGTTCCATGTCAATTTAACTAAATAACAGTAATGGGTTCTCTTTATGGCCTATGACCTCTCCAGCCATGAGATTCTTTAAATAATTTTTTTTAATTTTTATTTATTTTCGTATGTGTATGAATGTACTGTCTGCATGCAGGTTTGTGCACCCGTGTCGTGCAATGCTGCGGAGATCAGAAGAGGGTGTCGGATTCCCCTGGAACTGGAGTTCTCCTGGAATTGGAGTTTCAGATGGTTCTCGGCCACTATGTGGGTGCTGGGGATCAAACCCGGGTCCTCTGCAAGAGCGGTCAGCGCTCTTAACCGCTAGGCCATCTCTCCAGCCCCTTAAGTAATTTTTAATTAAATTTTGTGATTTTCATATAATATAATCCGATAATGTTTACATTCCTTCCCCTATCCACACCTCCCCTTATTGTCCTCCACCCACTTGTATGTGATGTGTGTGTGTGTGTGTGTGTGTGTGTGTGTGTATATATATATATATATATATATATGTATAGAGAGAGAGAGAGAGAGAGAGAGGGTGAGAGAGAAATTTGTGTTCCTAAATGTCCTTCAGTGTAGGTCCATCCAAGTGTCCACAGTTTTTTTTAGCATCTGTACATCTCATACAATAGTTCCCAACCAAACCCAGTCCCTTCCATGTCCCAATCCCCCATCAAGAACTCATGCATCACAACATCCAAGCTAAGCTCTATCCAGTCAAGCTCCCAAACTCAGATGTCCATCTATACAAATAGATCCACTGGAGTCCAGTCAGTACATCTAGGAATCCTAGCTAAGGCATCCTCTTCCTCACCCACAGTACTCAGTCGAGGGTCAGTCCCCAACCCATTTCTCTTGCTCTGCTTTGAGACCTTGTCTGAGTTGGCATGGGTGCCGTGTCTGGTGCCTACATTGCTGCAGGTTTGCATTCAATTGTAAGTCACTGCCTCTCTACATTCATGCACCATCCCTAGCTCTCACTATTTTTCCACCATGGGTAGGAGAAGTTCAATATAGGGGCCCCATCCAGGGATACACACTCTGTGGGCTCCCATTCTTTGGAGAATGACTAGTTGTGGCCTCTGGTTGCATCATACTCTGTTGTATACAGAAGCATTATTGTGAGAATTGAGGAGTAAACTTGTATTCTCTCTGCCCCTCATTCTGTGTGTAGAGGTTCAATTGTAAATGTGTCTCCTAGGAATGGGGATTTTTCACATTTATATGTTGTCTGTCTGACCAGTTGTTGGATTCTGCAGTGACCTCCATTTTTTGCATGGAGTAGCTTTTTGGATGAGTGGCATACAATATGCTTGTCTGTAAATACAAGATTCCATAGTTAGTGTATGGTAAGAAATTTCATTCATCTAGAGATATGACCCTGATAGGTTTTTCTAGGCTCCTCTCGAGCCCGGCGCATTTTTCGAAGTTTATAGTGGCTCTCATGAGTTTGCTCCCATTGAGAGGGTTCCAGGTCCAATTACATATCTGTTGACCATTCCCCAATCAACAGTGCCTCCACTGCACCAATAGAGGTAGATTGCCAGGCAGCTCATCATGGTTGTTAAGAGTTTAGTGCTGGGCTGTTCCATTGATTGGCCCTCTCTCGTAGCATTATGAGTATGAAACTTCAAATAGAAAAGTTACAGGTCAGTTTCTGTTCCATTAATCTAAGTCCCCTCCTTGAAGCATGCCCCACTCTGAACAGTAGGGTCTCATCCTCTATTTCTTGTAGAAAACAGTTTTGGAAATAGCCTGCTTTTTTTTGAGAATCACCTGGATCACACTGGCCAACCATTCAAAGGGAGGTATGCTCTATCTCACACTGTGTTCCCTGCCACACAGCTACCAGGTTGCACAACCCAAGCAGTAATGTTCAGACGGTGCATATGAATTTCTCACGGGGTCTCCGGGGCATCACAATACACTCTGGGTTTCCCAGCCTCTCAAGCTCCAATCATCTTTATTCTTTCTTCTTCCCTTCTATCCCAGTCCTCCCTCCCCAGCTCCAGCACTCCCATAGCCCCCACCTTCCCCCTCCCCTGACCTCCCAATAGTGTCCCACGGTTGAAAGAAACTGTCTCTCCCCTTCCCAGCAGCCATCAGTGCCAAAATTTCCTTAGGTTGAGTTGGGATTTCTTACTTGTTTCCCTGTGTGTGTTCCAGCTATGAGGTTTTGACTGGGTTTACAGTAGCACATATGGATTCCCTCCTGTGGAACAGACCTCAAATTTAATCTGAGAGTGAATGGTTATTCCCATACAAGTCACTCCACTCTCACACTAGTGGACACATTTTGTTCTGCAGGTTGGCCCCATAGTTCATAGGATTCACAGCTAGTACAATCATAAATACCCTATCTTTCCTAGCAACCTGCATAGCATCCTCCAGCACTACATAAAGCTAGCTAACAGGGAAAAAGCTTTCAACTCAGTTCTTGGTTTATTTCTCTATATCTTGTAACTAAGATGTGTGGCATCTTCAGCAGCGTAACTTTAGAATCTAGGTATTACAACCAACCAAAAAAATAGAACTTGCCTGTATCGTTTTGGGAGCCTCTTTGTCCTCCTCAACCCCAGGCCCAGAGAGACAAATGCCACATGTATTTTCTCATATGTGTATCAAGTTTCAAATCTTTAGATGTGTGTGTGTGTGTGTGTGTGTGTGTGTGTGTGTGTGTGTGTTTAACTTGAATCACCTACGGAGGCCAGGAAACTAGAAAAAGACCTTTGGGGATGATGTCTAATAAGAAGGGTCTCGAAGAACATAGGTGATGGGACTGTAGAGAAGCAGAATATTAGGCATGGAAATGGTTAAGCAGGAACAGGGTAGGTCAGTAGAAACAAGGGGCCACAGAGGGATGGTTCTATGAAAAAGCCATATGGGAAACTACTACTTTGTAAGCGAGTTAGAAAAAAAATAATACTTTAAAAAGAAGATAGCTTTGGGCCCGGCATGATAGCACATGCCTTTAATCCTAGCACTCAGGAGGCTAGGCAGGTGGATCTTTGTGAGTTCAAAGCCAGCCTGGTCTACAGAGTGAGTTCCAGGACAGCTGGGGCTACAGGGAGACCCTGTCTCAAAAAGACCAAAAAAAAAAAAAAAA
>VZQC01007915.1:959667-1109679 GCA_009823505.1 Rhizomys pruinosus
TGAGGACCAGATCCTCAACTGACTTTGAGAAAACAAAAACCTTGCTTAATCTGGGCTAATCGTGTGGCCTTAAACATCCAAAAGGAAAGTATAACCAGAAATAAATAAATAGTAAGTCCCGAGAAATTGTACTTCAGGTATAAAACTTGAGATCTTAGTAAAAAGACAAAAAAAAAAAAAGAGCACAGTTGTTTGCCTGTCTTACTGGCAAGTGCAGCTACCCTGTGGCTGCCACTGCTTTTGCCATCTTTCAAAGACACAGGTTTTCAACCTTCCAACATGGACTAAAGACTCATGTCTCTCCAAGAGTCCTCCAAACCTTCAGTGTCAGATGGGGACTTCTGAAACATCCAGTTTGTGGACTGAGTAACTACTGGGGTTTCAGCCTCTTTAGAGTATAGTCTGGTCTGCCATTGTTGAACTACCCAGGCTGTATCATGGAGACCAGTACAGGAAGATCAAGACAGGACGCAGTGCTTACTGGACCTCATTTGGTGACCATGGGAATGGAAGACCCCAGTGTGGAACACAAAGGCAGGACTGATGGTTGTTTGGGCTTGCCAAGGAGAAGCCTTCCAAAAATTCCTTAAAGAAAACATGACATCTTTCAGGCTAATAAACAAAAAAACAACAACAATAATAAAAAGAAATCATAAGCTGAAGATGCTAAAAACTATGATGTCATAATCTTGATACATGTGTGGCATGCATAGATACATATTTTGTAGTAATATAAATTAGAAGGAATAACAACAACAACAAAGACTGGGTCAAAGAACTGACTGAAACAGTGGACTTCTGCCCAAAACAGTAAACTTCTGCATCGAAAATTTTAAAAGAGACTGAGAAAAAGATGAAAAACATGTTTGGCAGAATGCATGAGCTCTGGTGGGGTTGGGGAGAAGGAAGGGGGATTAGGTCTAGATTTGGTTTGGAAATTTTGTATGAAATGCACAAAGCTTTAATAAAAATTGGCTTTAAAAATGTTGAAGTTTTTATGGTTATAAGAAAAATTAGACTGGCTAAGATCAAGAAAACAAAAGACACCAAATGCTGTAGAGGTTGAGGAGAAAGGGGAGCACTCATCCACTGCTAGTGGGAATGTAAACTTGTACAACCATTATGGAAAGCAGTGGGGAGAACCCTTAAAAGACTCAAAATGAGCCTACCACCTGACCCAGCCATACCACTCCTGGGTATATACCCAAAAGACTCATCCTACTGCAAAGATACATGCACATCCATGTTTATTGCAACTCTCTTCACAATAGCGAAGAGCTGGAACCAACCCAAATGCCCCTCAACAGACCAGTGGATGGCAAAAATGTGGTACATCTACACAATGGAGTACTATTCAGTGGTAAAGAAAGATGACATCATGAACTTTGCAGGTAAATGGATGGAACTAGAAGCCATTACACTTAGTGAAGTAACACAGTCTCAGAAAAACAAACAGCAAATGGTTTCCCTCATTTGTGGATGCTAACATCAAAGCCCCAGTTGAAAGGCAAGCTGAACAACATTATTGTTATTGTTATATTTCTGTTTATGTGAAAGCAACTATGTTGTTATAATGTAAATCTCTCAAGGGGCTCTAGAATTGACCCACCACTTACTTTTAGACTCTGTAATTACTGTATATGGGTGGAAAGTTTGTATTCATATTTTAGAGTGATATAAAATTAAAGGAGGAAAATGTGAATTCCTAAATATAAAAAACGACAGAGAAATATGCAGGCCAGTTATGGCAGAATGCATGATCTGGGGTGGGGTGGGGTGGGGGGAAGGGAAAGGGGAATATGCCTAAATTGAACTGAAAAATTATGTCTGAAATAGGACAAAACATCAATAAAAACATTATATTTAAAGAAGCTAAGATCTAATGGACAAGTTAGATTGTACTAGTTAAAGGAAACAAGAGATATCAGAGAGCCATTTAAAAGAAAGTATTTCTTGAAGAGGGTAGGATATGGTAAAGTCCCATGATAAGATGCGGTAAAACGAGTTCTAGGAACAGTGTGAAGAAATTTATCACAGAGGGTAAAGACCTGCCTTCTCAAACATGGAGGCAAGGAATATGGATTCCAAAATACAGAAGCATCTAGTACAGGCTATATCTTGATGGCTGAAACTAACTAAAGGGTCTGACAGAATCACTCATACCAATGCTGAGTTCCAAAGTACATTCTGCAACTGTTAGATCTCTTGCCATGATAGTCCAGATCAGTGACTGCTAGAGCTAATAAAAAAGAAAAGAAACACACTCTTAGCCTAGACATTTAAAGCCATTGAACAACTGTATGTACATGTTCAGGAAAGTCAATATGATGATAAAACTCATTCTTTTTTGACATCTGGGCCAATATTTAGGGTTAAATGAGCATCAATGTCGCTATTCCAAGAGAATGGACTATGTTCTCCCTTCTTACATCCTAACAATCGTGTAGTGATAATTTAACTCACCTAATTCCATCTCTTGTTCTCCACATGTTCTTCTAAAATACCAAAATATCTATTCTGTCCCATGTGGAAATACTGCTTACGTTGGCTGGTTCTTGCCACTAATCCCCCCAAAACTCGTGGCAGCACCATATCACCTCAGTTCAAGTCCAAGCCTTTCTCTTTCGGGCTGAATGACTCAGATGTGGGTCACTACCTCTCTGAATTGTTTCCCATTAGTAGAGCAGAGAAAATCACAGTACCCTTTGTACAAGGCAATTGAGAGATCCAAACCCAAATTGAGATGGTTATACATTAGAAAGGACTCCACACCGAGTACATGTGATAAAGCATTTTGTACTTTTATGGTAATATTATATACAATATAAAGATGACTTGAGCTCATGTGGTTGCTAAGAGAACCTGCAAGATCCCAAACTCTAGTCAAACTAACAAGGGTAGATTTGATTATATAGGGTATCATTTAGCAGTTGGTTTGCTGCGTTTTCATCCCTTTACGCATGTGTCATCATACATGTAGTATCTATTAGGCAAAATAGTTAACTAGCAACCCCATTTCCCAAACAGGGTAAGAGGTTAATCAAGTCTTCTGGCACAGAGTGTCTCAGTGTCTATCTTACTCTCCATGTGCATCAGCTGCCTCCAGTTTGGTATGTAGGCTTCTTAATGTAACTTCTACTTCCCAGGAGGGAATTGCATCTTTACCAACAAGCACAAAACAAATAGAAGATGCAGTTAGTTCATTTTGCCCTATCTGGGGCTCATAAATGCATACTGGATGGCAATTAGCTTGTCAGTTTCATTCCAGATATTCTCCATAAAATTGCTTATTTCAGAGCTGAAGAAATTGCTCAGTGGTTAAGAGCACTGACTGCTCTTGCAGAGGACCAAGGTTCGATTCCCAGCACTTGCATGGCAGCTATCAACCACCTGTAACTCCAGTCTAGGGGAATTTGATGCTCTCTTCTGACCTCCACAAGCATTGCAGGACAGTGGTACACTTTCATACATACAGGCAATATACTTATACATAGGAAAAATAGTAAATAAAATATTTTTAAATATTAACGTCTAATTCCAGAACAAATAAGCAAATAACTTATCACTAGATTGCCACATCCATATTGTGTATGAAACAAAAATTTCACAAAGATACTATCTTATAACATATATTTATACTATAGTCTTATTTTATATATATATATATTATATATATAATTACATATATCCATGTTTCTCATCCCAGCAACTCTGCAACAATGTACGCAAGATAGCAGCTACCTTCTGCTCTTTCTCATGATGAATCTATCATAGACAATGCTAAACACCTTGCTTCATTATCAGAGCTGGTTAGTTAAGGATGAAGCATGGAACCAAGTGCTATCTCTACATGTGAATGCATTAACATTTATTATCCTAAAGAAGAAAGGGAGTTGTAGTCAATGTAGGTGATAAGAGACAGAGGAGCTATCATAATGGCCATATCAGAGCCAACATATTCATTGGCTCACCTACATGCTGCACTTCCACGGCAAGTTCTTTGATCTTTTTTCAATGCAAATACTGACTGCTCTATGCTTCGAGAAAAGAGGAGTGCTGGCGTTAAGAGGCATGTTTCTTTGCATCCATCAAACTACTGGCATTTACCCAATATCTCCGCCTCCCTAGACACTGAGTTTCTACTGATTCTTGTCTGAAATCTATCAGTCTAACTTCCAGAATCACACTTGCATAACCCCTACAATGTTACTAAGACATCACCCAGTTCCTCGGCATCCTGGCTTTCCTTCAGGAGCAAGCAGAAAAAAAAAATCACACTGCAAAACCAACATCTTGGTTCATTCATTTTAGTAGTCTTGTCAAAAAAATGCTTGAAGATGAGTATATTTACTCTTAACAGGCTGCATTTTCTCCCAACTGAAGATGAGTATATCTACTCTTTTTTTTCTTTTTTTTCTTGAGTATATCTACTCTTAACAGGCTGCATATTGTCCCAGTTTCTCCTGGGTTGCATCTAGGCACATATTTATCAGAATGCTATTTTTGTTATCTTCACGTGAGTATATCTGCAGCATAATGAACTTTTGCACTAGAGAAAAGTTGCAAATAAAGTAGTGTCATGCTATGAAGACACAAACATTGCAAGTGATTTTCAAACTCCTCAGCCCCACTAATTACTGAAAATAATTATGCAATGGTAAGAGCTCTCTCCCTGTTGTGTTTGGACTGATCATAATAAAAAGTCCTTAGGCAAATTTGCAAATTTAAGTCTAACAACTACTTTGTTCTGGATGGAAGAAAGCAGTAAACTAGGAGGAAGAAAATACTGGAGCAGAGCCAAGGAGAACTGACGTGATGTGGGATCACTTGGGAAATTTCCCACCTCAGAAATACAGACACTTTCCTAATGGTTCTTCCTGTATTTTAAGAGTAAAGAGGGAAAAAATGCAGGAAAAAACTGTTGTGCTCCAATGGAATCTTAAGCTTTCCCTGAGTTGGAACAGGTGGAGCTATATGGTCAGGTCATATAGAAACCACCTACCTCAATGGCAATTTGTACTAAGGGATCCTAAGAGGTCAGTTAAAACCAGCGAATCCAAGCTCCTGTTCTCAGCAAGGCTGACCTAGCCTCCACTCACTGTTTGGCTCATGGTGGATCATCGCCCTGGTACCACTATCTATCTCGTCCATTGTTTGCTTGTCTATGATTTTATGAGTTAAAATTATATAAGGATGTGTATAAATAAATCTTTTTTCTCCTTTGTGCAGTGCTATGGATTTAACCAAGGGCTTCACATGTGCTTGGCAAACACTGAACCACTAAGTGACACCCCACAGCCTACAAAATGCACAAGTCTTTTTTTTTAATGCACAAGTCTTAAGGGTGCTACTTGATGAGTTTTCACAGAAGCACAGACTTGGATGACCCAAAGTCCTACTAAGATATAGAAGACTCCAGTCATCCCAGAATGTTCCCTTAAGCCCTAATATAATGATCATACACACACACACACACACACACACACACACACACACACACACACAAAACTTAGAGGTAACCACTGGCTGACTGTTTTCACCATACTTTACTCTAATACTTCATGTAAATGGAATAACATTGGATTATTCTGTTTTGGTTAAGGCTTTTTTCACTTCCATACTGACTCATCTATGTGACTGTTACTTTCTTCTCGTTACTGAGTAGAACCCATTTACATAACTAGATGACCATTTGTCCTTTCACCAGATGATAGACATTTTTCACTTGAAGGCTACTATGAATAAAGATACTGTGAACATTCTCTCCATTCTTTTTTTGAGACAGGGTCTTCCTGTATCCCTACGTGGCCTAGAACTCACTATGTAGACTAGGCTAGCCTTGAACTTACAGAGATCTGCCTGCCTCTGCCTCAGTACTGGGATTAAAGTCATGCACCACCATGCCTGGTGTGAGCATTCTCTTTTATTTTTTTAATTTTATTTATAATTTTATAACTTTTTAATTATTATTTTTTAATTTTATTTATTATTTTATGTGTATGTCCTGTCTGCATGTAGGTAGGTGCACCCATGTCATGCAGTGTTGCAAAGGTCAGAAGAGGATGTCGGATTCCCCTGGAACTGGAGTTAAAGACCATTCTTAGCTGCTATGTGGGTGCTGGGAATCAAACCTGGGTCCTCCTCAAGAGCAGTCAGTGCTCTTAACCACTGAGCCATCTCTCCAGCCCAAATGAGCATTCTCTTATGAGGGACCTATGGAGATATGCTTCTATATCATTTCTGTCAGGTAATTACCTGAAGTGAGATTTCTGGGGCATTGGATAGACATATGCTTATTTAAGTAAAATAAAGTGTCTGATTTTATTGCAAAAGTGACTATATGATTTGACATTACCACCAACAGTGTCTGGCTACTCTAATTGCTGTACATCGTTGACAACATATAACAATCTCAGTCTTTTTATCTGCTATTCCAGTGGATATGTAGTGCTATCATGATGTTTTTATTTTCCTCTCCTTAATAACTAAGAATGTTGAACAGTTTTCATGTGTTTATCATCCCTTTTTACAATGTCTCTTGGAAAATTACTATTAAAATCAAATGCTCAGGGTCTGGAGAGATGGCACAGTAGATAAGAGTACATATTGCTCTTGGAGAAGATCCATAGTCAGTTCCCAACACCCACACTGGGTAATTCATGACAACTTTAAGAGTGTTGTAACTCCGACTCTAGGAGATCCAACACATACACACACAAGCACACACACGTGCACACATACACTTTAAAAAACTTTTTAAAAATGTTGTGGGTCAGATGTAGATATTAATTCACAACAGTTGTGACAGCATGCACAAGTCCTGCTCAAGATCAAGCCAGGCAAATGCCCAGCATATAGGGATGTAGTCATGAAGTCTCCCCCCTAGCCAAAGAGCCATGAGCAACTGATGGTTGCTGGGAGAGAGATAGTCAATTTTCTTCAAAATGTGGCCCCTGAGAGGTTATCCATGCTCAAGTTGATGGCTCTACCCATAAACATAATAGCACCAAGTGGACTTAATGGATTTAAAAAAAAAACAATGAACTCATGAAGTTTAGAGGGAATAGCAATGGGGGCAACAGGAGAAGAATTGAAGAGATGGTAATGGGGGTGGACATAATCAAAATACATTGTATGAGTATATGAAATTCTTGAACAATAAAAATTGATATGCTTATTATTAATTTGATTGTCTTATTACTGAGTTATGAGTATTCACTAAATAATCTATATATTGATCTTTTGTTTGGTATGTATTATGAATATTTTCTCCTAGTCTTTTAAAAGACTAGGAGAAAATATTCATAATATTTTGGTTTACCTCCTCAGGTTTTAAATGGTAACATTTTTTGGTCTTTTTAAGACAAGGTCTTTCTGTAGCCCCAATTGGCACTCACTATATAGACCAGGCTGGCCTCGATCTCACAGAGATCTACTTGCCTCTGCCACCTGAGTGCTTGGACTAAATGAATATATGACCACACCCTGTTAAAGACAATTTTGTTTTTCTACAACCAATAAACACATTGAAGAAAAGACAGCATGTTCAACAAATGGTGCTGATTATACTGGATAGCTACATGTAGAACAATGAAACTATATCCCTATCTATTGTCCTGCATAATACTCAACTCCAAGTGGATCAATACTCTCAATAAAACTGTAGACCAGTATCCTGAACACACACACAAAAATTCTCCACAAAACAATTGCAAACTGCATATAGACACATATCAAAAGATCATCCACCATAACCATGATCAAGTTGTTCCTTTGATTTTGTTTTTTTCTCTCTTTCTTGGTCTTTTTGAGACAGGATCTCCCTGTAGTTCCAGCTGTCCTGGAACTAACTATGTAGACCAAGCTGACCTTCAACACAGAGATCCACCTGCCTCTGCCTCCCAAATGCTGCTGCGATTACAGCGATGGTTCAATATATGTCAATAAATGTAATAATTAAAATAAATGGACTTAAAGACAAAAACACCTGATCATCTCAATAGATGTATAAAATGTCTTTGAAGAAATCCAGTATTGGTAAAATCATAACAACAGAAGGGTGGTAAATTTGCAAATATTATGTAGGACCTGAAGCAACCACTAAAGGCGAAATCAACTTTAAAATCCTATAGAAAAATAAAAATGGAATTCCAAAATATCACTAGCTTTTTATATAATAATAGTCAAAAAGAGATCATAAAAACACTCCCATTCACAATAGCCTGAAATATCTAGGAATCAAACAAAGATGTTAGAGATCTCTACAATGAAAACTTTAAATCTCTGAAGAAAAAGATTGAAGAAGACACCAGAAGAAGGAAAATCCTCCCATACTCCTAGATTGGTAGAATTAATATTGTGAAAATGACCATCCTACCAAAAGCAATTCATAAATTCAATGCAATATCACTCAAAAAAGTCTGTGACATTTTTCACATAAATAAGAAAAATCCCAAACTTAATATAGAACCACAAAAGACCCCAGATAGCAAAAGCAATCCTGAGCAAAAAGAGCAGTGCTAGAGAGATTGTCCTACTAGATTTTAAACAATATTGCAGAGCTATAGTGATAAAAACATCGTGATATTGACACAAAAACAGACATGCTGATAAATAGAACAAAATAGAACACACAAACATGACTGAACACTATTACGACCACTTGATATTTGAAAAAGAAGCCAAGAATACATACAGAAAGAAAGTCAGCATCTTCAACAAATGATGCTCACAAAACTGGATCTCCTCGTGTAAAAGAATGTAATTAAACCCATATCTATCACCCTGTATAACAACATCAAATGGATCTAAGACCTCAATGTGAGACCTGAAACACTGAAACTGTTAGAAGACCTAGAAGGGCAGTATTCTAGAAGAAAGAAGTATCTGAAAAGAGTTTATAAATTGGACTTCATTCAGGAATTAAGGCAAGCAATTGATAAATGGGGCCCAGGTTCAGTTCCTAGCACCCACATGGCAGCTAACAACCATGCATAACTCCAGTCCCAGGGGATATAATGCCCTCTTCTGACCTCTGTGGGCATTGCACTACATGGGTGCACATGCAGGCATTACGCTCATGCACATAAAATTAAAAAAAAAATTTTTTTTAATTTTCTAGTTCCATCCATTTACCTGCAAAGTTAATGATGTCATCTTTCTTTACTGCTGCATAGAACTCCATTGGGTAGATGTACCCTATTTTCTTTATCCACTCATTAGTTGAGAGGCACTTGGGTTGGTTCTAGCTCTTCAATATTGTGAAGAGAGCTGAATAAACATAGATGTGCATGTATCTTTGCGGTAGGATGAGTTTTGTGGGTATATACCTAGGAGTGGTTTGATTGGGTCATGTGGTAGAGTCATTTTGAGTCTTTTAAGGGTTCTGCACACTGCTTTCATGAACTTTGCAGGTAAATGGATGGAACTAGAAGACATTATGCTAAGTGAAGTAACACAGTCCCAGAAAAACAAACGATAAATGGTATCCCTCATCTGTGGACGTTAGCACCAAATATCTAGTAGTAAGGGAAACTGAGCAATGTGCATATATATTTTTTCTTTTACTTGAAAGCAACTGTACTGTTATAATGTACATACCTTAATGTGATCTAGAATTAACCTACCGCTTATTTTCAGACTTTGTAATCATGGTATATGGAGGGAGGGTACATATGCATACTTTAGAGTAATATAAAATTAAAGGGGAAAATGTGAATTCCTAAACATGTTCTGGAAATAATATACAGTTTGCTTTCAGACATCATAATTTTGGTATATGTTTGAAGAAAAGCATATATGCATATTTTGGAACAATACAAATTGTGGGCAACAACAACAAAAGGACTGGGCCAAAGAACAGACTGAAACAGTAATCTTCAGCCCCAAACAATAAACCTCTGCTTAGAAAAACTTTTTTAAAAAGACTGTATAAAAAAGGTGCAAGACATGTATGGCAAAATGCATGAACTCGGGTCGGGTGAGGGGGCATGGAAAGGGGAATAAATGAATCTAAAATTGGACTGAGAAATGTATGAAGTGCACAAATTTTCAATAAAAAGCATGAAAAAAACTTAAAGTGTTCAACATCCTTAGTAGTTAGGGAAATGAAAATTAAAACTAGCTTAAGGTTTGATCTTAGCAAGTCAGAATGACAACAAACACTGGCAAGTATGTGGAGCAAGGGGAATCCTTTTCACTGCTAGTGGGATTGCAAACTGATACAGCAGTGCTAGAAATCAGCATGGAGAACTCTTAAGAAACTGAAAATAGGTCTACCATATCATCCTCCTATATCACTCCTGGCATACACCAAGATGACTCAATATCCGACTATACAGATACATTCTCAGTCATGTTTGTTGCTACCACAGGAGCCAGATAAATGGAAAGGAACCAAAGACGGAAAGGGAAAGAAAGAGCTTGAAAGAGTGCAATAGTCAAAAACAGAAGTTATCAGGGAGCGGGGAAAATGGGGAAATTGGGAAGCATTTTAACTTGGGAGGGAGGAAAGAGGGCTATGCAGTGGGAGAGGGAGGAAAGAGAGATAAATCATATTTAAATGGTGTGGAAAACCAAAGGGAAATGTAGTATTTAATAAGCCCATTGAAAAATACACATGCTATAAATGTAAATGTTTGTGCTAGCTAAGGCCATATATCAAAAATCACAGCATCAAGCTTGGTAAACCTCCCTTTGAGTTGTTAGGTATTCCAAGACACTCCCCAAATAATACAGGTTATGGCCACAGCCCTTGATTGCCTTCCAGAACTTGAAGTCAAGACCTTATTGCTGAAGCACAGCATGCTTAAGACACAAGACTTGGAACGAGTGAAATGGAACTGACCTGGAAGTTTCCTTCCTGAAGACTAACTTTCATAGTATCAGAAGGTATGAGAGCTTCTAAATGATTCATCTGTAGTGCAACCTCTCTACCCAAGGCTCAGGAAACATCATGGAAGAGGGTGTGGAAAGAATCTAAGAGCCAAAGGGACAAGAAACCTGCTGCTACTTAATGTATTCCAGACACGATAGGAGAGCTGAACCAGTGAAAGTTACATAGTATGTTAGTCTTAACAAGAATCTGCATAATGACAAAACCATTTGAAATGCCAAGGTAGATGGGGGAGTATCACATGGTCCTAGCTCAAGAAGAAGGGTTAGTCAGGCATGGTGGTGCACGCCTTTATTCCCAGCATTCAGAAGGTAGAGGTAGGCCGATCTCTGTGAGTTCAAGGCCAGCTTGGTCTACATAGTCCATTCCAAGACAGCATGGGTTATAGGGAGACCCTGTCTCAAAAAGACAGGAGAAGAAGAAGAAGAAGAAGAAGAAGAAGAAGAAGAAGAAGAAGGAGGAGGAGGAGGAGGAGGAGGAGGAGGAGGAGGAGGAGGAGGAGGAGGAGGAGGAGGAAGAAGAAGAAGAAGAAGAAGAAGAAGAAGAAGAAGAAGAAGAAGAAAAGAAGGGGAGGAGGAGGAGCTAAAGGTAGTCAATGGATGCTGCGGGAGTGAAAATCTGTTTACTCCAGGGACAAGATCCCTGAGAAGTTATCTAATTCCAAATTGAAAGCCTTAAACAGATGTACGCATGAGCACCACTTATTGGACTCAGTGCATTATATATATTATATATGTATATATTATATATATTACACATAAATAAAAATGATAATCAAAGAATAGGGCAAAAGAAATTGAGAGGGGAAGTAATGGTACACAGAAGAATGGGTAGGAGACTGGGAGGGAGGGAACTAATACAAAGAAAATACTCATGTTTGACATTATCAAAAATTTTTTAATTGTATTTATTTTTTTGGAAGCTCAGACTTCTATTTTTTTCCTAAATCCAGAGAAGTTTTAATTTTTTTATAGTGGAAAGAATACAGAATTAACTTATAAATTTGAATTTATAATATTTAAATTATTTGATAAAAGAAATAGTGATCCTTGTTTTTAATCTTTCATTTACATTTTTAAATATTTTATTTATTTTTTGAATAAATTTTTATTGAATTTTTGTGTATTTCATACATAACATCTCCATCAGTCTTAATCACCTTTATATCTCCTTCTCCATTGGCACCCTCCCACAGTCCCTCACTGGGATTCATACATTCTGTCATTTATGTTAAGGTTTATTGTGCCAAATTAGTCTGCCCAGCCATTCCTCAGTCCAAGTTCATCCACTGAGCTCTGTCCCTCATTTTAAGAACACCAGCTCTTCCTCAGCCAAAAGTAATCAGCTGCCAATATTTCTTCAGCTAAAATTGGGTTCTGCTGCCCATTTCCCCAGTTCCATGCTGGGTTTTTCCCCTGAATTGGATAGAGGAAAAAGTACTAAATGCACTGGAACTTATGAGCACAGGAAGGACTTTCTGAACAGGATCCTATAGCATGGGCGTGAAAACTTACAATTGACAAATGGGGCCACAGGAATCTAAAAGGCTTCATCCAAGTGAAGAGGTAGCAAACAATGGGGAAAAAAAATCTGTACCAGGTATATCTGACAAAGGGTTAGGGTTTAGAACATAAAAAGAACTCATAGAACTAAATATCAAGAAAAATAAGTCAATCCAATTAAAAATTGAGACAAGAAACTAAACTGAAAGTTCGCAAAAGATGAAACATAAATGACTGTTACTTTTAAATGCTTTTAAAATGTTTAATACCACCGGTCCTGGGGGTGCACACCTTTAATCCTAGAACTTGGGGGGGGGGCAGAGGCAGGCAGATTTCTGTGAGTTCAAGGCCAGCCTGGTCTACATAGAGAACTCCAGGCCAGCTGGGACTAAAGACCCTGTCTCAAAAAGACAAAAAAAGCTAAAATTTTCAACACCTTTAGCCATGAGGGAAATGTAAAAGAAGTGACTGATTTTGACGAAATATAATGTATTAGTTTTTATCATTATGATAAAATACATGACATCCCAGCAAAATAGTCTCTAGATACTGAAAAATTGATTTTAAAGTTAATATGGAAAGATAGAAGAACTAGGAGCAGCTAATACAATGCTGGAGAAGAAAGTCAAGGTTGGAACATTCACCCTACCTAATGTGAAGAACTACCACAAATGGAAAGTGGGAAAAATGGAGGGGTTCCTTAACTCGGAAAGGGGTGGAAGGAAGGTGATGCGGCTGGAGAGGGAGGGAGGAAAGATAATTCTAAATATAATACTAAAGTTGTCTGAAAAACCATAGGGAAATGTATTATTTCATAAGTGTTGTTAAATAAACAGACATAATATATGTGGGGGGGGGGGCGTATAGCTGAAGGCTATCTAACAAAAACCCCAGTGCCAACCAAGGGAAACCTCCCTTCAAGTTGTTGGTAAGGGTAGTCCAAGATACTCCCAAAATAATATAAGCTATGGATGGTTGCCTCCCAGAACTTGAAGGTAAGACCCTATTGCTGAAACTACTACATTCTTCGAACACAGAACTTGAAGAAAATGAACTAGAACTAACCTGGAATATTGCTTCCTGAAGATAGTTCTCATAGTATCAGAAGGTGCTATGCAAGCTGACAAGGGAGAAAAACCAATAAATGATCCTCCCCAGCTGTAAACCCTATGAACCACAATGACCGGCCCAGCAAAATATCTCCCCCATTGCAATAGTGGCGCTTTTATCTTGGGGGTCATAGCAGCTGTATAACTGGGCTTAAGAACTTATAGCCCTCTCAATGAGAGGGAAATCTTGTGTGGTACTATAAACATTATCAAGTACACATGGTTGGAGAGGTCATAGACCCTAGAGGAGAATCTCCTACTGCCACTTTCCTAAACCAATATAATTTTTTTTTACTATTTTCCAAGTGTATATCCTTATATTTACAGACAAGTTTACATCTCAACACTCATCGAAGAACCTTCTTCTTGCAATAGATTAACACTATTATGAAGTATCACAATTGATCAAATTTCAGAGAATAATTGACCCTGTAAGTGCCTAACCCCACTTTATACATCTATAATGTAACTCCTATACCTAAGGTTCAGGAAACAGGAAGAAAGAGCAGAATTTTTATAAGATACAGAGGACCTAGTGTATTCTGAAAATGACAGGGAAACTGCACCCATGAAATCTCTACCATATGGCTGCCAATACAAGACTTGCATAATGACAACACCAGTTGACATCACAAATGTGTGTGAATGGGGAATGTTTCATGGGGCCTCACCTATAGATGAAGAGCTACAAGCAATCCATGAATGTGGATAGAGGGAGAAACACTTTTCTCCAGGTATGAAATCTCTGATAGGTTACCTAGTCCCAAGTAGTCACCCTAAACATGTATACAAAAGCACCACTAAATCACTAAATGGCCTCAATATATCTAAAAAAAAAAAAAAAAGAGGCCAAAAAATAGAGAAGGAATTTGGGTGTCTGAGAATAATTTGAAGGGGAAGAGGGAAAGGTGGAAATTATATACAGTTCCCATGTATGAAATTCTCAAAATAAACTATCCTAGCTTTTCTCCTTTTATGAAAAGCCACTTATATTTTTTTGCCACTTATATTTTTAACTTCTTGTTTTCAAAAATGTTTTAGTCAGTGAAATTATAACAATTGGGGCTGGAGAAATGGCTCAGCAGTTAAGAGCACTGATTGCTCTTGCAGAGGACCTGGGTTCAATTCCCAGTACCTACATGGCAGCTGACAACTGTCCTATCTCCAGTTCCAGTGTAATCTGGTGCCCTCTTCTGACCTCTGTGGGCATTGCACAACATGGGTTCACTTAACACATGCTTCCTATACACGTGTACAGATAAAAGTAAAATTTCTAAAAAAAATTTTTTATTTTATTTGTATGAACGTAAGTGCACTGGTGTCATGCAATGCTGGTGGAGGACACAGAAGGGCATCAGATCCCCTGGAGCTAGAGTTACAAGTAGTTATTAGCTGCCATGTTGGTATTGTGATTCGAACATGGGTCTTCTTCCAGAACACCCAGTGTTTGTAAACGCTGAGCCATCTCTCCAGCCCAAAATAAAATTATTTTTTAAAAAATAAAACAATTTTAAAAAAGAAAATAAAACAATTGATTATTTGATAAATAAATCAAATTAAGGGAAAGGGGAAATAATTACCATAAAGCTACAGAAATCAAGGCAGTGTGGTATTGGAAAAAGAATAGACCACCAGATCAAGGGAACAAAAAAGATAGCCCAGAAATGGAACTATACAAATATAGCCAACTAATCTTTCATAAAATAGCAAAGGCAATTCAATAGAGAAAGGATTATCTTTTCATTAACTGTTGCTAGAACAATTTGATGTGTATATGCTAAACTATGAACTCAAATACAGACTTTCCACCTTTAATGAAAATAAACTCAAAATGGGTCATAGACCTAAGTGTAAAACAAACTATAAACATTATGTCTAACCACAGTATTTATATTATGGGAGTGCTTCTTAGTATTTCTTATACAAAGCTGCTTGGGCTTTTGTCCAAGCATTTATAAAGAAATTAAAAGTATCAGGCTGGTGTAACTTAGCCTTTCTGGATCCTTTACGACCATAATTAATGCCCATACCAATTTGGCCAAGGGTCTTAAGGGATTACTTTGTTCTTTGCCCTCAGAGATCAACTAAGTCCCAGGGGACTATGCATGGGGCATCTCTTGAAATCTCCTGCAAATGTGAGTCCCTGTGCAGGGAGGTCTTGGAGATCCACTAATGGGACTTCAGCCAGTGTCCAGTCTATAGAGAGGAAAGTCTGCTCATGCTTCAAAAAGGGAAGCCTGGTCTAGCAAGACCTGACTTTGTCCTCGAGTGGATGGAACTGGTGATTGAAAAGCCAAAAGGAGACAGGGGCTACCTCCCCCCACCAAAAAGAAACCCTGAGTGACCCTTGAGGACCAGATCCTCAACTGACTTTGAGAAAACAAAAACCTTGGTTAATCTGGGCTAACTGTGTGGCCTTAAACATTCAAAAGGAAAGTATAAACAGAAATAAATAGTAAGTCCTGAAAATTGTACTTCAGGTATAAAACTTGAGATCTTAGTAAAAAGACAAGAAAAGAGCACAGTTGTTTTGGCTGTCTTACTGGAAATTGCAGCTACCCTGTGGCTGCCACTGCTTTTGCCATCCTTTGAAGACTTGAGAAGACACAGCTTTTCAACCTTCCAATATGGACTGTGGACGCATGTCTCTCCAAGAATCCTCCAAGCCTTTAGTGCCAGATGGGGACTGCTGAGACATCCAACTTGTGGATTGAGCTACTACTGGGGTTTCCACTTCTCCAGAGTATAGACTGCCATTGTTGGACTACCCAGGCTGTATCATGGAGACCAGTACAGGAAGATCAAGACAGGATGTGTTGCTTACTAGACCTCATTTGGTGACCGTGGGAAGGGAAAACCCCAGTGTGGAACACAAGGACAGAAGTTATGGTGGTTTGGACTTGCCAAGGAGGAGACTTCAACATGACATCTTTCAGCCTATTAAAAAATCATAACCTGAAGATGCTAAAACCTATGATATATGTGGCATACATATGTGCATATTCTATAGTGATGCATGCTGGAAGGAATAACAACAACAACAGAAAAGACTGCATCAAAGAACTGACTGAAACGGTGAACTTCTGCTCGAAACAGTAAACTTCTGCATCGAGAATTTTGAGAGAGATTGAGAAAAAAGATGAAAAGCATGTTTGGCAGAATGCATGAGTTCTGGGGGGGGGTGGGGGGGCAGGGAGGGGGGCACGGTCTAGATTTTATTTGTAATGTAATTTTGTATGAAATCCACAGAACTTCAATAAAACATTGGTTTTAAAAAAAATTCCAAGGTGTTCCTGGAAAATTTAGACATTAAGAAAACTATAAATACTCTTTTAGAGGAAACCACTGGGAAAAGTTTAGACTAACTCACATTCGGTAATGAAATTTTTGATATAAACACTAAAAGCTTGAAAATATTAGTTTTTAAAATTTTTCTTGAAACTTAAAAACATCTGCTTTGTAAAAGTCTCTGTATTATAGAATGAAAAGCCAAATCACAGAATGAGGGAAATATTTTTAAAATATACTTCTCAAAGGATTGATATCCAAAATATAAAAAAATTTAGATTCAACCCTAAGAAAATAAAGAAGTAACTTTGGAAATGGACAAAAAAATCGGAGAGAACCTAATGAGATATATAGTTAGATACATGAAAAAATGCTCAAGTTTATCCTTATGGGACTGAAAACTTAAACTACAATATGTTACCACTGCACACACAGTAAAGGTGAATAGACTTTTAGGATGAAGCCTCCAGAGCAGTACTAGCTGAATATCTTCATGTTCTATGGCTGAACTATGTGGTATCTTTAGCAATAGAGTCTTACCATCAAGTTCTAGAGAGGTCTGAGACATCTTTACTTTCACTTTTGTAAGTGGCCAAGTCACTATCATGTCTTACTATAAGAGTTCCCCAGAGGTTCCAAATAGAACTTAGCATTGACAACCCTCCACCCCTCCTCCTTTTTCTCCCTCCCTCAGTCTTATTTCTCTGAAGACACTTAAATGTTATTCTAGATTTCTTTCTCTCCCTTACTCTGTACCCTGAACATTACCATTTAGTCCCTTTGACTTGACCTCCTAACTTCTCTCTCTTCTCTTCCACATTCTTAGCCCAGGCCACTCTGACTACAGTAGCAATTCTCAGTTCAACTCTTGTGCCCAACCATTCATTCTCCATAGAGAAGCCAGATTGGTTTTTCCAAGGAGCCACTGGTGAAAATGAAACACACCAGAGCATTTAATAGTGTAAAACAGTCTCTGTTTTTATTGTGTTCAGAGATCAGGATTTGGGAAAAATTGTAGCAAGGAAAGACTTTTCTCTTCCTTTTGGTATCTGGATAGCTGAGAAGACACGAGCAAGCAGAGAAGTGGGATCATCTGAAGATTTCTTCATTCATATCCTGATATGAAATATCTTTTTATTTTAAATATTTTTATTTTAACATTACCAGCATTAGGCTATTGTATCAAGGATTACAAATGATTTTCTCTTTTCTTTTTCTTTTTCTTTTTTAAAGGAATCAAATTCACATGCCAAAAGCACAAAGAAAAATCAACAACATGGGAAAAGCAAATAAAAAAACCCCACCAAACTCTATCAGTCCCAGAGAAGACACCCACAACGAGATCTCTCCGGAGGACATTATAGATGATAGATAGATAGATAGATAGATAGATAGATAGATAGATAGATAGATAGATGATAGATAGAAAGAAAGAAAGAAAGATAGATAGATAGATAGATAGATAGATAGATACATAGATAGATAGATAGAAAGATAGATGATAGATAGATAGATAGATAGATAGATAGATAGATAGATAGATTCATTCTATTGATTCTGTGTTTTTTCTCTCTCTCATCCATCCTGGAGGTGGGCACATTTCTCTCTGATCCATCCTGCAGGCAGATCCTTTACTCTCCAGCCACCCTGGAGGTGGGTCCTTTACTCTCCCAGCCACCTTTGACCCCAGTCCTTTACTCTCTTATCCATCCTTTAGGTGAGGCCTTTACACTCTGATCCATCCTGAAAGGGGGGGGGTCATTTGCGCTCTGATCTGTCCTGGAGATGGGTCCTTTGCTCTCTGATCCATCCTGGATTCAGGTCCTTTACTCTCTGATCCATCCTGGAGGCAGATCCTTTACTCTCTCTGATCCATCCTGGAGGCAGATCCTTTACTCTCTGATCCATCCTGGAGTCAGGTCCTTTACTCTCTGACCCATCCTGGAGGCAGATCCTTTACTCTCTCTGATCCATCCTGGAGCTCAGTCCTTTGCTCTCTGATTCATCCTGGAGTCAGGTCCGTTGCTGTCTGATCCATCCTGGAGATGGGTCCTTTACTCTCCGATCTGGAATATCTTAAAAGATGGGTTCAGCTAGACATGCCCACCAAAGAGCCTGCCCATACATGTTGCTTTTGCATTTTTCACCTTGGTTTCTTCATTATCTGGTAGCCTCACAGTAATGAGATGTCTTACGTATTGTATCTGTTTACAATGACTACTGAAATGAACATAGAGGCCTCTAAAATGTTTTGTATGCCTACACTTGGAGGTCTCACAGGATCATCTCTCCTACTAATGGCCAAAAGTGCTCGAAGAGGTTATCATATGAAGATAGCATGAGCGGGAAAAGGATAGCACTCACTTGGATCTAGATCAAAAAAATTGTAACCGTACGTTAAGTCCAAAAAGTGCCCACCCTGAAAGATATATTGAGACCACACTTGCAAGTGTACAGTTGGTCCTGGAATAACAGAGAGTGTTACCAAAGGCCACTAAACCAATAAAGCAAAATATAGGTCTCCTTGATCAAGCAAGACTCCTCGTCAGCACCAGTTACACCTCACCTGCTGGAAATACTGTTGCAGCAGTGGCAGCCATATGCCTGTATCCCAAATCTAATTGGCTATTAGCTCTTCCTTAGAGGGAATACCCATGGCTTGATGCCACAAGCTTAAATCCTCTAGTGGTTAGGAGATGTTATAAGCCACAGTGAGACCCATGTCATATTTTACAGAAAAAGATAATTCTGGATTAACATACATCCCAAACATCTGTTCTATACCGAAGTAACCTATCATAAAAATAGTATTGTTTAAATACCTATATACCTTAATTGCCTGTGCTTCAATTAGTAGGATTGAAAGGTTATTCTGGACAAACGGTTAGCCCATGAAAGGAAACGCCGAACTGGTCAGAGTCCTAAAACGACTCTCCAGAGAAAGTAGACTGTTTTGCTTCTTGTCCACCTGTGCCCTTTTTCTAAGCCTAGGGAAACAATCTGTGGACGAGGGGGCATGGATGAATGTAAGGCTCGCGATTGGGTGAATGGTGAAAATACGCAATATAGACTGGATGCTTATCTTTGATCAACTTGATTGTACATACAAGCCACCTCCGCTGGATGGTGGGAGCCTCAGGCTGTGTGGTGGTTTGGGCACAAATGCTTGCAAATTGGTTTTACATGAAGGATGCTTGTACTCATAAACTTATTTACTTTTGTTTAAAAAATGAAATAAATGAAAGTAATGGAAAAATAAAAATAAAATATAAAACGGGAAAAGGGAAGCTTTGTCTAACAAGACCTGATTTGTCCTCAAAGTGGATGGAACTGGTGATTGAAAAGACAAAAGGAGTCAGGGGCTTCCCTCCCCCCCCCACAAAAAAAACCGTGAGTGACCCTTGAGGACCAGATCCTCAACTGACTTTGAGAAAACAAAAACCTTGGTTAATCTGGGCTAATCGTGTGGCCTTAAACATCCAAAAGGAAAGTATACCCAGAAATAAATAAATAGTAAGTCCTGAGAAATTGTACTTCAGGTATAAAACTTGAGATGTTAGTAAAAAGACAAAAAAAAAAAGAGCACAGTTGTTTTGCCTGTCTTACTGGCAAGTGCAGCTACCCTGTGGCTGCCACTGCTTTTGCCATCTTTCAAAGACACAGGTTTTCAACCTTCCAACATGGACTGAAGACTTATGTCTCTCTAAGAATCCTCCAAACCTTCAGTGTCAGATGGGGACTGCTAAGACATCCAGCTTGTGGGCTGAGTAACTACTGGGGTTTCAGCCTCTTTAGAGTATAGTCTGGTCTGCCATTGTTGAACTACCCAGGCTGTATCATGGAAACCAGTACAGAAAGATCAAGACAGGATGCGGTGCTTACTGGACCTCATTTGGTGACCATGGGAATGGAAGACTCCAGTGTGGAGCACAAAGGCAGGACTGATGGTTGTTTAGGCTTGCAAAGGAGAAGCCTTCCAAAAATTCCTTAAAGAAAACATGACATCTTTCAGCCTAATAAAGAAAAAAACAACAATAATAATAAAAAGAAATCATAAGCTGAAGATGCTAAAAACTATGATATCATAATCTTGATACATGTGTGGCATGCATATATACACATTTTGTAGTAATACAAATTAGAAGGAACAATTATGAATACATATATGCACCAAACTCTGGTGCCTATGGAACAATCTGCAGAAGAGGGGGCATGGTAGAATGTAAGGGCTGCAATTGGGGTGAATGGTGAAACTGCAGCAATATAGACTGGACACTCATTTGATCAACTTGATTGTACATTCAAACCGCCCCCCAGCTGGATGGTGGGACCCTTGGGCTGTGTGGGTTTGGGCACAACTGCTTGCAAATTGGTTTTACATGAAGGATGCTTGTACTCATAAATTATTACTTATTTTTTTAAAAATGGAAAAAAATAAAGAAGAAAAAAAAAGTGCCCACCCTGAACCAAAAAGCACATCACGAAATTGCCTGACAAAGGCTTTAAGTTGCCTTAGAAGAAATTCTCATGGGGGGACCGTTCCCATCTTAGAGAAGCAGTCCAGTCATCCAATAGGTTACATTCTCCAAAATCATGTATTTATCTGATCAATCGATTATTACCTAGGAACACCCTTTCATGTTCTTTACACTGCACCAATACCAGCTCATATGGTACTGTTATACACATTTAAAAAGTATTTCTTGCCCCTTCTGTATGAATGCAGTTCTTTTCCAGGATTCATGGATATTACCGAAGCATGGAATACATTCATAATGGAGAAAAGCTGCAGGAGTAAATGGTGACCCTGGGGATATATCTTCACTGGGTGTTGTGTAGATCACACTTAAGATTTATGAAAGGGCACCCTCATCTCTGTAAATAGCACTTTTATTCTCTAGTTGCTCAGACTAAAAAAAATTGGTTGTATGGTCAAGATTTTTCTTGCTCTTAAACTTCACATGCATTCCCTCAGGAAATCATACCAGGTTTCTCTTCATACATCTATCTTAGTTTATCTAGAGCAGTTATGGGTCTTAGTCTCCCTTGCTAAACTGAAAGCTCCTAGAAACAGACAATACCTCATTCCTTCATATCAAAGAGAGACAGGGCAGCAGTTACAGCGTGTACTGCTCTGGCAAAGAGCATTTCTCAGAACTCATGTTGTGTGGCTCACAACTGCCTGTAACTCCAGCACTGGGGGATACAACACCCACTTCTGGCCTCCTCGGTCATCTACATTCACATGCACATACTCATACATAGACATGCACATTAAATAAATCTCAAGAAAAAGAAAGAAGACAGTTGTCTTCATACTGTGATATGAGGCATGACAGAGTGACTCTCATCATGGTATTCAAATATCTACTCTAGAAACAGCTTTGTCTGGATTCTTGAGTCTATGCCAAATGGCAGTATTTCTCCCATTTCCAGTTTATTCATGCTATGGTTTTAGTAGTGCATTGTAGGTCATTCCTTCATGGGACCCACAAGAAAGGAGGAGATCAATACTGAAAAAAGAAGTAAAATGACAAAAAAAGGTTCATGGGACAATTGTACTTTACATCTGCCCTGTGCATTACCAATACCACATTCTGCCAGAACAGTCCTTGATTGACCACAGTAGAAAAATTTTCATTCTGAATGTTCCATGCTGCTTCTTTTCTCCACAGATTATATTCTTTCTGGGAAAGGGTAAAAGAAATACCTGTACGTTTTTTAAGTAAAAATTAAAGAGGGGGGGAATAGAGAACAGATGGAAATTGACTGTATAGTCAATGAAAGTGGTAAGTTCAAAGAATATTTAATGTCATAAGGAAAAGCTCACAAAATAATGTAAATTGATAAACAAAACAGCACAACTATATATTAATATGAACCTATTTTTTATTCTTTATTATAGTATAAAAGTGCTCAGAAAGATGAGTGGCACATAGTAGTGCCCGGGCCAATTTATTATGTATGCACATAATTTATCATAAAACTATTAAATGCTCACAATGTATTGAGCTCTACGCTAAAGCTTCTCATACACTACACATCTTATTTAATCTTTCCCACAATCTTTGTGAGGCAGGCAGTTTCTGGAATTGTCCCAGATTTTGTTTTTCTTTTCTGAAGCAAACAGTCTTTAATGATAGACATCCACATATAATAAACTTTAAGTTGAAGTGAAAGAATACACAAGATAACTAAATCACACATTTTCATTTTCAGGCATGACTGGTCCTGTCCAAGTAATTATTACTGAGACCCCCAGCAGGCCCAACTCACACTCCATCCAATGGATTGCCCTAGATCCTTCTCATATTCTGTGGTAAAGATCCGTGAGTATCTCCTAAGAAACCTTGGACTTTAAGACTCCTAACCTCACAAGATAATTATCCTAGTTTATCCAGATGAAAAAAAATTGAAAATTTGATAGGATAAGTGACTTTACTTAACAACACACAGTTACTAAAGGACAGAGTCAGGATTCAAGGCCAGGTAGTCTGGTTCAAGAGCTGGAGCTCTTTAACAATACAATAATCCACTCTTCACCTTTTTGCACACATGAGTAGCAAAGGCTAGGAGGCAGAAACACTAGTATGCCACTAGTGCCTTATCTCTGGGTGGTAGAACAGGAGGAAATTAACGTTCTCTTCTTTTGCTTTTCTTCATTTTCCTAATCTCCTAAAACAATTGCATGCTGATTTTGCATTCAGATTTGCAATGAATAATTTTTAACAAAGCAAAGATTTTGGAGTTTTGTGATCAAGTCCAACCCTTAATGACCTTGTACTTGCCTAAAGAAACAATCCACTCTGATTCCCCTTTGACAATCCCATTCCACCTCCAAGCTGCAGTATAAACAATATGTCATGGCTAAGGTTAGATTAAGTCCCTGTTCCTTTTCAGCTGTCCTGCCTAGCCTCTGGTTTTCTGGTTTATTTTGGTCTAAGTCCTGTTCTAAGGCCTGATTTGCCTTTGCTACTTAAGCTTTCTGCTACCCAGCGAGACCCCTGTTCCCAGGCTTGATTTTCATTTTTCACTCTCCCAAATCTTCTAAGTTCAGTATGATGTCATTGCAATGCTCAGTGTGACAGTAGGTGGAGGGAGACTGTGTGAAAAATCCTTGCAAAGCAGAGGATTCAGAGACAAGCCACCCCAGCACTTTCTTTCCTCTGTGACTTCTTCATATTCTGCTTCAATTACAGACCCCAAGCTGAACACACCGCTCTAATAAGTCTCTGATCAATGCTAAGGAGCTATTTCATGATTCCTGCAGGTTGTACTCCTGTTATTGTTACACATCACAGCATCACATTAGCTATCAGAAAACAAACCAGCATTGATTTGCTGACTCACTCTATGGTCTCCTATGACGCCCTGATCTTTCCATTATGTTTGCATCTCTAGGCAAGGAGAGAATTGATTTCCTCTCCAACTTCCATAAGAAGCTCCTATTCATTCGCCATTCCCAGTCTTTCCCTCACCCTCAGTACTGAAATTGGACAAGTGTAGACGGCAAGAAAACCGTGAGGTCTATTTGTAAAACCCCTGAACAAGAAGAAATCAAAAGGAAAGTAACACAAGTAAAATGAAAGCTTTTACCTACTTTCTACCAGATCTGTCCAATTTTGGTTTTTAAAGTTCAATTGTCAAAAATTGTGTATTTTATACGGTTTATTGTGTAGGCTGTAAATCAATACAGTGGGGTAGTTGAAATCTTAAACCAGAGAGTTGGAGAGATCTTGTTTAAAACAGCCAGCTTTAAACCCCTAGCTCTGTGATTTCTAGTAGGTCAGTTAGCCCCTTAAGCCCTCATTCTTACTAATTGAAAAATAGGAATAATTAATTAGAGTTGGTTTTTCTGTGATGTGGTAATGTGTTTCTAAAAATCAGCACATTATTTCAAAAGCATATGTTCAAAGCCATAGATTCCTAGGGGAAAGAAATAGAACTACAAAATTTCATATTAGAAGGCAAGAGGGCTGGAGAGATGGCTCAGTGGTTAAGAGCACTGGTTGCTGTTGCAGAGGACCCATGCTTAGTTCCTAGAACCCACATGGTGGCTAACCACCATTCATAATTCCAGTTCTAGGGGATCAAATGCCCTCTTCTGGCCTTCATGTGTATCGCATGCACAGATGCACTTACATACATGCCGGCAAATACTCATATGGATATAAAAGTAAATCAAGTCAGGTATGGTGGTGCACCTCTTTAATACCAGGACTCAGGAGGCAGAAGCAGGCAGATGTCTGTGAGTTCAAGGCCAGCCTGCTCTACATAGTGAGCTCCAGGCCAGTTGGGGCTACAGTGAGACCCTAAAAACCAAAAATATAAATAAATAAATAAATAAATAAATAAATAAATAAATAAATAGGCCTAACAAACACAGTAGGACAGTTTTGCACATAAATGCTACATTAGATGTGGTCCTTTTAAAAGACTTAATGTGTGCATGCGCAAGTGAGGACTTGTGCAAATGAGTTGCATTTCATGAATGCTTATGACATGGCAAAAGAAGCCTGGCAATCTGACACAAGGTTGGAACCGCATATTTTGGTGAATTGAGGTAGAAGGGGAGAAGCATATGCATTATGAACATGTGTGTGCACACACTTTGTCTATTTTTATATGGTTCCTTTTAGTTAAGCACAGTTCCTAGTGTTTCTAGTAGAAGAAATAGCACACATAAACAAACACAAAGTTCATGTTGTGCTCAAAATGTTCCCTAATATATAAATCACATTACAGCAAATTCCCATTTTTCCAAATAAGACTTACAACAGAACTGACTGTCTTAACCTCTCAACTCGGGAAAATTACACAAAATAGTACCTTGGATAATATCTTTGGCAAAAGGCCTGGCACATTGTAAGCTCTCAATAAATTACAGCTGCAGTTATCTAAACCAACAGTAGTTCAAACCCATGTACCCTACAGTGTTTGCAGGTAGAACTTGGTACTGTCTTGGATATGAGCTTTTCCTCTATACATCTGATGAGACGTAATGGAAAGCCTGTCAAGCTCAGTTCTGGTCATACTGTCCTCTTTCCCATATCCCACACTAATGCTAAGCAAGCAAATGCCTATATGTATAATGAATTGTGACTCTCTCTTTTGGCCTTAGAATGGCAGAGAGGGGCTAGGCAGTGCAGGCTCTATAAGAGGAGCCAAGGGGCCAGCCCATGGCCAGTAAGAGCTTACAGTCTAATGAACACTGAGAAGGGAGAGGCATAGTGGGAGCTAGAGGAGGATTGATGGAAAGCCTCCAGAATGCCATAGGGAGGCTCTAGCTTCCAGAGCAGAGCAGTGACAGGACCACACAATGCTTTACAGAAGATGTCAGCAGACTTTTTCTGTAAATGGCCACATTATAAGATTTGAGGCTTTGCAGTCTGTATGATAGCTGTTAGAAGCAATCGGTGTCCGATTGCAACATGGAAACAGCCATAGGCAATATGCACACTAACGAACATGGCAGCGTTCCAGTAAAACTTCATTTACAACAGTGACAGCAGGCTGGATTTGCTGCGCAGGCCTTACATTGCCAACGCTTACTTTACAAAAGTCTTTCTAGTAGATATAGAATTTGAGGTGCAAATACCACATTGATTGGTTAATTTTTTTCTAATAGCCACATTTTAAAAGGTCAATTGAAACAAGTGTAATTAATTTTAATTATAGTTTACATAGCCTGATAATACCTAAAATATTCTCACTTCGATGTGTAATTAGCAACACATAATGAGATATTTCACATTATTTTTCCATGGTTTGTCTAGAAAATATGCTATGTATTGAACTGTATCACCCAAAAGATACTTAAGTATTCCTCAGCAACTGTGCATGTAATCCTGAATCTAGAAACTTTCTAGATTATCAAATTAAGACAAAGCATTACAGCAGACTCTGGCCCAATATAACTATTGTCAAGATAAAATGCAAATATTGGGAGTTTGGAATGTGGTTCACTTGGTGAAGTGATTGCCTACAATGCACAAAACCCTGGGTTCAATCCCTAGCACTGCATAAAACCAGCTTTGGTGGCTCCCAGCACATGGGAATTGGAAACTGGAAGATTAGAAGTTGAACATCATCCTCTACTATGTAGTGAGTTCCAGGATATCCTGAGGCCCTATATCAAAAGAAAACAAAAGAAATAAATGAGAGCAAGAGTGAGACCGAGGGGGGGGGAGAGAGAGAGAGAGAGAGAGAGAGAGAGAGAGAGAGAGAGAGAGAAAAGAAGGAAGGAAGGAAGGAAGGAAGGAAGGAAGGAAGGAAGGAAGGGAGGGAGGGGAAAGGCTGAGTAAAGAGCAAATCACACATAGGCAGAATATCATGTGACTACTGAATGCAGTAATTGGGTTAATACGTCTGCAGGAAAAGGAAACTAAGGATTGGCCCCCAATTCTCAGTTCTCTTGCTTTTTTTTTTTTTTACTTTTTGGACCCTCATTTTCATTTTAAATTATTTTTGCTTATTTATTTATTCATTCATTTATTTTTTTTGGAAACAGGGTCTCATGTAGCCCAGCTTGGCCTCCAATTCATACATAAACAAGGATGACCATGAATTCTGGATCGTCCTACCTCTTCCTTTCCAGGGCCAGAATTACAGGTCTTTGACACATGCCTTGAGTAAATATGATCCTCCTCCTCCTCCTCCTCCTCCTCCTCCTCCTCCTCCTTCTTCTTCTTCTTCTTCTTCTTCTTCTTCTTCTTCTTCTTCTTCTTGGTCTTTTTGAGACAGGGTATCCCTACAGTCCCCACTGTCCTAGAACTCGCTATGTAGACCAGGCTGCCCTCAAACTCACAGAGATATGCCTGTCTCTGCCTCCTGAGTACCGGGATTAAAGGTGTGTGCCACCATGCCTGGCTTATTTTATTTTATTTTTTATTGGGATGTGTGTGTGTGTGTGTGTGTGTGTGTGTGTGTGTGTAGCAAATGTTTTTCCCCACTGAGCCATCTCATCATCCCATAAAGGTGTTTTTCGGAGTGGGGGGCACTTAACCAAACATTATTTATTATACCAGGTTGTGCTGTGGGCATGTCAAAGGTGGTTAGAAATACCATTATACTTTACATTATTGGGGTTGCTTGTATAAATTACACCCTTTACCATAAGTACATTTTAGTAAACAGATGAAGGCTAATCAAAGACCTTTTAAGAATAAAATATTTTAGCCCTTTAACATTGTTTGAAAAAACAAAATAATGTACCAATTTATTTTATTTGTTTATTTTTAAGAGATTCTACAATATAAGAGCACAGTTGTTTTCAGATCACATTGACGATGCTTAGTTTGCCATACAATTATGTAATTGGTGCTAGCATCCACAGATGAGGGATACCATTTATCGTTTGTTTTTCTGGGACTGTGTTACTTCACTCAGCATGATGTCTTCTAGTTCCATCCAGTTACCTGCAAAGTTCATGATGTCATCTTTCTTTACCGCTGCATAGAACTACATTGTGTAGATGTACCACATTTTCTCTATCCACTCGTCAGTTGAGGGTTACTTGGGTTGGTTCCAGCTCCTTGTTATTGTGAAGAGAGCTGCAATAAACATGGCTGTGCATGTATCGCTGTGGTAAAATGAGCCTTGTGGGTACATACTCAGGAGTGTGGTATGGCTGGGTCAGGTGGTGAGTTCATTCCAAGTCTTCCAAGGGTTCTTCACACTGCTTTCCATAGTGGCTGTATGAGTTTACATTCCCACCAGCAGTAGATGAGTGTTTCCCTTTCCCCACAACCTCTCCAGTACTTGGTATAATTTGTTTTCTTGATCCTAGCCAGTTTTATTGGAGTGAGATGATATCTTAAAGTGGTTTTGATTTGCATTTCCTTAATTATTAGTGATGTTGAACACTTTTTAAGATGTTTCTCAGCCATCTCTAATTCCTCATTTGTGAAGTCTCTGTTCAGCTCTTTGCTCCATCTTTTGAGTGGGTCATTTGTTTTCTTTCTTCTTTGTTTTTTGAGTAGTTTATATATTCTGGAAATCAATGCTTTGTCAGATGTATTTGCAGTTAAGGTTTCCTCCCACTCTGTGGGTTTTCTCTTCACTTCCTTGATTGTTTCTTTTGATGTACAGAAGCTTTTGAGTTTAATGAGGTCTCATTTGTCAATTGTTGACCTTAATTCTTGCGTAGCTGCTGTCTGATTTAGGAAGACTTTCCCTATGCCTATGTCTTGTAGGCTGCTGCCAACTTTTTCTTCTATCGCCTTCAGAGTTTGGGGTTTCACGTTGAGGTCTTTGATCCATCTGAAGTTGACTTTTGTACAGGGCGAGAGGTAGGGGTTTAATTTCATTCTTCCACAAATACAAAAAGATTGAAATAATGTATCAAGTTAGTACTTGTGATTTTTACCCATGACCATTTAATATTTTAGTATCCTTGATAGATCTATTGGGCCTTTGATCTCTAATCCATCCAGGAGATGGTTCCTTTATTCTCTGATCCATACTGGAGGTGGGTCCTTTGCTCTCAGATCCATCCTGGAGGCAGGCCCTTTACTCTCTGATCAGTCCTGGAGGCAGGTCCTTTACTCTGCCAATCTCTGATCCATCCTGAAGGTGGGTGCTTTGCTCACTGATCCATCCTGGAGGTGGGTCCTTTACTCTCTGTTCCATCCTGGAGGTGGGTCCTTTGCTCTCTGGTCCTTTGCTCTCTGCAATGTGTATTTATGTAAAAATGAGTGGTAATAGTAAAGGATGAGCATTCTAAAATGGTGATGCAAATCGTGTGCTATCTTCTCTCCTTTTTCTCTTTCTTCTCTCCTTTTTTACTTTGTCTTTTACTTTTGAAATTCAGTTAACTTTATTTCCTAAATTTCCATTTAGTATGGAGACCCTTTTGTTAAAAAAAAAAAATCAACAGGAGCCAGGTGTGGTGGCGCATACCTTTAATCCCAGCAGGGGCTACTGGGAGACCCTGTCTCAAAAAGACCAAAATAAATAAATAAATAAATAAATAAATAAATAAATAAATAATCAACCAAAGGTGGTTTTTAACAGACAACAGCATCCAGTTTTGAGTGTGGAGGGCCATGGTTTGTGCAGATTGTATTGTACAAGCTTGTGGAGTTGGCATTTGGCAGTTGGCATTGTACATCTGCCAGAGGAGGGGATAGGAAGAGAGGTCATTTTTTTCTGAGATAGTGTCTCTTAGAACCCAGGCTATAGCACAATTGAAGGATGACCTTGAGGTTCTGATCTTCCTGCCTCTACCTCCTAAATTCTGGAATTATAGACATTCACCACCATGTCTGACTTATAAGGTGCTGGATATATATAAAAAAAGGGGGGTGTCTTGTTCATTCTAGGACAGCACTCTACCACCTGAGCTACATCTCCAGTCCAATTTCCTCATCCTTCTGAACTGGTTTTGTGATCTCCAGGTGTGGTGGTTTGAATGAGTGTCCCCCATAGGCTGTAAGTATTCAGACATTTGTCTCCAGTTGGTGGCACTGTTTTTGGAGGTCTTAGAAGGTGTGGCCATGCTAGAGGAAGTACGTTATTGGGGGCAGGCTGAGTGAGTTTAACAAGCCTCATGGTCTCCAGTCTCTCTCTGGCCCTAGGTTGGATATTGATCTAAGAATATCTATCAGCTGTTTAATGAAACCTCAGTGGCACAGGCCTGTGACTCTACCTATTCAGGAGGTTGAGGCAGGAGATTTGCAAACTTAGCTACAGAGTAAGTTCGAGGCAACCCTAGATACGATTTGTGAAAAATACATGTCTCAAAGTTAAAAAGTGAAAAGAGAGCTATCATTGCACCTCAATGTAAAGTGCTGCTTAGATTTAATCACCACCCCCCACCAAAAAAACTATCATTGCTCAGATTAATAAATGTGGGGATTTTTTTTTACTGGAAAAGTAGTCTCACTGTGTGGCCCAGGCTGACCTGGAACTTTTGAATCATTCGTTTCGCCTCCTAACGTAGCTGGGGGGGACTATGAGTTGTATACAGCACACCTGAACTAGATTGAATAATTCTTTTTTGTGGTCAGGCCTCACTTCATAGAGCTCAAGATGCCTCAAACTCAAAATTGTATCTTCTAGACTCTGCTTCTCAAATACTGGAATGTATGTGAGGACCACCATACCGGCTCTAAAGTTCAATAACTCCTTTAGAAGGACTTACAAATCTTACTGAAAATATATTATATATATATATATATATATATATATATATATGAATGTAGTTTAATGAAAAGATATACATCAAAATCAGTGAAGGAAGAGATACATGAGGTTGAATCCAGGAATGTTCCAAAAGCATGGCTTCTGGTGGTCTTCTCTTTAGAGAGTCATGTATGCCACGAAGGTCCTGCTATTAATAAGTGACATCATGAACAGAATATCTCCAAGCAGAGAAGCTCTTATCATGTAGAATCTTTACTGGGGCTTGACCACCTAAACTTGATTGGCTACACAGGTGACCACCCTCAGTCTCAGCCTTTTAGAAGCTGACAAGTAGGCCTAATTCCAAACCTCTGTCCTAAGACCCATTGTTGTTGTGATCCAAAATGCTCAGGCAAATAAGTACATTTCTAACAGGCATGGTTTCCATGCTGTTAGATCATCTCCAAGAAGACTGAAGAAAAGTCTGGGTCAATTATTTTCCAAGCAATTCCCACACCCAGTGCTAATGAAATGACTAACTTCATCCATTTATCAAGTAGAAAGGATTTGCTATTAGAGATTTGCCTGATATGTTCTGTGAAATGTCTAATCCAATAGTCTCTCAGCTGCAGTATGCCTTGATCTTCAAAGGATACCATTATTCCTGTACCAAGTTACACATGGAGGATCTCAAGGATGCACAGAATCTTGGCAGCAAGATCTTAGCGGCATCCTGCTTCCCATAAGAGCACAGTACAGCGTCCCACTATGGCATTTTCCTCTGAGGATATTCACTTGACCCACTATGGCATTTTCCTCTGAGGATATTCACTTGACACACTTGTGCAGGGGATAAAAAAATATTTATAATAAAGCCCCCAAAAGGAGGTGAGACATTTCTCTGCACAGGATGAACACTTCGGTTAACTTCCTAGAAATTGTTTGATCAGCCAGTGGCCACCCCATCCTTTGTACCCTAGAGAAACAGCTTTGACAGGCATAGTGCTATCAAGAAACCAAGCTCAGTGCTGCGTAGCCATTTCTCCATTCTGGAGGCACTAAGTGTTTGTTTACAAACTGACTTAAGCCCACATATATAATTACTGGTAAGTCATCCATATTGAATGAGGCATGACTTTCATGAAAAAATTTATAGAATTTGTCAAAACTAGACATATTTAATATTACAAGTTCTCACCAATGTACCCATCCTCTTAGAAATCCCAAACATCACTGATAATGACTGAAGCACTCATTTCACTTCTCAGAATACACAAGATATTCAGTAGAATGTTGACTGTCACTCACCTCAGGCTGCAAGCCTTCTAGAGCACCACAAATGCTTACCTAGTAGTAAGTTCAAATTCAGTTTTTAAAAGATAGGTCACGATGCAGTCATCAGTGAACTATAAGGTGAATCAGAGCACTGTGTCTTCATTATTGATGTTTGACTGCTGGTAGCTTTAAGTTCCCACCCCCCTTTTCCTTTTTGGTCTGCATTTGAGCAAGTACACAAGAAAGATTGAGATATGCCTCTCTTCATCCAGTGGGGAAGTTCAAAACATGTAAAAGTCAACCTTTCTGTGGGAACCCTCACACCAACTTCATGTCCTAACTACAGTGCAACCAAAGTCAGTAGCCGTTTGCTCCAACTCAATGGATCTGCTGCTGCACCTCGTCAGAAAGCCTCACAATGCAAGCTTGCTTTTTCATATTGACTTGATGCATCATTTTAATATCAGTCTCAATTTCAAAGTAATGCAGAGTGAAGGGCTGTTCATATTCTCCTGGAGGCAACAACAAGAAGATTCTGTCAATTGATAATTCATATAAAACATATCATCATGTTTCTCATGAAAGCTAACACCACTTCCATAAGAAACTGACATTTAGCCACAGAGGGGATTTTCTCAATTGTATCTGTGAAGGAAGAAGACATTTTAGAAGCTTATATAACACGTCACATGCTTCCCTCACTCCCACTTAGCTACAGATTAATTTCCCCTCTAATGTATTTGCAAAAACTGACTTTTTCAGCCAGGCAGAAAGGAGTACAGCGTTCAAAGTCGTCATCTGCACAGAACTCCTGATAAAGAGTTTTAAAGAACTGCACTGTCACAGCTCCCCTGGCATTGTTAATCCTTGAAAAGGGGAGCCTGTATTGCCCATGAAAGCTTTGTCAGTGCTAGAACTAGCGCACATTTGACTAAGAAAAACATAGCAGCAATAGGATTGAAGTCCTGAGCAGATTTTAGAGAAAAGAAAGCTCTATAAGAGCTTTACAGTGAAAACAGTATTGGCAAATGCCATAGCAACCTGAAGTGCTTGTGGCCTGGTAAAAAAAAAACATCTTTCTAATGGTTAGGCATATGATATGTGTCTGTAAATGAGTGTATGAATATAAAGCTTCTCTCAGAACAAAAATCCACACCAGGGCTAATAGTGATTAGAAAAGGGGAACTCTGTCTCTGAAAATCTTTTGCTCAGTCTGGTTCTGTAGATAAGACATCAATTTCAGCTTCCCCTGAAAACAGAAGGAACTGTGTATGTTAAGGAGAAAAGCACCTCCCAAATGGAGTCCACTGTGCTCCCATCAACAGGGTTTGGCTCCAAGGCAGAGCTCTTTGGAAATACTGTATTTCTGCAGTAAGCTTCCATTTCCTGCCTCTGCCAGACACTCACAGAGTTCTGATGTGCCTTCCATGCTTCTTCCTTCTTTCAGTGCTTCTCATCTGTTTGGAGATTGTTGTCCTTGCACTGTATTAGAAGATTTGATGATGGTTCAGCATTTGGCTTTGGAGGTATCTCCTCCACTCTTTAATCCAACCTTGCCCATTGGTTTATAGACTTTGAAATATTTCCATTAATTCACAATGCTTAGGCTAGCATTGGACCCCTTGAATACGAGTGTTCCTTTGTGTTTCTTCATTATTCCCATGTGAAAGGAATTCTAGTAGAGAGCCTTCCTTTCCTTCCATATACCCCCCCGCCCCCGCCTCCACGGAAGTTCTCAGTATGCACAATGTCAGCACGGAAGAAAGAATAATACTGCAAACTATTTCTGTGAGATTCATGATTCATCAATGTCTCTGATCCTCATTCAACTGTACATATGTTGTTCTTCATGTCCATTCCAGGAAATTAAGAGTTGGAGTCAGAGAGGAAACACTCAAAGTGCTAAGATCCCTAAGCCGTAACTGCTAGATTCCCCTAGCACCTCAGCCATCCTAGGCTTGCTCAAATTCCCATCATTGTGTCTGGAGTTCAAGGACCTTCGTCAAAGGGAAGATGTTCATCTCGAAAAGTGCCGGCACCAGCATGCAAACACCCAATACGCATTTCTCAGAGTCTACTCTGAAGCCACCTACCGACCCCATCTTCCAAGAAGGCCAATTACACCAAAGAAACTGATGGCACAGTTTCGGCTCCTGGGCCTCTATTTCTCCCGGAAGTCCTGTTTTACTTCCCTCTAAGCCAAAGGTGTCTAGCTTTGTCAGTAATCTGCCCAATATTCCTCTCCCTTCTCTTTGCAAAGAGACTGCACAGTTGTCCTGGGAAGCAAGTGCTTCGACACTGTCCTAAGAAGTCAAGTTTTAGCCGGGCATGCGTGGTGGCATACGCCTTTAATCCTACTAGCACCCGGGAGGCAGAGGCAGGAGGATCTTTGTGAGTTCAAGGCCAGCCTGGTCTACAGAGTGAGTTCCAGGACAGCTGGAGCTACAAGGAGACCCTGTCTTGAAAAGACCAAAAAAAAGAAAAGTCAAGTTTGAATCTTGAATTTTGTACATATGCCACAATAAAATTAGAAATGTGAAAGATATGTGGGGAAAACAAAAGAGAAAGAAAAAAACCATACATTTACGAGGCCCTTACCAGGGCTGGAGAGATAGCTCAGCAGTTAAGAGAGCATGCTGCTCTTCCAGAGAATGAGTTCAGGTCCAAACATCTGGTCCTGGGGTTCACAACCACCTGTAACTGCAGCTCTAGAGGGATCCCATGCCTCTGGGCATCTGTAGGCACCTGTCCTCATGTGAGCATACTCACACACAGTCACATACACACAGACACATGAACAAGTTTTTAAAGTCTTTAAAAATATAAAACAAAAACTATCTCCAACCAAATGAATATTTCTGAAAGCTTTAGTATCTTTTTTTTTTGAAGGTGACATGCAATTTTTTCTTGCAATTGCATTTCTCTTACCATTCTTTCCTCTCTCTCTCTCTCTCTCTCTCTCTCTCTCTCTCACACACACACACACACACACACACACACAGACACTTACTGATGGGTGCTGAAATGGAATGTTCTACTTGTGATAAACCTGTCCTGTCAGGTTTATACAAAAGAAAAAAGATGATGGGCAGACTCGTAGAGAAAGTAATGCCATAGTTGAAATGATGATAATTTTTCTTACTTTTGAAGTTAAAAACATTTTAACATTTGAAGGGATGAATACTGGTCCTTACAGCCTCTGCTATTCAAAAACACAATTCATTAGAACTAGGCAGAAAGAAATCTCCAGTGCCATTAAGAACAGGGAGCAAAGGTGGGGGGAGTGAGGGCTGGGATTACAAGCCCCAGGGCCAAACTCAGAAATGAATAACAATTAGATTGTCATTCAACACGGACAAGAGACCCAGACACCTATTTTGAATCCCATCCACATTTGCAGAAGGGAGAGAAAGACCATGCCTGGAATGTTGTCTCTCAGAAGTATTAATGATGCACTATAAATTTTGTCCACGTTTTAATGATAATTCAGTCCTCATTAACAGCTGGTGCTGATAACAACCCACATTTCGACACAGCAGTTCCTTGCAAATTTATTTTCCCTTTGTTAAATCCAGTTTACTTTAATAGTTTGCCGAGCAGTAGACAGAAGCTGCGCGGGGGTGGAAATCGATGTCTGTGTCTGATCAGATACCAGTTTTTTCTAAAACAGCAGCTCAAGAACTCCAACAGTCCAAAAGCATCTTCTCAAGAGATCCGGCTGTGCTAGGGGCTACAGGGTTGTTTGTTTATAAGGAGCTAGCCCCTCTCCTTTTAGACTGCTTCCCCCCTGCAAAATAATAATAATAATAATAATAATAATAATAATAATAATAATAATTGTGGCGAGGGCAGCAGATGACAGTCGCAAAGACTGCGAGATGAGAAGTTAGTAGGGGCGCTGTATAACCCTCCTGACAGCTCGGGATCTTTTAGGACAAGGCGGTGACCTCAGCTGAACTGCTCAGAAGGCTCTGCTCTAAGGAGAAGGCGCCCCTGTGGCTTATGCGCGGTAAAACGGAGCTCCAGGGTTTGGGTTCAGTTTTGCTGACGAAATAAAGGAGGCTAAGTGTCCCTGGATCTGCATTCTATGAGTGTGGAGACACCTAAGAGTGGAAGTGGAGATCGCTGCATTGCTGGTGGTTTTAGCAAATCCCCTTTTGAGGGTCCCTGTCGACCCGGAGCCCTGGCATCCGTGCAGTGACAGCTATAGAGCACCAGAGGGCGCCTTGCACCAGGCTTGCTTGGTGAAGCTGAGAGTTAAGGGCCTCATGGAGGGTGGGGACAGACCTTTGTCTGGACTAACCCATCCATCCGAACCGCAGCTGGTTGCCCGCACCGCCCCCAGGCCTCCCAGAGCGGCCCATCCAGAGGGGTCTGCTTGGCTCCAAAACATCTGACCAGATAGCTGATGACAACGCAGTAAACGCAAATAAAGGAAAGGAAGCATGCACAACAAAATGTCATTTTTTTTAAAGCGCTAAGGATGAGCGGTTGCCATCAAACCTTATCCTGAGGCACATCCCAGTCTCCCAGAGCTGTCTGTGTCCTGAAGTATATTCTAACTCACGCTTGTGGAGGCCCCACAAACTGGAGGGGCTTTTAGAATGGAATTGCATATAAAATCTTCATAATCAAGGTAGCACCATCCTCTGCTCTGAGAACTTACACACTAAGTCTCTCACTTATTCCCCAAACAACATCAGGAGACATCCTGTGTTACAGATGGGTAAGCTGAAGACCAAGGAGATTCACATGCTTTTCACTTCCAGGTACTACTCCCCTGATAAGAAATATAGCTATCCAGCCGGGCGTGGCAATTGGGAGGCAGAGGCAGGCGGATCTTTCTGAGTTCAAGGCCAGCCTGGTCTACAGAGTGAGTTCCAGGACAGCTGGGACTACAGGGAGACCCTGTCTCAAAAAGACAAAAAAATAAAAAAAAAAAAAAAAGAAAGAAATATAGCTATCCAAAAGGATTCATAAAATATCTCTAGTTCCAGTATGTTCCCATTTTGGGAATGTCCCCCATACCATCCTCAGATGCTCTTTGGGTGCTATATTTCAGGCTGCTTAAATATGAAGCCTCCTGGCTTGAGTTAGGAGGGGTGGCACACAGGTCAGGAGCAGCGTTGGTTCCAGAGATCCAAAGTCATTTTTATTTTCAGACTCATAGGCATTCACTCTTCCCAGCTTTCACAACATCACTGCACAGGGGAATAGAAAAGTGTCACGATGCCCCAGAGGCATCACCAAGAACACTAGTATAAACCATCGATGCCCATCTTTCCCAAAGCCTTCAGCCCACGCCAGTTTCTCCCGCCTCTGAAGTCCTCCCAGCACTTGATTTATGAATCATGTAGCAACTTGCTTATTTCAGTCTGCTGTTCTCTGGTTCTCTCTTGTGCATCTATCTCCCTAGTGAGCTGATGAACACCACAGGATCAGAGGCCATGTCATCACTGGACACACAGCTCAGAGTTGTGAAAATGAATTATGCCTACGTCTCTGTGCACAGCATCTACCACTTGCTACCAATTAAACAAGAGAGTCTTGTTTGCCTTTCTTTTGGCTTCTGGTTTGTTACTTTCAAACAGGAAGGCCAAGTGGCAGATATAATTCATAAAAGACTACAGAAATTGTCAAAATATGAATCATTTCCTTTGCACAGCATCCTCTTTTTTCACTTAGATCTCTATTTCATCTCTCTTTTGCAACTGTTTATTTTGATAACAGGTAGTCCTTTGTGCTATAGGGAGCTGAATACAAGTTAATTTTAGGCAGAAAGACTTCCGTACAGCAGACCTCTGTGGACAAAGTTGCTAGTATGTACTCAAGAGTATGATTGAGGGGCTGGAGAGATGGCTCAGCGCTTAAGAATGCCGACTGCAAAACAGTCTACTTTCTCTGGAGCTGTTTGTTGTCTTGGTCTCTGGTCAATTCTGGCTGTTTCCTTTCATGGGCTGACAGTTTGTCCAGGAATAACCTTTCAATCCTACTAATGAAGCACAAGTAATTAGATATATAGGTATCTAAACAGTACTAATTGTTATGGTAGGTTACTTTGGTATAGACACAGATGTTTGGATGCCCCTTTTCTAAGCCTAGGGAACAATCTGTGGAAGAGGGGGCGTGGTAGAATATAAAAGCTGCGATTGAGGTGAATGGTGAAACTACAGCAATATAGTCTGGACACTCATTTGATCAACTTGATTGAACATACAAGCCCCCCTGCTGGATGGTGGGACCCATGGGCTGTGTGGGTTTGGGCACAACTGCTTGCAAATTGGTTTTACATGAAGGATGCTTGTACTCATAAATTATTACTTAAGGTTAAAAAATGAAAAAAAAAAAACCTGAAAGATGCAGGACAGTTATGGCAGAATGCATGATCTGGGATGGGATGGGGTGGGGTGGGGGGAAGGGAAAGGGAAATATGCCTGAACTGAATTGGAAAATGATGTATGAAATACATAAAGCATCAATAAAAAAATGAAAATTAAAAAAAAGAATGCCAACTGCTCTTGCAGAGGACCTGGGTTCGATTCCCAGAACCCACATGGTGGCTAAGAACCGCCTTTAAGCCGGGCATGGTGGCACATGCCGTTAATCCTAGCACTCGGGAGGCAAAGGCAGGAGGATCTCTGTGAGTTCAAGGCCAGCCTGGTCTACAGAGTTAAAAAAAAAAAAAGAGTATGATAGTTGGGTACTTCTCCATTCCTCTACAATGCAATACCTAGACTGGCTGCCACCTGGGTGAAGTGGGAAGATGTGGGCTGGAGAGACAGCTCAGAAGTTAAGAGCACTGGCTGCTCTTGCAGAGGAATGGGTTCAGTTCTGAGTACCACATGGCAGCTCACAACTGTCTGTAATTCCAGTTTCAGGGCATGGGAGACCCTCTTCTGGCTTCCAAAGGCATTGCACTGTAACATGGATGGGCTTACATATACATAAAACATCCATATGCATAAAATAAATAATTTTGAATATAAATGGGAAGAGATGCCATGAGAGAGAATATTGAGGATTGACAGGATGCATGATGAATAAGGCAGAATGGACTATGGAGCAGGCTTGAAAACTGAGAATGCAACAAGGCAGTCTGAATGTCATAGAAGCTGATAATTGGGACTCTGAAGGTGTTGATGTCTAGATAGACCAAGAAAACTACCCATGTGGTCTCATCCAAAGTGCACACATTTGCAGAGGCTGAAGTTTCCAGATTGCCCACGTCATGCTGAGCTTCTACCACAGCTTAAAGATGAGGTCCTCAGGCCAGTTAGTTGCTTTGGGTTGAATGGCACAGAGTTTCATTCAGGTTGCATTCAGAAAGAGTCCACCTTGAAAATGAATGAATCTAGTCAATGAGCCCCAGTGGGTGCTAACATCACAAAAAGAGAGACAATCAGACATCATCAGCCTCCTGATGGAAACAACTAACACCATCTATGAAGGAGTCTTGCCAGAAGGCAAATGTAAATCTGACCAAGCTCCAATCAAACTCCCAATTACAGGAAATACAAACGCCAGAAGAACGTGTTAAAAGATATTGCAGAGATGTAATCAGCATGATCTAGACTTCACAGAAACTCTAGCAGGACATATGATCTCGGTTCGTCAACAAATAAACTGGAGAAAAGGAATCTGATAAAAAGGCTTAAAATACATATTGAATAATTGTAATATGTAGAGTTTATTTAACTCCTGTTTCTAAAGCTATAAACAGGGGCTGGAGAGATGACTCAGCGGTGTGCAGAGGACCCGGGTTCGATTCCTAGCACCCACATGGAGGCTAAGAACCATCTTTAACTCCAGTTCCAGAGGAATCTGACGCCCTCTTCTGACCTCCACGGAATTGCATGACACAGCTGCACCAACCTACATGCAGACAGTACACTCATGCACATAAAAAATAATAAATAAAATATTCAGAATATGTAATTTTGATTTATGTGTGGAGTGTATATATGCATATTTTGGAATAATATAAAATTAACGGGAACAAAAAAAAAGAGAGAAAAACCTATTCAAAGAACTGACCAAAACAGTAAACTTTTGCATCAAAAGGATTATAAAAGACTGGGAAAAAGATGCAAGTCAGGACTTAACATGTATGACAGAATCCATGAGCTCTGGCGGGGAGTGGGGGGGGGCGCGAGGGGTGGGCATAGATGGGGGAATGAGTCTAAATTTGATTAAGAAATGTTGTATGAAATGCACTCAATAAAAATTAACTTAAAAAATAAATAAATAAAAATAAATAAATAAAAAGCTATAAACAACAACAACCAAAACCACCAATGGCACTTAACAGATAACCTGAAAATTCAACATTTGTTGCTTATTTGGCAATATTGATTTTATTATTATTATTTTACCTGTGATGATTGTGTGTTTTTCTTTAAAAGACTTCCATGACCTGCCAGACAAGATGTACCCAGTGGTGCAATAGTGGCACAAGGATAAGGTGGGTAACCAGCAGTTTTCTGATTGTATTTGAGGCTGTGGTGGTTTGAGTGAGAGTGTCCCCCATAAACTTTAAGTATTCAGACATTTTGTGCCCAGTTGGTGGCACTGTATTGGGAGGTCTTAGAAGGTGTGGCCATGCTGGAGGAAGTACGTCACTGGGGGTGGGCTTAGTGAGTTTAACAAGCCTTGCCAGTCTCTCTCTCTCTCTCTTGACTTCTGGTGCTCATCGGAAGATGTGAACTTCGGCTTTCTGCTCCAGCCCCGGCCACCATGCCTCCCCACCACATTGGACTCTAATTCCCTGGAATTGTCAATCATAAGCTCAAACAAACTTTTCCTTTTATAAGTTCCCTTGGTCATGGTGGTTTTATCACAGCAACAGAAAAGTGACTAATACAGTGGCCTACTCCATAGGAATTCATGCCTAGTACTGTAAATCTGATGAAAAGCTCAGAGCTCAGGAGGTCATAGGCCTTAGGGGATAAATACTACTGTTGTTTTGCTAAATAGACAAGTTATCGAACTTCTATATAAATATTTATGTTTATACCTATAGATTTGTGATCTGTCACTCTTAGCCAGAAAAGATTCTTTCTGTGGTGGTTAGCAGTTAATGTAGCAACTCACAACTGGCCTGAGAATAAGTGACTGGTGAGTGTACATCCCTCAATGGGACATCTGTACCAATGCCCTCTCCCAAGGCTCAGAGAATATCTTAGAAGAGGGAACAAAAAGAATGTAAGAGCCAAAAGATAGGGAGGAGCTCTGAAAAATGCTGGCTTCCGGCCATGGCATGGCCATCACACAAATGAACCCACTGCATCTATTTTACTGCACAAGCCCTGCACAAGGTCAAGACAACAGATCAGCCAACATTTCAGCAAGCAACACTATTTGGACTCAGTGGGCTATGAAAAAAAGGCAAGGACATGAAGGTGGGAAGGGGATGTTAATACATTTTATTCAGATCTAAAATTTCAAAGAATAAATAGGAAAAAATAGTGGAGAAAGTAAGCCAAACATTAACATTCATGAATCCATTGTTCTGTGATTATGGATATGAGATGATGCTCTTAAGCTCCTACCCCTGTGGCTTCCATGCTGTGAGGGACTGTAACCTGGAGCTATGAGTAAAAATAAATCCTTCTGGGGCTGGAGAGATGGCCTAGTGGTTAAGATCACTGACTGCTCTTGCAGAGGACCCGGGTTCGATTCCCAGCACCCACATGGTAGCTAAGAACCGCCTTTAACTCCAGTTCCAGGGGAATCCGACGCCCTCTTCTGACCTCCATGGCATTGCATGACACAGGTGCACAAACCTACATGCAGACAGTACATTCATACACATAAAAATAAATAAATAAATAAATAAATAAATAAATAAATAAATAAATAAAAATAAACCCTTCCTCGCCTAAAAATTAAAATGAAAAGAAGAGACCCCTGTGTTTAATTTAGACATACACTGAGATACATTTAGATCAAATGCTACATCAGGAATTCAATTCAAAATGCTCTAAAGGTAAATATTTATAACATTACTCACAATAGAAAATGGAAACAATTGAAATGTCCCTCTACTAGTGAATAGAAAAAGAAAATATGGCATATCAATACAACAGAAGAGTATTCAACCATAAAACGTACTGCTGATGGATAAAAGTTATTGATAGATCAGCTTTAAACACATTATGCTATATGGAGGAAGCTAGATGCAAGAGATTACTGTTCTAGTTTATTTTCAATTGCTGTGTTAAAACACTATGACCAAAACTAACTTGGAGAGGAATGGGTTTATTCTGCTCAAATCTCCCTTGTCACAGTTCCTCATTGAGGGAGACCAGCATAGGAACTCAGGGCAGGAACTTGGAGGCAGGAGCTGAAGCACAAGCCATGGAAGAATGCTGCTTACTGGCTTGCTCCCTGGCCCATGCTCAGCTTGCTTTCTTATACAATACATACAAACTTCCTAGGAGTGGTACAACCTACAGTGGGCTAGGCTCTTCCACGTCCTTCAACAATCAAGAAAATACTCCACAGATGTGGCCACAGGTCAGCCCAATGGAGCCAATTCTCCAATCGAGGCTCCCTGAACCCAGGTGTGTCAAGTCGACACTAAAGCTATCCAGCACTACATTATTACAGTCATTATAATTACATGTTATATAAATGTTCAGGAAAGGAAAATCCATAGAGATAGAGCACAGATTAGTGGTTATCAGAAGATCAAGGAGTCAAGGGATGGACACAAGGAATCTTCTTAGTCATATTGTCCTGAAACTGGATTGTGTTGATATTTTTAAATACACTCCATTTTTAATTTTTATTTTATGAGAGAAGGGGGCACATGTGCCAGGGTGGACATGTGAAAGTTAGAAGACAACTTGCAGAAGTGGATTCTCTCTTTTTATTATGTGGGGTCAAACTCAGATCCTCAGGCTTGACAACAGCAACTTTACCTGCTCGATTACCCTAATGGTCTGATTGTGTTGATATTTTTGCAAATTTGTAAACTTACATGAAGCCATTCAATTGTATATTCAGAATGAATGAATTTTATAGCATATGAATGATACCTCAATAAAATTATTTTGCTTTTAAATATATTTTATTTATTATGTTATGTGTATGAATGTATTATTTACATGTATGTAAGTGCACCTGTGTCATGCAGTGCCATGGAGTCAGAAGATGGCATCGGATTCTCCTGAAACTGGAGTTGAGGACAGTTGCTAGTTGCCATGCGGGTGCTGGGAATTGAACATGGGTCTTCTGCAAGAGCAGCCAGAGCTCTTTACCATTGAGCCATCTCTCCAGCCCCTCTATTTTGCTTTTAATGCTATAGGGGATAGAAGGAATGAATGGGTAGGAATGAAATGAAACAAGATTGGCAGTGAATTGGTAATTACTTAAGCCAGATGATAAGTATATGGGATTTATTAAGATATTGTGCTTAATTTTATGCTTGAAATTTTCCACAATAAGAAATAAAATAACATTTTTAAAAATGAAGGGAGGCATTTGGGAGTTGAAAGTCATCAGGGACTAAAGCTTTGTAAGGGATTTTCTCCTCTCATCATCTCTCTCTCTCTCTCTCTCTCTCTCTCTTTCTCTCTCTCTCCCATTCTCTTCTCATAGCCAGTTGACTCAGCCTCTCAGTACTCTCTAGTCCAAATCCCAGGAAATATAGTGTACATGGCCAAGGCAAAATATCTGGTACTAGCCTTGGCAGGGACCAGTCTTAGGCTAGGTAACAATTTCTTGTCCAAACAGCATGCATCCATACCGGAAATAAAATTCCACCCACAAAATGGCCCTTTAGGCAAGTGGTTGGAGAATAAACCATTTGCCCTTGAGATGAATTTTGAGCAGAGCAGAGCAGAGCAGGCAGTACTGGCATGTTCCACACTGCCCCAAATCTTACCATTTATAGACCATGAAAGCAAACTGATTCACTTCTGGAAAGTGAATCATGCTGTCTGAGAGGTGGAGCTTGACGCATCAAAAGAGAATGAGGAAACGTGATGGAAAGTTGCCCAGGCTAGCACTGGACAGCAAAAGGCAAATCAAACTCTCTTCAGAAGGCTAGTGCACCTAAGTGTGAAGTAAAGAGACTCAGGGGAGGACCACAAAGCTGGAGACTTCACTGTTCCAGCAGGCTTGCCAACCTTAGCACCTTCACTATGGAAACCAAACCTCAAATTTCTCTCTTGAAAGTTACTGGTCATAATGATGCTCAGAGAAAGAGAGGGGAGGGAGAGAGGGAGGAAGGGAAGGCAATGTACTAGGAGATCAGACTGGTCTCTGCCTACTTGTGATGAGGCAGGTAAGTGATGAGATAAGTGGCTCATTAGCAACAGCTCATGCCCGCTGCCTCTGAAATGCTTGATTATAAGCACTTCCTGGGTTATTACCTTATGAGTGCATCCACAACCACCCACAGAAATGGCATGTTGCCTTAGGCACACAAAGTGCTACATTTTAGCTAAGAAGGCTATTCTGTCTCTAAGCCCCATTGGCTTGTCCCACTTGAATACACCACAGGGAAAGTAGGACTTTCCTCCAGTGATAGTTATTCTCTAGCCATCACTCCAACTTTTTTTGGAGGGTTTAACACCAAACTAAGCTCATGATTACATCCACATGCGCTAAGTTGACACAACCAACTCCAATCAGCTGGCCCCTTTTCCTCTGCCCATTAGTACCCAAGGACCTTGTCTTCCTTATGATACCAAACTAACCATATCCTTGTTACTTTCCATAATTATTCAGCAGTGGTGGTCTATAGTACCAATAGTCAATACAGAATGGCCTTTTGAAAGGACATTATGATTCATAATTTGATCAAATCCAGTTATAGCAAAGATGGATCTGCCTACTCCACACAGTTCCTCAGTGGCGTTTGCTCAGCCCCTTCAAATGTGAGCTGAGCAGACATTTTTTTTATCATGATCTGGAATCTACTCTCTGAAGCTAACTTTTTCTCATATTTCCCACATCTCATTGTGCAGATGAACAGACGAACTCTCCCAGAGGAAATCATAACATCACCATCAAGAAATAAGATATTAGGGTGAGAAAAGCCCTCCTTAAGTATATCCCTCTCTACCATATACTTTCTCTTAGACTAAGTTCTTTTCTAGTCTGTATATTTCTATTTTTATTAATTTCATAAACTAAGTCTTTCCATTCTACTTTATATGTGAACATATCCCCCACAATTGAACATCTGTTTTAGTCTTTATCTGGCAGATTTATATATATATACATATATATATGTATATATACATATATATATATATACATATATATATATTGTATTTTTGAGAAAGGGTCTCCCTTTGGCCCCCACTTTTCTGGAACTCACTATGTAGACCAGGATGGCCTTGAACTCACAGACATCTGCCTACCTCTGCCTCCTGAGTGCTGGGATTAAAGGCATGTGCCAACATACCAGCCTATTTTTATTTTTATGTGTATATGTGTACTACTTGAATGCATGTAAGTGCACCCATGTTGTATAATATCTTCAGTCAGAAGAAGGCATTGGATTGCCCTGGAACTGAAGTTTCAGACAGTTGGTAGCCTCCATGCAGATGCTGCAAATCAAACCCAGGTCCTCTGCAAGATTAGCCAGTGGTCTTAACCTCTGAGCTATCTTTCCAGCTCCAATATGGCAGATTAAAAAAAAAAACATTTTACACTAACTAGACATTGTCTATCTCTCCTCTCTCCTGCTCCCTGTCTGACCCTTCCCCCGTGCCTTCCCCATATAAAGTCTCCACTTTCCTCAAGTCTCCCTTGATAATACCTGTCTCCTATGGACTCACCTCTCTTGGGCTGATCATATAGCCCACTTTCTGGGTTTCAAGGATTGAAAAAATAAAACTTAGTTCTTATTTAAATAGATAACTTACTACTCTACATTATCCTATTAAAATATTTTCCTAGAGTTGGCATTTTGGTTTTAGGATTATATACCCTGACCAACAAAATTGGAAACAATAGAAATATTGCCAGCTGTTTTCCAACTCTTTGGCTATTACACCAGAGAGAATGGTATTATTCCAATAAACCTACCAAAAATTATACGTAAAATATTTCTACATGAGTCCATGTGCACAGCTGAAGGATACGTAACAAGAAACAGTGCTTGACAGGGGAAACCTTCCTTTGAGTTGGTCAGGGTAGGTCAAGAGAGTCCCAAAATTACACAGGCTATTGCCACAGCCCTTGATTGCCAGACCTTGAAGGTAAGACCCTATTCCTGTAAACAGGACGTACTTCAGACACAGGATTTAGAAAAATGGAGCTGGAACTGGCATGGAAGACCCCTCCTCTGAAGGCTAATTCCCATAGCCGTGGAGAACACTATGCAAGCCAATTCTAAGGCTTAATAACCACATCAATGACTAGCACAGCAAATGACATTGGTGCAGTAGTGGCACTTTTATATTGGGGGTAGTCAACAGCTACTTAATTGGATTTAAAGCCCACTCAATGGGAGGGAACTCATGTGTGGTGCTGTAAACATAGCCAAATACACATGGCTGGAGAGGTCATAGATCTTAGAAAAAATTCTAAAGCTATCACATACTAATTTCTTACTATGTACAAAAATATGGACCTTTATATTTACAGACAAGTATTCCAGTCACAACTCATCAAAGAAATTTTTTTTCAACAGATGGCAGTCATTACAAGTTCCACAACTGGTCATAAGCAAAGATTGTCTGTGAATTGTCCAAGCCTAAGTGACACACCTATGATGCAACCTCAACACCTAAGGGTCATGGAACTCAGAACATGGAACAAGGGGTAAAAGAACATCGATGCATCTCTCAGTTCCCATCAATGAAGCCCCTTTCAGAAGATCAGGAACACAGAAGATCACAAATGGCAAAAGCATAGAGAGTAAGAGTCTGCTTAGTGTGGTTCCTTGGGCAGGATGCCTATATTAAACTTCACCCACCCAGGGCTCAAGGATCATTGCAGAAGAGGGAGTGGAAAGATTGTTAAGAGCCAGGGAAGATATGTATGACCATATGCAAATAGAGTCCTACAAGCTCCTGGGACCTTTCTCATATGAACCTACAGCAATGATGTCAGCATGCACAAGACTCATGCAAACTCAAGTAGACCAAAACCCAGCATAGAACTGTGAAAATGGACAGCAGGTTCCAATCAGTTTAAGAATTATTGGCAGCTGATTACTGTTGAGTGAGGAAGAGCTGATCTTTTTTTTTTTTTTTTATAGAGTTGATCTTCTTAAAGGGAGGGACTCTGGATGGGCTGACTGGACCCCAGTGGATGAATGTGCACCGAGGGATGTCTGGGGGCACTAGCTTGACATGATGGGCCTTGGCACAGATGACAGAATGTATGAATCCCAGTGGCAGGGGCGCCGAGGGAGGGCGCCAGTGGGGGAAGCGGATATAGAGAGGGCTGCCATGTTCTCTGTGAAACACACAAAATTCAATAAAAATTTACAAAAAAGTATTTTCATTGATTCTTTGTGAGTTGTATACAATGTGTTTTGATCACATTTCCCGTCCCCACTCCTCCCAGATGCATGCACACCTTCCTACCCAAACCAACTACATATACTTGGGGGGGGGGTGGCCGATATTTTTAAATAGCAGACTCTTGCTGGTATAATAGAACATAATGTTTTTTTTTCCCCCAGAAGCATTTCCTGCTCATTCAATACCCATCCACAACCCTTCCAGCAAGGACATATTCCTTGGCCCTAAGATATCATGAGAATCTGCCCACTCAGCCCTCATTCTATCTCCTATGTTGCCAGGACTTAACACAACCACTCAGCTATGGGATTTCTTTCTATGAGTGAATGGGGACTCCTTTTAAAAGCAAAGTTCTGGTTCCATTCTGGTGGTTTGTTGATCATCCACATTGGTCCTAGTCCATAGGATATGAGAATGACTAAATTGCAAGGGAGGATACTGAGCTCAGAGCAGGCCATGAGCCATCTTCTGCAGCAAGACCCGCTGATCATGGGTCGCTGCACTAAAAACTCTATGGATTGACTTCATAGGTCTATGAATACTCCTCTGAAAATGTGTTTAGTTGCTTCTGGGTGTATGCAAGTACATGTGTGTCATGCACAAAACTACATGCACTTCGACACAGACCACAGTGCCTCACTTTTCTGTTTCTTAAAGGAGTTCCCAAGCCAAAAGGAAGTTAGAAACTTAAGATGCACTGTTAAAAGAAACATTAAACTTTGTCAGTAGTGTGCCATACTCCACTGCAGAAAAATAAGGGAGACTGAGTACAAAGCTGGCCTGGTAGAACACAGAATGTAATTTTACCACCTTCTCTCCAGAACCAGTCAGCCCAGTCTCACTGGACCACCCATATCTGATCCAGAGATTGTCACAGAAGTACTAAAGGGGTCCAAATATTTTGTGTACGTCTGTGTCAACCTTTTAACTCCTTACAAACAATAATGCACATCAGAAAGGTAGTAAGGAGATTGGACCCAAATGTACACATCTCTGATGTTTCTGTGGACCAGTTACCTTATTCAAATGAGGAAGTGGTCCATAGAAGAGAAAGGACCTATGAACCATCAAAGAGACTGAATATTGGTTTTCCTTTAAAATTTATACATTGACATTCTATGTCCCTCCCAAAATGTGACTGTATCAGGAACCTAGGACTTTGTGAGTTGATTAGGGCATTAGACTGGAGCCGCCATGAAATGGCTTAGTGACCTTATAAAAGGAACTTCAGAGAGCTCTCCAGCTGTCAAAGAAAGATTTTTAAGGAACTAAGTGACTAAATGAAAAAGATGAGTAGTGTAAAAAATGTTCTCCAATGGACCAATGCATCAAACGCAGAAAACAGACACTCCCTGCAAGCAGAGGGACAGAGGCCAACTAAAGTCACAGGAGACAGAAAATGGATAGGCACCAGGCACCCTAAAGCCAAATAATAAGGGTAATGGGCAGTCTAAGAACAACGCCAGCAAGTGAATGAGTGAGAATAGCCCTTAGTTGAGAAAATAATCTGTAACTGGGAAGCCAGGAAGTGAGAAAATATCAAACTGAATGTAACGGAGATGTCTAATCTTATCACCTATCATTGGAAGTATCCAAGTCACTAGCCTAGATACTGGCAAATCCTGTCATTATTGAAATTCTAAAGTAAAGGAGAGCCTAAATAGGCACCCCTCACTAAGGCTCAGAGGCAAAATATCTCTATGAACCTAGGTCAGAAGATGCACCCTGTCCTTACCAGAGGCTCCCAGGCCAAAGCTGAAAAACTGTCAGGACTAGTTCTATTTAGAAGGTAAACTCTTAAAACAGCTTAGGCAAGGGTTCCAAAACATGGTATTTATAAACATGAGCTCAGTGGCCACTTGAAGAAACAGTTTTCACAAGAGGAAATCAGATATGACCAATAAGTGTCAAGCAGAAAAATCACACACACATTGTGTGTGTCTGTGTGTGTGTATTTATATATGTATATATATATGTATATATATATATATATATATAGAGAGAGAGAGAGAGAGAGAGAGAGAGAGAGAATGTAATAACAGAAGCTTTTGACAACATGGGTTCACTTACATACATGCAGGCAATACACTCATACACATAAAATAAAAATAATTAATAAAAAAGAAACAGAAGCTTCTTTTTGGTCTTTTTTGAGACAGGGTCTCCCTTTAGTCCCAGCTGGCCTGAAGCTCGCTCTGTAGACCAGGCTGGCCTTGAACTCACAGAGATCTACCTGCCTCTGCCTCCCAAGTGCTGGGACTAAAGGCATATGCCAAGACACCAGGCAGGAATAGAAGCTGTTGACATAGCTCCCAATCGCTATGGGACGGCAAGTACAGTGGTGTTACCATGGATATATACAACCATCACCACAGTCAACTTTAGAAAAATTTAATGGTCCCCAAAAGAAAAATAAATCTTGTAAACTTTAGCTAAGTTATTTTCTGCCCATACCTTCAAGTCCTAGGAAAATAGTAATCTAGTTTTTGTCTCTGAATTTGCCTATTCTGAACATGTCATATAAATGAAATAAACAAACATAGGGGCAGGAAACAGGGATAAACCTGACCTTATCTAGAGAGATAAGAGTAGACACCGTGGCCTCCTCCCATAAACTAGTAGAGGGATCTGTCTTATTTGACATACTCAAAATTTATATGACAAGAAAGTCTGCCTAGTAAAAACCAGGTTTCCAGGCAACACCCAATCCTTCTGGATAGTAACATGTTAAGCTCTTTAGATTAAACTGCAGGAAGATGCTGAGAGGCTGAGTGAGTGGGCTGAAAAGTAGCAGGTAAGCATCAGTGTAGGCAAGTATAACATAATGCTCTGAGAAAAAGAATCCCATTAACCACTCAAAATAACACATTGAGCAATCAAGCCTCCTTTGTACAAATCCTTAGGATTCCTGTACCCCCAAATGAAAGGGCAAGGTCTGTTGTTAGACCATCTGAGTAAGTCAAAGGTCATCTTGCTTCAAGCTCTCATTTGAGAAATGAGGATATTGGAGCCTAGGGACAAAAGCAAGAGTAGAACCCAGGCCAGAGCATTTTATCCAGAATGATAACCACATTATATTAGTATCCAAGGAATATATTAGTCTTTAGGTATCAGCTGGAAGATCAATGGTCTTGGAAAACATGTCATATAATGGACAGAGAGTATGGGTTTGCAAGCTAGATACACTCAAATCCCAGCTCCATTTCTAGCTTTGTATAAACTGAATAAGTGTTTTAATCTCTTTGTATATCAGTTGCCTCAACTATAAAATAGGAATAATGACACAAAGTTATTATGAGGATTAGAGATTATTTTTGAGACAATGCCTCATGGTGCAGCCTTAGCTGACCTGGAACTCACTATATAGACCAGGCTGTCCTCAAACTTATAGAGATCTGCTTGCTTTTGCCTCCCAAGTACTGGGATTAAAGGCATGCACCACCATGCCTGACTCAACAAGTATCTTAATAGACATTCTCCAAAAAAGATATACAAATGGCAATAAGCATATGGAAATATGCTTGACATCATTAGTTAGCAGAGGATTGCTCAAAACCACAATGAGATACCACTTTATATCTCCTTGAATGGCTATAATTTACAAAAAAGAAACAGTGTTGTCCAGGATGGGAGCCTTCACACATGGCAGATGGGCATATAAAATGGCACAAATGTTATGGAAAACACTTTGTCAGATCCTTGATAAGTTAAGTAGAACATAAGCCAGAAATCACACTCTTTTTTTAATTTTTTTATTAATTTTATTTCTCTATGTGTATGAATGTACTGCCTGCATGCAAGTTTGTGCACCCGTGTCGTGCAATGCCACGGAGGTCAGAAGAGGGTGTCGGATTCCCCTGGAACTGGAGTTCTCCTGGAACTGGAGTTTCAGATGGTTCTCGGCTGCCATGCGGGTGCTGGGGATCGAACCCGGGTCCTCTGTAAGAGCGGTCGGCACTCTTAACCGCTAGGCCATCTCTCCAGTCCCAGAAATCACACTCTTAGATGTATACCCAAAGCAAGTAGAAGCAGATATTAAAGAAAAAAAAACTTTCTATGTGAATGTTCATAGAAGCACTGTTTACAATATTCTAAGTTAAAAGGTCTAAATGTCCATCAATTGATGAATGATAAATTAAAGGAGATACATGTGCACAATGAAATACTGTTTGGTCAGAAAAAGAAATGAAGGGCCGAAATGTGCCCAGAGAAGAGAATCTTGAAAACACCTCACTAAGTGAAACATCAGAAACAAACTACAAATTATATGATTTCATTTATATGCAACTTCCAGAATAAACAAGTCATAGAAAGCAGAGAGAAAGTTCTGGTTTTGATGGACTGGGATGTATGGGCAGACAGAAAGTTGTTAGTCAAAGGTTTGCATTTTTAGATTTCTGGTTATATTTTATTTGTGTGTGTGTGTGTGTGTGTGTGTTTGTGTGTGTGTGTGTGTGAATGTACTGCATGCATGTATGTATACCACGTGCATGCCTGGTACCTGTGGAGGCCAAATAGAGCATTGGAATCTCTGCAACTGGAGCTACCGATGGTTATTAGCCACCATGTTGGTGCTCTACAACAGCAGCAAGGGCTCTTAACGGTTGAACCATGTCTCTCAGCCTCCAAAAAGGGGCTTTTCGAGGTTGTGAAAATGGTCTAAAATTGACTGCGGTGATTGTTAAATATCTATGAAAATACTAAAATCACTGTAAATGGACTGTATGGTATATGAACCATATCTCAATACATTAACAAAAGTGAAGTATTGTTTAAATGGTAATATGTTTGTAAACACTTGGGATTTCCATAGGGAAAATGTTCTCCTGGTTGTTTACAAGCAGCCAGTTTGCTGTTGGTGAAAGTGAGGGTGGGAGGAGATGTGGAACTACTCACTGCTGTAGAGTATTTGCACTGTCCATATAAAACCAAAGTAACCACAAGATCACAGATAGTAGTGTAAGAATGATAAATAATTAGAAAACTGTGTGCTTTGACTTGTTTCCTTTGCTTTGAATGTAATTCATTTAATTTTTAATGATTACTTGTAAAATTCATGACAATTTAAGAATAAGCTCTCACAGATGAATACAGGTGACTCTGGGCACTTTATTGTGAGTCTAGAACATTCTTTCTTTTTTTTTTCTTTTTGGTTTTTATTGAGACAGGGTCTTCTTGGAGTCCCAGATGGCCTGTAACTCATGCATACCACCACACTCAGCACAGAACACTACTTTTGAAGAATTTTGCATAAGCTTCTTCTAGAAAAATGTCACCATTTACATTCCTCTGGTCAGAAATTCAATCACAGAAACAAACATAGGAGTTTGGCCTAAATATATTGGTATTTCTTCCTCTAGTGCTGTTACCTGAATCTAGCAGAAATATTTTCCTAAGTGTGGAAAGACAATCCTATTTTCTGTAGACTGTTTTGAAGCATTGGGTACCATTTCTCCAGTCAACAAGCAACACCAACAGCTCAAGCAAAACACCTGAACACACTTGATAAATGGTCTTCCTATGGTCAGGCCATGGCTCTTTGGATTCTTAACTGTCATCAATCTCAGCACCCAGATTGTTTCATAAAGACAAACTTCAAAATGTCTCAATGCAATGACAAACAAAATAGCAGCTAGTCTTTGAAATCTCTGCAAACCCTTATATATAATGTAGATCTGTGAGAGAGTATGTGATATCTTGAATATCCAGTATTATTTAGCACTGAGTTCTGACTGCAAATGTCCTCCACTAGAGGAAAAAAGGTTTAGGAAGGGAGTGAGCTGATCACAGTACATATGCTGTGATAGTAGAACCATCAATAACTCCAATGTTCATGACTTAGATATAGTATCACGTATTATACCTAAGTCATGCACATTGCAGCCTTGGGCAAATGGACTCAAAAATATTAATTCTGGTTCCAAGATTACAGGGAGCTAAGCCTTGCCTGTTCTGGGCATGACGCTAAGCCAAGAAGCTACAGAGAATGGAATGCACTGGCCTCTGTTTTCAGACTGTTAGCCTGTTCTGGAAGGGTCCTATTCTGCAAGCATCTGGGCAGTGTTCACATTATATTTCCATCACACAGGAAGATAGAACAAGGATGCTGATTACTAGAACATAGCCAAGATGGAAGTGCTAGGAAGCTTGACAGTTTCCATGAGGGAAAGTTGATTGGTGTTCTAATACTGGAAGCAAGAACCTAAACATCCACACCATTGGCTTTGGGAGGTTTCCTTATAGTCCTTTAAAATTTTTATTCCAGTGTAGTACATGTATATAGACTGCACTTATCTAAACAGCACAAATGGATGCATGTTGATAGAAGCATATTCTTATAAAAGTATCATCACAATCAAGATGATGAATATTTGTTACACTTCCCAAAGGTTTTTCATAAACCTTTTTTAGAGTTATTTTTATGTGTATGTTCATGCTTTTGTGTGTGGGGTCACATGAGTGCAGGTGTCTGTAGAGACCAGAAGAGAGTCGGGTTCCCTAGAACTAGACTTGCAGGCAGGTGCACTGCCTGACAGGAGTGCTGGAAATCAGATGCTCTGGAAGAGCGCCGAGTAATAGCTCCAGACTGTTTAATTGATCTTCCTTTCTTTCCTTTCCTCCTTCATCCCAAAGCAACCACTGCTTCACTTTTTGTCCCTTTTGCTAGAATTCTGGGAATTTTACAGTAATTAGAATCATACCATATATCCTGTTTTGTTGTTTTTTGTTTTTGTTTTTGTTTTTTTCTGATCCTTTCACAATTTTGGTTTCTGGACTTTAGAGTAACCAAGTTTTGATTTTATTGATATATACTGTTTTGAATCTAGTGAATTTCTCTCAGGATAATCATCATGAAATTTATCCACTATTGTTTATATTAAGAATTTGTTCCCACCAGGCATGGTAGAGCACGCCTTTAATCCGAGCACTTGGGAGGCAGAGGTAGGCGGATCTTTGTGAGTTCAAGGCCAGCCTGGTCTACAAAGCGAGTTCCAGGACAGCTGGAGCTACAGGAAGATCCTGTCTTGAAAAGACCAAAAATTAAAAGGAAGAAGAATTTGTTCACTTTATTGCCTGAATAGTATTTTATGCATGGATAAATCATCTACCTTGTTAAGATTCCTCCCCGGAGGCCAGGCATGGTGGCACATGCCTTTAATCCCAGCACTCAGGAGGCAGAAGCAGGCACATCTCTCTGAGTTCAAGGCCAGCTTGGTCTACATAGCAAGCTCCAGGCCAGCTAGGACTAACGGAGACCCTATCTCAAAAAGACTAAAAAAAAATTCATCCCAGGATTCAATCTATACAAATAAGGATATTATAAACATTTTCCTACATCTTTGCAAGGACACATATTTTTAGTTTCTTTACAAGTGTAAAGGATGGGTTATATGGTAGGTGGATGTTTACCACTGTTCAAATTAACCAGTATTTTTCAATATAGTTGTGCTATTTTCCATTCCAAAAGCAGTGATTGACAGTTATGGTTTCTCTCTCTCTCTCTTTTTTTTTTTTTTTTTTTTTTTTTGGTCTTCTTCGAGACAGGGTCTCTGTAGTCCCAGCTGTCTGGAATCACTCTGTAGACCAGGCTTGGCCTTTGAACTCGCAAAGGATCCCGCCTGCTCTGGCTCCCAAAGTGCTAGGATTAAAGGCGTGTGCCCCACCCCAGGCAACAGTTTATGGTTTCTCTAAATACTCATTAAATTTATGGTGAGAAAAAGTGAAACTAAGCATTATGGTTTGCCTTGGTAGGCTTTGAAAAAGTTTCAGCCATCTGACTTCTTGTTTTAATTTTTTAAGATTTTTTTAAAAAATTTTTTTATATATTATTTTTTATGTGTATGAGTGTACTGTCTGGCATGGAAGATAATGGTTCACTGTGTGTTGAGCAATGCTGCGGAGGTCAGAGAGGGTGGGTGGATTCCCCTGGAAACCTGGGAATCAAGATGGGTTCTTTTTTTTAATTAATTAATTAATTATATATATATATATTAAATTAATTATATATATAATATTTATCAAATTCTAGACCCATGTCTCCCCCATCCCCCCACCCCAAGCAGAGCTCATGCATTCTGCCAAAAACTGCTTTTCATTTTCTTTCTCAGAATCTATTCTCAAATATTCCTCCATCCGGAGTTGACTTTTTTTTTAAGTAAAATTCATTTATTCTTGTTAAGTTTACAAACTTTGTCATAGGTTAAAAAAAGCTAATTCAGTTCAAAAAATACCTTGGAACTTAGTGCATTTTTTCTGCCTTTACCCACTGTAAACCGAGACACTCCTAGAAACAAAACTGCTGGGTGTGGTGGTGCAAGCCTTTAGGCCTGGCACTCAGGAGGCAGAAGCAGGTGGATCCCTGAGTTCAAAGTCACCCTGGTCTACATAGTATGAGTCCCAGGCCATCCAGGGTTACATAGTGAGACCCTATCTTTTAAAAATATTTTTAAGACTTATTTTTGTGGTTCACACCTTTAATCTTAGCAACTTGGGAGGCAGAGGCCAGACTGGTCTACCTAGTAGGTTCCAGGACAGCCTGGGGCTACAGGGAAAGCCCTGTCTCAAAAAGACTAGGGGGACAAAAAAAAGTGGGATGCGGGGGAGGCTGGAGAGGTGGCTCAGTGGTTAAGAGCACTGGCTATTTTTGCAGAAGACCCAGGTTTGAATCCCAGAACCCACATGGCAGCTAACAACTGTCCCTAACTCCAGGTCCAAGGACTCTGACACCCTGTTCTGCATGCATAGCAGTTATACACATAAATAAATAAAAATAAATTTAAAAGCGGTTTTAGCTGGGCATGGTGGCACATGCATAACACTCATACACAGACTGGTTTTGAGGGCAGAAGTTCACCTGTTTTTCAGTCAGTTTCTTTGATGCAGTCCCTTTCTGTTGTTGTTTTGGTTGTTTCCAATAAAGCAATCCTCCCAACTGCTTTGGACAAAAGGGGCCATGCACAAAAAAATAGTTACAAATAGTAATTGGGACTAGCATCCACAGATGGGGATACCAATCGCATTTGTTTTATGGGACTGTGTAATACTTCACTCGGCATGATGTTCCTCTAGCTCCAGCCATTTTCCTGGCAAAAGTTCATAAGATGTTCCTTTCTTTACTGCTGCATAGAATCCAATTGTGTAGATGTACTACACTTCCTCTACTCCACTCATTCATGTTGAGGGGCAATTGGGGTTTGGTTCCAGCTCCTTGTTATTACGAAGAGAGCTGCATTATTGAGACTGACTGTATTTGTTCTTTTTTTTTTTTTTAACATTTTTTATGTGATTGCTGTGCATTTTCATACATATTATCCATATTCCAGTTGCAGGCATATCTCCCCTTCCGCTACCCCCCCCCCCACCCCAACCGAGATCAATAGGCAATTCTGCCATGACTGTCCTGCATATCTCTGTTTTTTTTCCATTTTTTTAGCTATAAGTGATAGTACATGAGTACAAGCATCCTTCAATGTAAAAAACGCATGCTGTTGTGCCCAAACCCCCACAGCCCCACCTTCCAGCGGGGTGTGAGGGGTTGCATGTTCAATCAGGTTAAATCAAATGAGTGTCCATGCTACATTGCTGTAGTTTCACCTTTCACACCAATCGCAGAGCGCTTACATTCTACCATGCCCCTCTTCCGCAGATTATTTCCTGGGTTTTAGAAAAAAGGGCACAGGTGGGTATGAGAGCAAGACAGCCACTTCTTGGAGCTGTTGTCTTGGATTCTGGTCAATTCTTGGCTGTTTCCTTTCATGGGTGAGCAGTCCTGTCCAGTGAATAACCTTTCGATCCTACTCTATAATAATTGTCTCCAAATTACAGTTGGAGAACGACTGCATCATCGTCATATTTCTCCTTGTTCTGGGGGGGAGGCAAGAAAGTCTCTCATATCAAAACCTTTGCGGCACCTAGAAGGTAAGTTTCATTAGGACTCATTATAAATAGTTGTTACATGTAGGGGCCCCAGAGGGGTTCGATGTTTATGGCAATCTGAGGCTTTTCTTCCTTTCGATGTTCAGACGGGTTAACCTTTCAGTTGGCATTTCATACAAAACTTCAACTCAAATCTAGACGCGTGCTCCCATCCCTGCTCCCCCACCCCACTAGAGCTCACGCATTTTGCCAAACATATTTTTCATCTTTTTCTTAGTCTCTCTCAAAATTCTCAATGCAGAAGTTTACTGTTTCAAGCAGAAGTTTCAGCCATTTCTTCTTAATGTTCCTGTCTCTCTACAGCTATGTGGGACTCCAACTGCACATACATTAAGGTGCTGAAAATTGCCTACATTGCTATTGCTGTGCTCTATCTTGCTATTGCTCTGCTCATTTCTCTCTCTCTCTCTCTCTCTCTCTCTCTCTCTCTCTCTCTTTCATGTTGAACAGTCTCTGTTGCTGTCTTCAAGTTCACTAATCTTTTCTTCTACAATGTCTACCACCTTAATAATATATCCAATGTGATTTTATAACAGGCATTATAGTTTTGTCTTTGTAAGATTTGAATTTGTGTCTCCTTATAATCCCTATATTTTCCTCTCTTGATCATATAAATCGTTCTTTTTTTAAAAAATCTAATTTAGGGGCTGGAGAGATGGCTCTGAAGTTAACAGCACTGACTGCTCTTTTAGAGAGGACTCAAGCCCAGCTCCCACATGGTGAGTAAGCACTATCTATAACTCTAGTTTCAGGGGATCTGAGGCCTTCTCCTGGCCTCTGTGGCATTGCACGTACATGGTACACTTGCATACACGCAGGCAAAACACTCATACACATAAAATAAAAATAAATATCTTGAATTAAAGTTATTTTAATGGCATTGCTTGCTAATTTTTTTTTCATCTGTACTTGTTGTTACTTAAGGATTTTCTTTGCATTATGGGATACATTTTTCTACTTTGCACATCTTATTAATGTTTTCCTTGATAACATATTTGAGGAATCATATCTCGTTCAGTGCTGAATATTCCATTTAGTATTTGGTGATCCTTGTTCTGAACTGTAGTAAATTCATTTGGAAATAATTAAAGCCTTTCAAATCTTGATTCAAGCTTACTATGTTGGAGATAAACTGTGTAGCCCGGTTCATTGGGCTATGCTACTGAGACAATCTTCTTCTGAACACTCAGTCTGATGCCTTGGATATTATAAGGGTTTTTTTTTTCCTTCTGTCTGACAATTGAAAAGCTGAGATAATCCCAGCCTTGTATGAGCTCTAAAAATCACTACTTCCTTTGGTGCAGCCCTTCTTTGGTACTTCTCTGAGTTCTAAAATCTATCTCTTCAACTACTGCCAATGTCCAGGTTCAGCTTGAGATTCATTGAAACTCTCTATGTCAGAAGCTACATAAATTGTAGGACTCATTTCTTTTTCTTAAGGATCATTACCCAGTACCACAAGTTTTCCAAGTGTGCAATAACTATCATTTCATATATTCTGTGCTTTTTTGACTTGCTTAAGCTAGAAGGATAAATGCAGTTCCTGTTACACTTTTTCATGGCTAGAAGCACAGTCTAGCTCTCACACTGAAAACTTTAAAACACTCCCATGGCAGGCACTCTAGAACGAACCCATTCTTCTGGCTTTTAGTTCACCACTTTGGAGTTGTTTGCCTGACATGTTGGAGGCCGCCATGTTGCTGACCAACTTCACAACTTGTGACTGTGGTTAGACCTCAATGCTCTTTCTTTTTAGTAGGTTTTTGCCCTCAACTCCAAGCCTGTACCATTATCTCAATGTCACTTCTGTTGCTACTGAGTTATAAAGTTGGGAAATGGGCTCTGTGACTTCTGCAGTCATCATCCCTAAGTCTCTCTACCTCATTTCGAGTATCCCCACCAGAGTCTAAGGAAGCTCTCTAGTTGAAGTGCTCTTTCAAGCCATCAAAATCAGAGCTGCCCGGGCTGGAAGCCAAATCTACTTTCTTCAATACATTTCCAATGCTCCATGTTGGGGGCGCTGATATTCAGATGTCATTGAAATTCAAGGATACACTCTGCCGAAGTGTGGAGTAGAAAGACAAACCTGATGATTACGCACCCTCTTAAGTCTCCTTGTAGAGAAAAGTGGCTTGTGTTTCTCTCCTGCATTTCCTTGGCTTTCTTGCTATGTCATGCAGGCAAGGCAAGCTGCCTCCTTTGCAGAGGCCTCACCCCACCCAGGCTTCTCCTCCCACTCCCCATCATCCCACTCAGCTCTCATGCTCATGAGTGCAGCTGCAGGCTCCATGAACTGGTCCTGGAACATCAACCTTTGACATGTATGCAGAGGTTTGCTCTCTGTCTCCTGCTGGTTCCCAGCCATCTAGGACATTCTCAGAACCCCTGTGAAAAGGAGGAAAGGTTATTTCTCCAAGGGGAGAGCCAATAGCCAATTAGATTTGGGATATACAGGCACATGGCTGCCTCTGCTGCACAGTATTTCCAGGCAGGTGAGGTGTAGCTGGTGCTGACGGTGGAGTCTTGCTTGACTCAGGGAGACCCATATTTGCTTTATTGGTTTAGTGGCCTTTGGTAACACTCTCTGGCATTCCAGAGGCCATCTGTACACTTGCATGTGTGGTCTCAATACATCCCTCCCATGTTAACGTCAGGTCTTCGGCAGCAGGGTCTTATTGCCTCTCCTCCTGTAGGTATCCCAACTTAGAGGCAAGGAGCCCTTACCTTTTGTGGGGCCTTGGATCCCCTGGCCAACATCCACCTGGTAGAACAATCCATTGCTGATGTCAGAGCTCCTGTATTAATATATTTTGCCTGAGTGCATAGCCCTAGGACTTTAGTATTATATTTGGTTCTGAACAGAGAGTAATCCCTTCCACAGTTCCCATGTCTAGTAGTCAATTAAAGAAAGCAGTTTTACCGGTTTTATAAGAGATTACCTCTACAATAGTTGTCTCCAATTTACAGTTGGGGAGCGACCTCATCATTGTCATATTTCTCCTTGTTCTATGGGTGGGAAGGCAANGTTTTATTGAACTTGAGGCTTAAGCTAGAGGAAAGGCAGTGCCTGTTTATACAAAAACTTTTCATGGCTAAAGCACAGTCGATAGCTCGCACACTGAAAACTTTAAAACACTCCCATGGCAGGCACTCTAGAACGAACCCATTCTTCTGGCTTTTAGTTCACCACTTTGGAGTTGTTTGCCTGACATGTTGGAGGCCGCCATGTTGCTGACCAACTTCACAACTTGTGACTGTGGTTAGACCTCAATGCTCTTTCTTTTTAGTAGGTTTTTGCCCTCAACTCCAAGCCTGTACCATTATCTCAATGTCACTTCTGTTGCTACTGAGTTATAAAGTTGGGAAATGGGCTCTGTGACTTCTGCAGTCATCATCCCTAAGTCTCTCTACCTCATTTCGAGTATCCCCACCAGAGTCTAAGGAAGCTCTCTAGTTGAAGTGCTCTTTCAAGCCATCAAAATCAGAGCTGCCCGGGCTGGAAGCCAAATCTACTTTCTTCAATACATTTCCAATGCTCCATGTTGGGGGCGCTGATATTCAGATGTCATTGAAATTCAAGGATACACTCTGCCGAAGTGTGGAGTAGAAAGACAAACCTGATGATTACGCACCCTCTTAAGTCTCCTTGTAGAGAAAAGTGGCTTGTGTTTCTCTCCTGCATTTCCTTGGCTTTCTTGCTATGTCATGCAGGCAAGGCAAGCTGCCTCCTTTGCAGAGGCCTCACCCCACCCAGGCTTCTCCTCCCACTCCCCATCATCCCACTCAGCTCTCATGCTCATGAGTGCAGCTGCAGGCTCCATGAACTGGTCCTGGAACATCAACCTTTGACATGTATGCAGAGGTTTGCTCTCTGTCTCCTGCTGGTTCCCAGCCATCTAGGACATTCTCAGAACCCCTGTGAAAGGAGGAAGGTTATTTCTCAAGGGGAGAGCCAATAGCCAATTAGATTTGGGAATATACAGGCACATGGCTGCCTCTGCTGCACAGTATTTCCCAGCAGGGTGAGGGTGTAGCCCTTGTGCTGGACATTCGGTAGTCCTTTTGCTGACTCAGGGGACCCATACCCCGATGGCTGATGCGCACAAGCTTACATCCTCTAAAAGTTAGGAGATGTTATAACCAACACGAAGACCCTGTCATATTTAACAGGGTGGAAAATTGTAATTCATGAGTTACATATCCAAACATTGTCTATGCTAAAGTACCCGACCATAACTATTAGTGCTCTATAAATACCTATGATCCCCCGAATTGCTTGTTCTTCATTATTAGGATCCGAAGGGTTTATTCATTCCTGGACAAACTGTCACCACATGAAAGGAAACAGCCAGAATTGAACAGAGTCCATGTACAACAGCATCCAGAGAGAGTGGACTGTTTTAACTCTCATCCACCTTGCCCCTCCCTAAGCCTAGGGAACAACACATAGCGGAAGAGGGGTCGTGATAGAATGTAGGGCTGTGATTGGGGGGTGGAATGGTGAAACTACAGCAATGTAGTTCTGGGCACTCATTTGATCAGCTTGAGTGAACAAACAACCTTTCACCCCCCACGGGATGGTGGGGCAGTAGGTGGTTTGGGCACAAACAACCTCACGATAAGGTTGTAGCATGAAGGATGTTTGTATTCATGGATTATCACTTGTAGCGAAAAATGAAAAAAAAAACAAGAAAGATGAAGGACATTTCCGCAGAAGCATGAATCGGGAGGGGTGGGGGTGGGGGGGAAGGAAAGGAAATAAGCCTGAACTGATTGGAAAAAATGTATGAAATGGCACAAAGTATCAATAAAAACTAATTAAATTAGAAAAAAAATACAAATTATCACATTATAGTTAAAAAAATGAAACAACACAAACAAAAACAGAGAAAGAGCAGAACAATTACGGCAGAATGCATGATCTGAAATGGGATGGGGGTAGGGGGGAAGGAAAAAGGGAAGGTGAAATATGCCTTAACTGAATGGGAAAATGATGTATGAAAATACACAAAGCATCAATAAAAAAAATAACCAAAATAAAAAAAAAAAAGAAAAGGAGGAAGAGTCAGAAAACGAGTGGGAGCTATGTCTCTGACGCACTTGGAGTAAGCAGCTTGACTGCCTCCCAAGCAATTGTAAAATAATCAAGTCTGAACCAAGTGCTGTTTGACAGTGCATGTCACCCAGCATTCTGCTCCATGGCCAGCTTGAAGCTGGGAATTAATAACTTTAAGTGATTATCATGGAAAATGTCTCCAGGAAAAATGACCAGGTTTTTATCATTCAACCTTGGGAAGATAAAATCGAGTCTCGCAGAAAAAGACAAATGATCTAAGAGTAAACATAAGACTTGAAATCCAAAGAGCATCCTGGGACATGCCTATGGCACATGAGCATCGCCCAGTCCCAAGGATAGGACAAAGGGGAGATGGAGAGGGAGTGTTCTTTATCTAGCCCGGCAGCCAATTCACAGTCCTATGCTCATCCCATAATAGCCCCAACACCTCTTGGCCCTGTTACTCTCCAAGGCTAATTTTGTCTCTCCTGGAGACTCTGCTAGGCCACCTCTGTGGGACATGTTGAAGCCTTACTGTCTTTCCTATGACAGCATACTCTCTGCTCTTTCTCCATCCAATTCCCCATCTGGCCCCCAAACTGTGATTCGAAGAAACCATGGAAAGACGAGACTTCAAATCATATTCAGCTGCTTTTTTAAAAAAATAGTTTATATTAAGGCTGGGCGGGGTGGCACCTGCCTTTATGATCCTAGCACTTGTGAGCTAGAGGCAGGTGGATCTCATGTGAGTTCAAGGCCTGCCCGGTCTACAAAGTGAGCAACCAGGCCAGCTGGAGACTAAAAGAGAGATGCCTGTCTCAAAAAGACATATAATATATATATATAATAATATAGATATATATATATATATATATAGAGGAATTTGGGGGGCGGGGGCTGGAGAGATGACCTAGTGATTAAGAGCACTGACTGCTCTTGCAGAGGACCAGGGTTCAATCCCCGCCACCCACATGGCAGCTGAGAACCCTCTTTAACCCCAGTTCCAGGGGAATCTGACACCCTCTTCTGACCTCCGTGGCACTGAATGACACAGGTGCTCAAACCTACATGCAGATAGTACATTCATACACATAAAAAATAAATAAAATTTAAAAATATATATTGTATTATTTTTAATTTTTAGTAAATATTTGTGTATTTCATATAGAATAGCTCAATCTTTTTTTTTTTTTTTGAGAAAAGGTCTCCCTATAGCCCCAGCTGTCCTGGAACTCACTCTGTAAACCAGGCTGGCCTTGAACTCACAGAGATCCACCTGCTTCTGCCTCCGGAGTGCTAGGATTAAAGACGTACACCTGACTTAAATATGGTTCTTAGTTGCCATGTGGGTGCTGGGAATCGAACCCGGGTCCTCTGCAAGAGCAGTCAGCACTCTTAACCACTGAGCCATTTCCCCAGCCCCATATTGCTCTTCTTAAAACATCAATGAACAACAATTGTCAAACATGTGTCATTATTCAGGCTGAGCATGATGACTTATTTAGTTGTTCTCATTATATTTGTGTATGTTTGAAATTGCTCATGGGGCTGGAGAGATGGCTCAGGTGGAGGCAGGTGGATCTCTGTGAGTTCAAGGCCAGCCTGGTCTACAGAGTGAGTTCCAGGCCAGTTGGTGCTGTAGGGAGACCATGTCTGGGGGGCGGGAGATTGCTCATAATAAAATCGATGTTCAGCAGCTCTCCAGGGATGTCAAGATAAAGTCCAAAGTCTCCAGTCTGGCCTTCAAGGTCTCTCAGGCTCTGCCTGTGGCCTACCTTACCACAGCCTCTCTTTTCCTATCCTAGCCTTGGAACGCAGCTCTGTAGCAGTCCTATCTTTGCCCATGCACCGCCTTATATTAGGGAACATCCGTCTCCTCCTCTGCTAGCTAAAAAGCCAGATGAAAATGATCCCTGATCAGAGACACCTTCTCAGACCCTTCTCTATCCTGGGGAAGTGGGGGTGGGTGGGAGAGGGTGCTTCCTCAGGCTTGATATATACTAAATACATTTTGGAGAGACCAAGATGTCTTAATAGAATAGATGCAATGTTTACTTCAACGTGGGCAAGCAGCGTGACTGCTCTTGGCTTCTGCTTCTCTCTACCATATGAAAATAGCAGTACTTACTTATCTCACAAGGCTGGAGTAACCTTCTGCTACATCCTCTATGAAAACAAAGGGAGCTGAAGAGAGAAGGGGGAAGAAGAGTGTGAGGAGAAGGAGAGCGAAGTTAGGAAGAACGGGACGGGGAACTAGAGAAGAGAGAGAGAGAGAGAGAGAGAGAGAGAGAGAGAGAGAGCTTGAAGGACAAGAGAGAGCAGGGAGATTAAGAAGGACTGGGAACTACAGACAGAGAGGGAGGGAGGGAACAAGGAAGGAGAGGGAGGAGAGACGGACTAGGAGGTAGAGAGAGGGAGGGAGGGAAAGAGGAAGGGAGAGAGAGAAGAGACAGAGACAGAGAGAGAGAAAGACTGACTCTGACTGATATTGATTTGCAAACAGTCAAATAGTATGCTTAGATGTAATGATGTCAAAATCTACAGGTAAGAGACTTCTGTTTAGCTGTTCCTGAGAGCTAGAGAAATTCATGAAAAAAATATTGACTTCAAAGTCACGAGTTCTCCATTGGACACAGGCACAGCTCATACTTAGAGGGAAGGTCTTCTGAGCTCAAGGCCCTAGTCTCCTACCCTACCTTTGAAAGGACTGTAAAGTTCCATGGCTAAGACCTGGCCGCAAGTCCTGGGGCTAGGAAGGCAGACGGTCTCTGAACATTAGCGCTGAGGATGACTCCAGTGTTTGAACACCTGCGGGCCTCCGGTGGGACGCCGGGTGACAAAATCCGTGTTGGTCCATTGCAGTGTACCCCCGCCAGGCGCCCCCCCCCCCTCGCCTTGCCGCCAGCCTTGCTCTTCTGGGTTCGGTGGCCTCGTGCGTCACCAGCGGGGGCGGGGACAGAGAGGAGGGGGGCGCCGCAAGGTGAGGGCACCGCGCTGCCATAAGACAACGCGCGCCCCCGCTGCTTCTCAGAGCTCGCAGCGCTGCGCGCTGGTCTGACGCGGGCCCAAGCTCTGTGCCCGGCTCCTGCCGAGCCCGCTGCTCCTGCTGCTCGGTGTGAGCTCGCAGCCGTCTGTGTCCCAAAAGGTGGCCAGATGAGCGCAGCGAGCCCCGAGGGATCGGCTCTCTGAGCCCCCAGGGAGAGCGTCTCCTGCAGCAACAGGTAAGCTGACCCTCCGCTCCTGGCTCCGCAGGGCACCCGCACCCCCGCACTCAGCAGGCACCCGAGCTCCTGGTCAGGGACACCCCGTCTGGCTTCTCCAGATGCTTGCTAAGGTGGCTTGTACAGAAGCCCCTTGGTGAGGCCCCTTTTCGCCTTGCCTGGGATGTCCTGTCACCATCGCGTTTCTCCGGTACTTTACTTCCTGCTTTCTCTCCCCCTCCCCAGTTTAGTAGTTTACCCTCATCCTTTCTTTGCTTCTCATCCTCTTTTCGTACTCTCTGCTTTTTCTGTCTCCATCTCGCCATGCCACTCTCCTCTCTCTCCCCATTTACTCTCTTATCTTTGTATCTGTCTCATTCTCAAGATCCTGCGTGTTCTTGATTCTCCTCCCAAACTGGACTCTCAGTTTCTGTGTCATTTATTCACTCATTCATTCATTCATTCATACATATTCTCCCTCACTCTCTCTCACTCTCTGCCCCTCTCAGACCGTCCAGCTTCCACCCCTCCACTTCAGGCCAACTAGCTGGTTGTAGAATGCTGGGAAACTGGTGAATTTTGGAAATGGTGCACTGTTGGGACGTTTTATCTTCCAAAGCCCGGAGTGGGCAAGGGGGCAACTGGTTTCTATGGCAAAATAAAGTCTCCTGAGACAGAGGTAGAGACAGAGATCCAGCCATAGGAAAACTGAGGTGAGGGGGTGTTGGAGAAAGATGGAATTTGAGACAGAGATGTAAACACTTAAAGATGCAGAGGTACTGGTGCAGTGAGAATGACAGACAGAGAAACCAACCACAGTAAACACTTAGACATCATTTGAGAAGCAGAGACAGGTGAGACAGGCAGTAGCATCCTAGAGACCAACAGAAAGGAGAGAGTGCCAGGGGCACACGCAGAAGTTGGGCACTAGGAAACAAAAATGGTAAAAGCACATAGGGAGAGATACAGAAACAAGTGGAAAAAGCAGGCATACAGGTGCGGGTGAGAGACTGGAGACCCATAAGGAGAATGTGAGAGAGACGGGGTGATGGAGACAAAGCCAGAAATACTGAACAGTGTGTTAGGAACCCAAAGAGATCCACTCGAGAGGAATGGAGAGTATGGGAGGTTAACAGGACTGGAAGGAAGACCTGGGAATAAGTGGAGCACAAACAGCTACAGAGATAGTTCGCTAGTAGCAAAGATGCACCTGCACCTAGACTGCAGGGTATCAGACAGAAGGCGGTGTCAACCCGAGTATCACACAGAAAACAGCGTCATCCCTACACGCACTATGCACATGCTAGTGGGAGATTGCGAACCACACTATAGAAAGGTGAGGATGTGAGAGCGTAGGTGGAAATAGAGATATATACTCCAAGAGATACAGGAAAAGTGCACTATCGAAACCCTGGAGAGACAAATCTAGGATGATAAATGGGCAGCTACAGACTGCACATGCATTGGTTGAACTGATAGCAGAAGAGATAAAATCAGACAGACAGACAGACAGACAGACAGGCAAAAAGCTTCCAGGACCTTGACACCTGGGTGGTCCTAGATACCAGGAGGGAGTTCTGCACTTGTGTAAGGAGTAAGGCTAGAGGAAGGGAGGGACAAGCTAGAGGAAGGGAGTGCTCGACTTGGAGGCAGGGAGACTGCGGAGAGTAGAGTCAGAAAAGCAGCCAGAGAAACTGCTCTGACTGGGACTGAGACTGCTCACGGGTCTGAGGGAGGGGTCCGAGGGAGGGGTCCTGCGGCAAGCTGCTGGGTACAGAGGCTTATCTCTACCAGGCACTAACCCTGCCCACGTGTTTCTCTCCTCCTCAGTATAGACAGTGTGCAGTCTGCGCATCCTTTCGCTGCCCACTGTTGCGCTCACTGAGCTGCACCCTGTCCTGTGCCCTCCGTCCTTATGACAACCACTTGCAACAACAACACACGCGAAAGTAACAACAGTCAACCGTGCCTGCCCCTTTCCAAGATGCCTATCAGCCTGGCTCATGGCATCATCCGCTCCGCTGTGCTGCTCATCTTCTTCGTGGTGTCCCTCCTGGCCAACCTAGTACTGGTGTATGTGTTGCATCGCAAGCCTCAGTTGCTGCAAATGACCAATCGCTTCATCTTTAACCTCCTAGTCACTGACCTGCTGCAGATTTCTCTTGTGGCCCCCTGGGTGGTGGCCACCTCCTTGCCTCTCCTCTGGCCCCTCAACAACCATTTCTGCACTGCCCTGGTTAGCCTCACCCACCTATTTGCCTTTGCTAGTGTCAATACCATTATGGTGGTCTCAATAGATCGCTACCTGTCCATCATCCACCCTCTTTCCTACCCATCCAAGATGACCCACTCCCGTGGCTACATGCTCCTCTATGGCACCTGGATTATGGCCCTCTTGCAGAGTACACCTCCCCTCTATGGCTGGGGCCAGGCTGGTTTTGATGAGCGGAATACCCTCTGCTCCATGTTCTGGGGATCCAGCCCAACCTACGCCATTCTCAGTGTGGTTTCCTTTCTTGTTATTCCACTGATTGTCATGATTGCCTGCTACTCTGTGGTGTTTAGTGCAGCCCGGCGGCAGCATGCTCTGCTGTACAATGCCAAGAGTCACAGTTTGCAGGTGAGGGTCAAAGACCGTGTGAAGAATGAGAATGAGCAGGCAGTACAGATGGATGAATGCCAGGATGAGAATGAGCTGGAGTGCCAAGATGAAGGTCAGGCCAAGAAGGAGGAGAGCACAAAGGTGGAAGAGGGCCCCACGGAAGCCAAGGGCAGCAGCATGACGGCCAACAAAAGAAGCCTGGAGTTCAGTGAGGCTATCTCGGAGGCCAAGGATGGTGAGGAGGTCAGTAATGGCAGCATGGGAGGTAAGGAAGTCAGCACCAAAGTGCCAGAGCGCAGAGGGAAAGCAGACAAGGGCCCCTCAGAGGTGAGTCAGTGCAACATTGACGTGGGCGAAGATGACGTAGAGTTTTGTATGGATGACGTCCACTTCAATGAGGAGGACATCGAAGCAGTGAACATCCAAGCAAGCCTGCCACCCACTCGTCGGAACAGCAACAGCGACCCTCCTTTGCCCAGATGCTATGAGTGCAAAGCTGCTAGAGTGATCTTCCTCATCGTTTTCTCCTACGTGCTGTCTCTGGGGCCCTACTGCTTTCTAGCCGTCCTGGCCCTGTGGGTGGATGTCCAAGCCAATGTACCCCAGTGGATGATCACCATAATAATCTGGCTTTTCTTCCTGCAGTGCTGCGTACACCCTTATATCTATGGTTACATGCACAAGACCATCAAGAAGGAAATCCATGATTTGCTGAAGAAGATCTTCTGCAAGAAAACACCTCCAGAAGAAGACAGCCACCCTGACCTGCCTGGAACCGAGGCTGGCACAGATGGTGGGCCTGAAGGCAAGATTAACCCCTCCCATGAATCTGCTATTACACTTTAAAGTTAGTTCTAAGGCAAACCTTGAACTGTCCACAGGACAGAAAAGAAGACCAGCTTTTTCAGTGCACCACCTGCACGCTCATTAGTGCCAACCCATATCATTTCAAGCAAAAGTGTTGTACATGCATCTTTTCCACACCACGAGGTAGATTACTGTATGGAAAAAGTAGGAACTGGGATCTTCCTCAGAGGTGTAGCCCCTCTAAGCATGGACTTGAGGATTTGGAATGAAATTATCTCACACAAAAAATGATTAGGCTCCAAAATGTCTTAAACAAGGCTATCCATTTTGGAACTGTTCTTGGTATTTTGCTTGTCTCCCAGGGCTGCAACCTAGCAGCTTTAGCTCTGAGAAAAAAGGAAGGCGATGCCTATGGATATTAGGACTATCTGGCCTTTTTAAGGTAAAGAACTTACATGCCAGGGCTACAGATTTTCATCAACTGAAAGAAAAGCAATTCACGGAATCATTCGTGGAGCCCCAAAACCAGAGCTGGGTTGACTGATCAACGTATGGGCCAATTTCTGTACCGAAGAGCCCCGCAATATGGTGCAAACAGGGGAATCATGCAGTTAGAATATCAAGAAAGTTTCTATATCCGCTAAAGGCATACAGAAAAGGGCATCCATGGGATGAAAGAGAAAAAGAAAGAAGACATGGAGAAACCAACCAGCTGTGTGTTTCTTTCTTTTTCTCTTTCTCTTTCTTTCTCTCTTCTCTCCTTCTTCCTTTCCCTCCTCTCTCTCACTGGGATTATACATGGGCTGGGACTGACCTCTGTGCAAATGGAAAATTGTCAAGTGACACTAAAATATTTTGTCTTCTCTTTAGCAGCGGGAAAGAAATCATGCCATTTTACTATTTCCCCTCTGTGGCTGAGTTTGGCCATCCAAGTATGAATGGCCAAAGTTCTTTAAATCCCACACTACCAATGAATTATATGTTCATAAGAAGTCTCTTCTCTCTGTAAATAGGCTCTCTGTGTGGGGATGAATATTTTCCTTCCTCCAGTCATGCACATGTCTTTTCAACCTTGAACTCTCTGTAAGAGTTTTAAATTCTCTGTACAAATGCAAGGGAGAATGTAAGAGTCATAAATGACAGACTGGATGGTTTCAGAATACCTGGTAATCATCTGACCTATTCCAAACTGAAAGTCAAAGCATTTGGGTCAGATATATCCTATCAATTATTATTATTAAAACACATAATTTATGGGGGGAAAAAACCTTAATTATCCTTATGGCAAACACACAAGGAATTTCAATCCCTAAAATCAGTTTGGGCAAGGATATAGCTATATATCTAAGAGAGAACTGGGCATATCTAAAGACAAAATAGCATTGTATCAAAACTGGTAAGCAGTGTTGTTGCCGCAGATACCATTAAGGTGGATGGAGTGGTGAAGAGGAATATTTTATTAAAAGTGGTTAATCAGGTGGGTATGTATAAAGATGGCCATATTCGGAGTTTAACATTCTCGTGTGGTTGCCTTGTCTTTATTAGAATTCAACTTTTCATTTCTATACATGCCTGGCTCATTTATATTTTATCTCTTCCTCCTCACAGATTCCAATGAGCTTCTCAAGGGGGAGGTAAATGGCTGGCTGTGAATCAGTGTGCCTGGGAATAAGAGACTGCCCTGTTCAAAAGTTAGGAGAGTAGATAGAGTCAACTAGTATTAAACTGAACTGTCAAATCAGTATGCCCATGAAAACTTTATCAATTTCAACACCATTATTTTGGAATTTGGGCAATGTTAGACAAAGCATGGAGGCTGCAGTTCACTCTCACATTACCATTTATTTTTCGACCAAAGTTTATGTAGTAAATTATTAGTAAAAAAAAAAGTTTTACAGTGATTTGTAAACTCTTGTACTGATCCATCCTTAAAGGATACCTAGGTAAAGTGGCTTATGTGATCAGTCTTCTCGTGGGGGAAGGGATTTTGCCTTACAGGTCTGTAATAGAGGAATTCAAAGAGGCTATAGCCTGTCCTTTAAGTAGACAGACATGTTTATTTACCTAGAAAGGAAACAGGATTTCAAGTACAAGTGTTTGCAACATTTTGTTGAAACTGAACTTCTCATTTTATTTTTAAAGCTCAACCCCTTCAAAGTGTTAACAGAGAAAATTGTTTGCCAAAAATTCCAAATAAAAATGGAACAAGAACCTTTCCAAGTGTGGTAAGTCCATTTGACAACACACATAACATCCTCCAGGATGCTGAGACTCACCTTCTCCTACACAGTTCCACTTTTCCCTATTTTAGTCACTGTTCATTCTTTTGACAAATTAGATTCTTCAAAGGTGAAGACCTCTGAATTAAGGGAATTCTTCTTTGATGGCATTTTCTCATAATGAATGAATAATAGGGCCCCTAGTTAGCTTGGAGATAGCAACTGCTTCAAATTTTGTGACATTTTGAATAAAGAACTATCAACTTAATGAGGTCTTACTTCACATAGTTTTGCCACTTAAAAATATGAAAGCACACAAAAAGTCATCATGTGCAATAGCTTTCCCTAAATGTTTTTATAAGGTGTATTCTTTTGCCAAGGTCTTTCATATGTGCAGTAAAAAAAAATCCCATTAAATTATAGGGGCAGACAAGCCAGACTTTAAAATAATGTGATTTTAAATTTAATGATTCCCTTATTTAAGTAGGGCATCTGGTTTGCCAAGGAGTCGCAGGTACTTTGACTAATACACCCATTTCAACAAGTTTGGAAAGGCAGTTACAAGAAACCTTGGGTTTCTGTGACTTCTGTATGAGGAATCTTGTCACATCACCAATATTACCTGGTGGTAAGTCCTCTGCACTTCTAGCTCCCTGCTGACCTTCTGCCACAATATCCACTGCCTTCACCTGCCCAACTTCAATCTGATTTAGAGTTGGAGGGATACTGACTTCAGATTCAGCAGGTAAGGTATCTTTTAAGGATTTACAAGAAAGTAGGCACTCTGCTTCTTACCCCCAAATCACCCAGGATAAGAGCACATTCAATCTTACAGATACTGTCCAATTATTTCAGCAAAACACTAAAATCTATTTTACCCTTAAAATTACAAGGTGCCTAACAATGCCTTATTTTATACACAATTAGCCAATTAAACTAAGTAAAGTTACTTCAGAAAAAAAAAAAAAAACATCATGCTACCAAAAGAGTAATTTACATGATTAAATGAGGTTTACTCCTTAAGACTTTGGCCAAAAAAATCCCTTTTAAAACTATCTAAAACACACTGTTTGGAAGAGAAAAAATTATGTATCTCCTGGTAAGTTTTATTTTCAAAAAATAAAAACTCTCTAAGGTTGTTGGGAAGAAGAGAGTAACAACACAATGGACTCTAGTTTTCTCTCACAAATTCCCTTCCTCCATATTTTGAAAAAAAAAATTAAACTCTTGTCTTTTCTGTTGGATTCCTCTTTAAGACAAACCCCATGCTGTCAGGAGAGCTTTCCCTAAGTGAAATGTCCTTTTCTACTAGAGCAAACAAAAGGATTAAAGGAACAATTGGCTGCTAGCCAGGGTGCCAAGATGATAGTCTGGTCAGTCAGCAGCTTTTAACACTCTCCTTCCTTACCTGTTTCTTTATTTTCTCTCAGTACTCTAGGCCTCTCAAAGCCCCATATTACCCCCAAACTTGGGCATGAGGAGGCAGAAGCATGAGCTGGAAACAATGGACCACAGCCTAAAATCCCTAAAGAAGAGAAACCTTTATCTTAAATCCTTTCCAATTACATAAGATATCTTCCTCTATGGCAAATGTCAGGCATGCATATAAGCAACAAAACTTGCTAAAGGGAGAACTAGGAGAGCTAAGATACACTGAACTTAGCCACTGCCAGGTTACTGGCAAGTTCACTACTCTTTGGTAAGTAGGATAAGAATCCTCAAAGAAAATGAAATTTGCCAGTAGGAGTTAGGTGGTTCCATCAATTGCCTCACAAATCCTCCATATCTCAAGTATACACATCATGGGGAAACAGCAACTTGTACACTTAAGGGTTTGCTGCATCTAAGGATTAATTTCTGTATCTCTTTTGATCCACAAATGGAGAAGAGTAAGATGGTTTTAGGTTGGTGCTTCAAACTTGAGTGGATTTTCCCCTCTTCATTGTTAAAATTGTCATGTTCAAAGTTTGATATTTGTGTCTTGTGTCAGTGCTGTGTTCTTTTGTGGCATTTCTTCTAAATGTAAGCTCTAACTGTATATAAAGGGTGTTCTTGGAGATAAGGTGCTAGATAGTAGATTGTGTGTATTCATAGCTAGTGTCATCCTAAAAAGTGAGTAGTATGTAATGTAAAGTTAATTAACAAAATGCATGCAGTATTCTATGTGACCCATACCTTGGTCAGTTTCTGAAGTAGAACATAGTAAATTTCTTTAAACGTTTTAAAAAGTGTATACTACAGAATATGTAAGATGGCTCCAGGGTGATGAAGCTGGATGTGGTGCCTTTCATCCCTTAAACCCCTGGTATGTGACAGGCAAGAACTTATTCTGGTACAACTGATCATCAATGTGAATTGATTAATCATCTTGGCTGAAGTCCTCACTTGCAGCTCTCCACAAGACACTTGGCACTGGTATGACTTTTCCATGAATTCAATGTATAGAATGCAAAATTAAAGAAGATATGGCTTGCCCCATTACAGAGCAAGGACCCCAGGACAGGCTACTGGAGTCCTGATAACAGGATGAAAAGAATACTGCAGTTTCAAGACCTACACAGGAGCCAGTACCTGATCAGGAAGTTAACAATTTATGCGTCTAGTAGATCCATATTGTGACTATCCCTGCCCTCCTACAGAAGTACCTATTGGAACCTAGAATAATGCTGCTCTGGTTTATTTTTCCCCTTGACTGTCTCAGAAAAGATGCAGCATTGATAAAGGAGGCAATGAATGAGAATTCTTTTGGTAGGGTGGGGGTGCAGCTCAGGTGTTTGAAGAGTTACAGTTGTAGATTAAATGTATTTGCAAAAAGAACTGAGGCTATTTTATTATATTTAGAGTATAAAAATATTACAAGAGGATATATATATATATATATATATATAATCTCCCCACAAAATCATTACTAAAACTGCCTTTTATGCCAAATTTCATGTGCTATTTTGAGACTGAGAACAATAGGAAAAATACACTCAGTCAATAAGACAGTTCTCTTTAATAGTTTCCATTTTCAATTTAAAAGTTTCCATTTAAAACAGGTTTGTCATTTAAAAGTGCCTTTTCAAAGGATTTTCAAACTACAGTCCTGGGGCAAAGTTCCCACTGGCACAACTAATCTTCAGGCACACAAACAGGGTGGTATTCATTGTACACTTTTTAAGCAAGAGAAATCCCCTTAAATTCCAATCCAATCCATGAATTGATACTGGTTTATGGGCGAGTAGTCCCAGAGATTATGCCCAAAGACAAGGTTTCATACATTGGTTGACTCTAATTGGATGTTTTCTAAATTGGTTATAGTACATTTATTGCTGAACAGGAAAAACAGACTCCTGCTTGGGGAATATAGAAAGATAACATTTGTGGTTTAATTAAGTATTATTAAGTAACATTTGTTTTTCTTGAATAGGTGCTGTTAATCTGTCTTCAGTATATTCTTCTGAAACATGCTAAATAAAGTCTTATTTTATGTGTGTATCTTGTTTCTATGTCATGCTCTTTGAGAACACAGTGAGGTACACACATGACTAGGTTATCATCCTTCTTAAATGGAGACAGAAAAAACAATTCACTTTATTAAATGGTGGAATGAAATACATGAGTGCTTATTTCACATTCCAATATTCCATTTAAGTAGTATGCAGTGGAGGACTGGAAAGATAGCTCAGCAGTTAAGAGCACATAACTGTTCTGGCAGTGGAGCTGAGTTTGGCTCCCAGCACCCACATCTGGCAGCTCCCAAGTTATCCCATAAACTCTTCTGAACTCTGAGGGCACCTGCATTCATGTGCAGATCACACACACACACACACACACACACACACACTATATGTATATACATATATAAATTTTTAAAAATAGGTTTGTAAATGAGTATGCAGTAGTATAAAGGGGTGGTTTTCAGAAAGGGTTGTTGGAAGAGGTTCATTAGCTGGTCCTCTGTGAATGAAAAGGATTTCAGACTAAAAAATTTTTAAAAAGTGCTGGGTGTGGTGGCACATGCCTTTAATCCTAGCACTCGGGAAGCAGAGGCAGGCGGATCTTTGTGAGTACAAGGCCAGCCTGGTCTACAGAGTGAGTTCCAGGACAGCTGGGGCTACAAGGAGACCCTGTCTCGAAAAGACCAAAAAAATTTTTAAAAAAAGATAAAAATAAAAATAAAATAAAAAGTATTTTCTTTTTGGGGTTGGAGAGATAGCCTACTGGTTAAGAGCACCAACTGCTCTTGCAGAGGACCCGGGTTCGATCCCAAGCACCCACCTGGCAGCTCATAACCGTCTTTAACTCCAGTTCCAGGGGAATCTGACACCCCCTTCTGACCTCCGAGGCATTGCATGACACGGGTGCACCAACCTACATGCAGACAGTACACTCATAAACATAAAAAATAAATAAAATTTTAAAAATATATCTTCTTTTTAAGCATTGGCCAAAAAATATTTTATTTTAGTGTGTGTGTGTGTGTGTGTGTGTGTGTGTGTGTGTAGCTGTCAGAATTTAAAGAAACAGCATTACACAGCACTTGGGTCACCTCCACTAGTTCCCTGCTCCCCTACCCCATTTGAGCCCAGGGCACTTCCTTCCACACCTCTCAGCTCAACCAGGCCTAGTTCTCCTGCATTCATCTCACTTCCACCCCTAACTCACCAGGGTTTATAGGACAGAAGAGCAAGAAAATGCTCCCTCATTTCCCAGCTTTATAAAGCAATTAGAAGTCTAATGCAACACAACCCACACTGAATCAATCAGACAAAAACCCAGCACAGAACTGGAGAAATGGGCAGCAGGCCCCAACCTCAGCTGAAGAACTACTGGCAGCTGATTACTGCTGTGGGAAAATTGATCTCTAAAGGAGTAACTCTAAGGCTGACTAGAATCCTATGGATGAACTTGTATTGAGCGACATCTGGGTACAAATGCTTGACTGGATAGGTCTTAAAATATATGATAGAATGGCTGAAATCCAGTGTGTGTGGGGGACTATGGGGGTGCAGATGGGCAGGAGGTCTAAATTTAGTAAAATATATTAGATGAAATGCACAAACACACAAAAAAAGAACACTAATGCAGTACTCACCTATGAAAACTTGGTACAGAGGAGGTGGGTTAATATTTCTAAAACCTAAGAGCCCCTACTTCCTCCTGAAATAAGGACATGACCTACTAATAGCTTCTTTTCTGATACCCTCGTCAGTCGTGGTGTATGGAATTGAACAGCTCTTGTTTCTAAGGTGATATTCATGAACCCAAACTAGGAGGTTTAGGGAGTTAGTCAGTCCCATTTCAAATAAAGTACTCCTCTCCACTGAACTCCAGATTCAAGCTAATACTGACTTTATACACTCAAGATATTTCAAAGGTGGCAGTCATGAAACCTGAATGTGGCTGCCTTCCCCTTAATCTATGAACACCATTCAGGTGACAATTCTTTGCTGAAGGGATAAAATTTCCTTTCTAGAAAACGATCAACACAAATAATGGAATTGGAGGCTCACATAAAACTATCAGGCCGTCATCCTGGAAGTAAAAGTGTTCCCTGAATATTCGTATTTCTTAGAGAATGGATTAAGTTCCAAAGAATGTCAAAAAAAGGACTTTCTCCTCAGACAGGCCTAAGGCTCCAGTCCTAGATTATAAAAGAATTTGAAAATTCCAGTCAAGGGACTTTCTTGCAGCCACTCCTCCCACAGGCCTCACGCTTATTTGCCATTAGCCACAATATATATACACCCTTCCAATACACAACTTGTTTTCTTCCAAGGGACAACCAATCAACACTTTTACCCTCTCACCTCTCTGTCAGAATGAAACTCTCATGTCTTCCCTCCTTATTCCAATCTGGCCTCCCTTCCCCTAAAGCTGAGTTCATGGCCCCATTTAAGCCTGGCACAAAAGAACAAGAACTTGGAGCTGAAGAGAAGGCTCAGCCTGTAAGAGCACTGATCTTGCAGAGGACCTCAGTTTGATTCCTATACCCACCTGAGAGCTAACAACTACCCATAACTCCAGTTCCAGGGGCTTTGATGGCTTCTTCTGACCTTTGCAGGCATTGCATCACACAGGTGAACTTACACACACACACACACACACACACACACACACACACACACACACACAAATAAAAGTTACAAAACAAGAACTCAGTTTTAGGATGACTTAAGAAATGTTGGCACAAGCCTTTAATCCCAGCACTTGGGAGGCAGAGGCAAGCCAACCTGATGTACATAGCAAGTTCCAGGACAGCTGGGCTATAGGTAGACCCTGCCTAAAAAAAAGGATATGCATGAATTGAAGGGTATATGTGGATATTTTTCAATTATTTTCCTAAGTGAGGCCAATGTTTATCCATAAAATTTACCACATGAAATAGATGCTTCCACTAACTGCTCCTCTAAAATGATAAACAAGCTTGAAGAACATCTGTAGTATGACATCCTAATATTTGGGGAGATAACTTATTGTTTAGTCATAGCCTCAACCCCAAGGGCTGGTAAGATATCTCAGCAGGTAACAGCACTTGCCACCAAGTCAGAACACCTGAGTTCAAAGCCTGGAACCCAAATGCTGGAAGGAGAGAAATGCAGGTTGTCCTTTGAGCTCCGTGTGCTGTATGGCATGTGCTCACTCATCCTGCACTCCTCCACATGCACACCAAATAAACTAATGTAATAAAAATGAAGCCAAAGATTTGTTTTCTTTTTTTTTTTTTACAATTTTTTTATTTATTTCTGTATGTGTATGAATGTACTGTCTGCATGCAAGTTTGTGCACCCGTGTCGTGCAATGCCGCAGAGGTCAGAAGACGGTGTCAGATTCCCCTGGAACTGGAATTTTCCTGGAACTGGAGTTTCAGACGGTTCTCAGCCGCCATGTGGGTGCTGGGGATCGAACCCGGGTCCTCTGTAAGAGCAGTTGGTGCTCTTAACTGCTAGGCCATCTCTCCAGCCCCAAAGATTTGTTTTCTATATACAAGTAAGTCAATACTAAACATTCTCAGCCTCTGAAGGGTAGTAAATAGAAACAGACTAGCAAAATTACTTTTTGAAAAAGGGAAATAGAGTACCAACAACTAGAAATGTGCAGGGTTAGCCAAGTAAGAAAAGCATCTAATGGGGCTTTCTTTAATGTGCATTAAGTGTTTGGTCTACATGTGCAAGTGTACCGTGTGTGCAATGACAGTGGAAGCCAGAAGATGGAGTCAGATCCCTTGCAACTGGAGTTATGGATGGTTGTTAGAAACTATGTGGGTGTTTCGAACCAAACCTGGGTCCTCTGCAGCAGCAAGTAATCTTAACCACATTTCTCCAGCATCCCCCTTCCCCATTTCTGATGGTTTAAAACTCATTTGTAAAAAAAAAAATAATTTAAATTTATATATATATATATATATATATATATGATTTTGTTTAAATGATCACTGTGTTGGATAGCTTTAGTGTCAACTTTACACACCTGGGTTGAGGGAGCCTCAGTTGGGGAATTGGCTCCGTTGAACTGGCCTGTGGAGTATTGTCTTGATTGTTGAGCAATGTGGAAGAGCCCAGCCCACTGAGTATGGTGCCACCCCTGGGCAGGTTATGTATAGTGTAAGAAAGCAGGCTGAGCATGGGTCTGGGGAGCAAGCCAGTAAGCAGCGTTCCTCCATGGCCTGTGCTTCAGCTCCAGCCTCCAGGTTCCTGCTCTGAATTCCTATGCTGGGCTCTCTCTCGGTGATGAACTGTGACCCAGATGTGAGCCAAATATACCCTTTCCTCCCCAAGTTGGTTTTGGTCAGGGTGTTTTGTCACGGAAAATGAAGGGGCACTAGAACAGAAATCGGTACCAGAGAGTGGGTATTGCTGTGACAGACCTGACCTTGGTGTTTTGGGGAAGATTGTGAAAGCATTTGGAACTTTGGGCTGGAAAAGCTATTGAGTTCTTAAAGTTTGTTGCTGTGGAATTTGGAACAGTTATGCTGAAAGAGCTATAGATGATGGAGGCCTAGCTTGTGAAGCTTCAAAGGGAAGCAGAGACCATCAGGGCTATTTGCATAATTTTTTTGAATTGACAATATGTGGGTGATAATCTGCTGGGGCTGAACAAGAGACCAGAACCTGAAGTGAAACCTTTGTTCTACTGGGATAGTTGCTGCTGGTTAGCTGGGGCTGAAAAATCAGCAGTAACAGGACACCAACATCACTGTGGTGCAATCTTCTTCAAAGAATTTCCTTAGGGTCAGCACACAGAAGCTGAGGTCCAGAGGCAGCCCAAGCCTCCATCTCAAGCCAGAAGCAGGACTTGGTAATATGTAATAGTCTTCTATAAGGTTCTGGTGTTGAAATGTGAAGGGGTCACAGAGAGCAGCCGAGGCTTGGCACTGTGAGAGGTCAGGAAAGACCATTGGTGGAAGTGCACCTCGGTTGGAATGAAGACCTCAGGATTGCAGGGGTTATGGAGAGAAGCTGAGGCTTTGCACCAGGAGAGATCAGAAGAGACCATTGGTGAAGGTGCTGCCTCAGTTTCAGTGGAGACCCCAGTTTTTTGGAGATGGCAGGACCATGAGATGACCACCAAGAAAGTAGCAGCAGGTGTGGAATGGAGACAGCCTGGGCCTACGAGATGAGCTGTGTGTGCCGTGGATGGCAGAGTCAGAGAAGGGGAGCTGCCAAAACCCTTTGGAGCCCAGAAGATCATGAGTGAATCCCAGATGCCCAGCCTTGAGCTGTGCACAATTCTTCCATTTGAAATAAGACGGTACTTGTTTTGGATTTTACAGGATCCCAGAGTTAAGAGAATTTTACAGACTCTGAACTTTTAAGTGTTTGGACTTTTTTAAGGACTATAGGGCTTTTAAGGTTGTACTGTCTTATGTTGTGACAGTAATGTTAACATCATATCTTGGGGATAACAAATAAAAAGGTGATAGTTTAATAGTGATGTGTTTTGTGTGTCAAGTTGACAAGAGGTCAGTCGTGCCAGATAGTTTCAGTATCAACTTGACACATCTGAGTTGAAGGAGCCTAAATTAGGGAATTTCCTCCATCGGACTGGCCTGTGGCCATGTCTGTGGAGTATTGTCTTGATGAGTGATGTGGGAGGGCCCAGCCCACTATGGGTGGTGCTGCCCCTGGGCAGGTTGTTATTCACAGTGTAAGAAAGCAGGCTGAGCATGGGCGAGGGGAGCAAGCCAGTAAGCAGCATTTCTCCATGGCCTGTGCTCCAGCTCCTGCCTCCAGGCTCCTGCTCTGAGTTCCTACCCAGGAGATGTGAGCCAAATAAACCCTTTCCTCCCCAAGTTGGTTTTGGTCAGGGTGTTTTGTCACAGAAAATGAAAGGAATCTAGAACAACCACCCAGAAGACATAACAGTGTAACTTACTTGTATAATTAACTTCAATTAGGAAAAAAATGAACATTTTCTCTAAAATTTTTTCTCACAGTTCCAATGCAAGTTATTCTGATAGAGTAAGTAGATACTCAGAACATAAGGAAGCCAAAGGGGAAAGTGTATGAAAAACTCGTGTCCATGACTTTAATTTTTTTTAATTAATTTTATTTATTTCTGTATGTGTATGAATGTACTGTCTGCATGCAAGTCTGTGCACCCGTGTCGTGCAATGCCGCGGAGGTCAGAAGAGGGTCTCGGATTCCCCTGGAACTGGAGTTCTCCTGGAATTGGAGCTTCAGACGGTTCTCAGCCGCCATGTGGGTGCTGGGGATCGAACCCGGGTCCTCTGCAAGAGCGGTCGGCGCTCTTAACCTCTAGGCCATCTCTCCAGCCCCGGCTTTAATTTTTAAAATGTACCTCCCCTTGCTCTCTAATTGCTTTAAATTAAATCTTTAGATCTTTTCAGAAACTATGACTAGGGATCAATCGGTTTCCTAATCTGTTTTTTTCCATTAATCAGTATTTTAGGTCAAAGAAACACAGGCCAGACAAAGAGATTTTGCATTAATGAAAACTTTAACTGAATGTAGCTAGGAACATACATAGGTACCTAAACAGATTTTTCACATAGATTTAGTGAAATTCAAAAGCAATGCTTTTGGAGAATAATTAATACAGTTTCAGCACACTGTAAACTGTAGAAATAATCCAGAAGCAAGAAAAATATCCAACTGTTCCTGAAACAAAATGAAAAAGACTTTTGTTAGCCAGATATCATAGGTCAAAGAAGCTTTCTCAAAAACACAAACATGTCCATTTCAAGGTGAGCTAAGTCTATAAATCTTAAGATTTACACATTATTAAATAAAAGTTACGAGGGTCAGCGGTCAGAGTGGTGCATGTACCAGTATTCTCAGCCTCTGAGAAGCTGAAACAAAAGGATCAAACAAATTCAAGGCCAGATTGAACTACATACTGAGACCCTGTCTCAAAAAAAAAAAAAAATCAAAACAAATTATCAGGCTCTCTTGCTGAGCAAACAGGATAAGCCAAAAAAGGTTCAAAAGTAGTCACTTGTTTTTCTTGTTGTTGTTTCTTGGTGGGAGCCTTTTCATATTCATGGTTGCACACACATGTATTTGCCTAGAATTTATATACACGATTTAAATACATATACATGCACATGTTATGTGGTTATGCAAACATGCATAATTATATATTTACATAAGCATACACGCTTACATTTTGATATATATATGCATACATACATATATGCCATGTACACAATTAAGACTCATGAGTTCATAATGGTATCTCCAGTATTGGTCCACCCCTGCAGGTTTCTTTCCTTCCTTCACCGTCCCCTATTTATAAGGCTTTTCTCCCCAGTATCCAACAATTTTGATGCATTTGCTCTCTTGCTCAATTCTACAGTACAACTGAATGATTTGAGTTGCTTTACCCATACTATTATAAAAACTATGCTACTGAAAATACTTCAAGATTTTTAAGTTCTTCCAAAATCCACTCCACAAGTCAATTCCTTCGTTAATGAAGTATTTGAATAGTTTATCATTGTAGTCACTTGTAAATGGAATGGGAGACTCCAACTGATAGAATTCTGCAAGTCTCTAACCAAAGGCAAAAATAAAAACAAGCAACTTAAGGTCAAAGAGACTCAAGCTACTTTCTGATACAAACTTCTTATGACTTGTTTTAGTTTGTGAAATGTAAATAAACTGGCTAGGGAGATGGCTTAGTCAATAAAGTGCTTCCTACACAAAAATGAAGGACTGACTTCAGATCCCCAGTATGCATATAAACGCTGGGTGCTACGGTACATGCCTATAATCCTGGTGCTGATGAGGAAAAGACAGGTGGATCCTTACAGCTAATGAGCCAGCCAGTGTAGACAACTGGTGACCCTCAGGTTCAGTAAAAGAGCCTGTTTCAAAAAATCAGAGAGCATCTGAGGAAGACACCTGACATAGCTCTCTAGCTTCCCAACACACACACACACACACACACACACACACACACACACTCAGTGCCCCTTCACATACACATTCATTAACATATATACACTATATATAGTCAAGAATGGCACAGTCTACTTACATACCCATAGCAACTATTAGTTTTCAAATCAAATCTTTTATTATTAAACTTGAAGAAATAGCCAATTTCTATGGATTTATATAAAAAAAGAAAGATCCTGTAGAAGAAAAAAATCTTAACTACAAAAAGTTGATCTTAATACTATGGGTAAAAAACAATTATAAACAGGGGCTGGAGAGATAGCCTAGTGGTTAAGAGCGCCGACCGCTCTTACAGAGGATCCGGGTTCGATCCCCAGCACCCACATGGCGGCCGAGAACCGTCTGAAACTCCAATTCCAGGAGAACTCCAGTTCCAGGGGAATCTGAGACCCTCTTCTGACCTCCGCGGCATTGCACGACACAATGGGTGCACAGACTTGCATGCAGACAGTACATTCATACACATACAGAAATAAATAAAATAAAATAAAATAATTATAAACAAACCAAATAATCCCCAAATAGGTGATTAGCTACACTGTGGCCTAAGCATGCAACGAAATAACAGTCAACAAAAGTGATTTATATGCAGACTAATATAGCAGCACAGAACAACGTTGGGTTGATTAGTCAGTTGGTTTTAGACAAGGTCCACATTACTCTGAAACTTACTATGTAGCCCGGCCTGTCCTTAAATTTAGGGAATTCTCCTGCCTCGGCCTCCCAAGTGCTGTTATTATAGGCATGTACCATCAAACCTGACATGCAATCTTTATGAACGGTTGGGACTAAAGGGAGACCCTGTTTCAAAAATACCAAAAACAAACAAACAAACAAACAAACAAACAAAAAAAAATATATATATATATAAATGGTGTTAGGTTTCAAAACTCCAGACCTCAAACAACTGCCAGTCATCCCACCAATATGAACACTACATAAATATAAACTGATCAGGTACAATAGAACACAGACAATAAAAGGTATCTTTATACTATAGGATAAAATTAAAGCACAATGTAACTAAAAGAAAACTGTAATAGAATTTCCAAGATTCCACACTCTAATAGGGTACTCAACACAACTCATCTAGGAAAACATCTTCCTTAATAACAAGACCATAGAAGTTGTAGGTAGGGTCTGTTATGGTTTTTGTTAACTGTTTCCAAACTTTGAATAATTTTCCATCTAATCATCATACCATTTCTTTCTATACTTCAAAGCTCCCTATCAAGGGTCAATATGGTATAAACAAGACAAAAGTGGTGAGATGTTAGACATTAGACAAATGATAATCTCATGAAGCCTCAGTTTTCTCAGCTGAAAAATAATAGTACCTGTTCCTAAGAATCCAATGAATTTAAAGGTTCTGGAAATAAAAATGTATAGTTACATATATCACTGAATCTAAAACATCCTGTTTCAACTCGTTTCCTATTCCCTATAAACTACTGAAATGTCTAAGAATATAATCTCAACTTTTGATGCTCTACTTAAAATAATTTTCTCCTGCTAAAAGCGTTAAAGAAAACTGACCCTCACATTGTATTGATAACTGAACTAAAGAATACAGACTTTGGAGTCTGGAAGATATTTAAGCAAATAATGTAGTGTAAGCTACTTAACTCCTCCACTTCTCATATGTGAATAATATATTCCCGCACAACTAAAACTTGTCCTGAGAAAATTGATGATATATTAGAATGCCTGTCAAGGCTGGAGCTCAGAAAACATCAAAGATGTTCTGATTTGATGTTTGAAATACATGGCTCCATGGAGTTTATCAAACTAAATGTTACAGTCCTCAACAGTGGGTTTGTATTGGAAATGCTTGGTGTAAAATAATACTATTTTCTGAGTCCCAAGGCAGATATTCTGACTTCGTTGATAGGGAACACAGTCTAAGTATCAAGATTTTGAGAAACTTTTCAGGTGATCTAACACAAATCCAGGGTTCAAAACCTTTCAACAAATCTACCTTTTCCACTTATCTTTTCTTTCTTCCCTGCTGTCTTCCTTTCCTTTGTAAACAAAGGTAATTAAAAGGGGCAGGTATGGTGGCATGTGCCTATAATATCAACACCAGAGAGGCAGAGGAAAGGGGAAACAGAAAAAAGCATTGAGAGTTCAAGGTCAGCATGGTATCTATACAAAATTCCAGGCGAGCCTCCAGGACTGCTCAGAAACAAAAGACCTGCCTCCAGGACTGATCAGAGAGCAAAGGACCCCCCTCCAGGATGGATCAGACAGCAAAGGACCAGCCTCCAGGATGGATTAGAGAGTAGATGACTAATCTTCAGGATGGATCAGAGAGTAATGGGCCTGCCTCCAGGATGGATGGGAGAGAGAGAGAGAGAGAGAGAGAGAGAGAGAGAGAGAGAGAGAGAGAGAAAGAGAGAGAGAATATATCAATAGAACAAATATCTATCTATCTATCATCTATCTATCTGAGAATATATCAATAGAACAAATATCTATCTATCTATCTATCTATCTATCTATCTATCTATCTATCTATCTATCTAAAGAGATCTGTGTCCTGGGTTACCTCTGGAGAAATCTCGCTGTGGGAGTAAAAAGAAAAAAAAACAAAAACAAAGAAAGTTCCAGGTGAAGCTGGGTGCATAGTAAGACTGCCTCAAGAAACAAAACTCAGGGGGCTGGAGAGATGTCTCAGGACCTACTTTTGCAGAGGACTTGGGTTTGGTTCCCAGCACCCACATGACAGCTAATATCTGTTTGTAACTCCAGTTCCAAGGGATCTGACACCATCTTCTGGCCTCTTCAAGGCATTGCACTCATGTGGTGCACTTACATGCAGGCAATATGCTCATGAACATAAAATTCACAATAAATTTAAAAAAAAAACAAACTCAAACATAAGTTAAGATTCAGAAATGTGGGCAACTGAAGCATACAAATTAGAAAAAAAATTAAGACCTGAAGAAAACAATTTTTTCTACAGTTGTTGCCTGTATCACAATTACGAACAAACTATGAACATGTGACAAAAGGAGGGAAATCATCACCTCACTGTTTTGCTTACTTTCAATTTCAAGTCAGAGAAAGCAATAAAAAATATAAAAATAAATACATACATACATAAATAAAAGCAATAAGCCACAATGATAAATGAAACTTTAACCACTGTACAAATAAAGAAAAAAAAACTTTAGAAATATATGTTTTTACTTTTTTATGTATGTGAGCGTATTGCCTACATCCACCTAAGTGCACCTGAGTAGTACAATGGCCCATGGAGGTCAAAAGAGGGCATCAGAGTCTCTGGAACTGCAGTTAGCTGCCATGTGCATTCTGGGAATCAAACCCAAGTCCTCTGAAAGAGAAGACTGTGCTCCCAACTGCTGAGCCATCTCTTCACCCACAGGGAATGCTTTTGTGAAGAGAGAGGATCTTGGAAGAACTAACTTCTTACAGCCACATTTGACTGAGCATCACTTATAAAGCACTTTCTTTGGTCTTGGCAGGAGCCAGGTGGATGTCTGCTGAGATCAAGCCCAGCCTGGTCTAAAGAGTGAGTTGCAGGCCACCTGGGGCTACAAGGGGAGGGGTATGAGGAGAGGGGATGAAGACGGGGAGGAGGAGGAGGAGGAGGAGGAGGGGGAGGAGGAGGAGATGATGATAAGCATAGTGAGGAGGAGGAGGAGGTGGAGGTGGGAGGGAGGAAACAGGCCAGCCTAGTCTACATAGTGAATTCTAGGTCAGCTGGGGCTACAAGATGACCCTTGCAGAGGAAGAGGAGGAGGAGGAGGAGCAGGAAGAGGGGGAGGATAGGGAGGAGGGGGAAGAGATGATGATGTTGGTAGCTATACTTAGAAACATTTTACATAGAGATCACACAAACATAAAGTCACCCTTACTCCATCATTACATCTTTACATTTTTACATTCTTTACATTCCACATATTGTCAGTCATGAAGACTTGCATATTCCAAATTCTAAATAGCTTTTGAGTCCAACTCCTCCACATACCTATCCATCTGTTACCAAAGCCACCTAATCTTAAGTATTCCCTGTTCATCTCTCACTGGAGAAACTGTCTCCTGACATTTGTCCATATTTCTAGACTTTCTGTCAAGTCCTTCCTCCATTTTGCGGTATTTCGTAAATACAAAACTTGCTTCTCATGCCTCTACTTAATTTTTTAAGAACTGGAGATGTAGCTCTGTGGTAGAGCCTGATTATTGTATATGAGGCTTCAAGTTTCTTCCCTAACATTGCAAAACAAAACAAATAATCTTTAACACCTTCCCACAGCAAAAGTACTCAAGCTCTTCATTTTGTTAGAAACTTGTAAACTTCTCGAAATAGACATCAACAGGGATTCTCACTCTGGGGTTCTGTGATAGGTTCTAGGATTTAGATTTATTGGTTTTGTTTGTTTTATATAATTTCCTTAAGTAAATTTGTTACACACCTAATTTGAAAATGACTATAAATAGTAAAATTTCCAGCTCCTTTGCTTTAGTAGAGTAGGCATGTTCTTGGTCTAATTCCTTAGACTGCATTTTTCCTATTCTATACCTTGAATTCTAAAGTTTAGAAACACCAAATTATCTGCAGCTCTCATATCATGCTGTCCTCATTAAGCAACTCTGCCCTCCACTTTTAAGGCTCAGACCTTTCCAGACTCACTCTTACTTTCTCTAGAAAAATTACCCCTGATATCTGATCTCAGTATTTGGTTAGGTACACTCCTCTATGCTTTCACAAACTGTGAAGTGACTTTCATCAGACTCTTTATAGCATGTGTGCAAATGATCTGTTTTGGAGCCTTCCTTCTCAAGACTGGAGTCTTGAGGCTGAGAATTAAGCCCCAATTCAGTTTTGTGCTCCAGAACTCAGCCTAAGTGGCAAACACGTTATAGATGGACAAATAGTTGTTACTTTGACATTTTATTCTGCCAAAGCCCCAACACTGAGCCCCCAATGCCTGGTAAACAGATGTTCAATACACACTTAGTGAGTAAATTAATGATATCTGGCACATAGTAGGTATTCAATATCCATATGTGAGTGTATCAGTGAGACAGAGTGCTGGATAGCTTTAGTGTCAAATTGACACACCTGGGTTGAGGGAGCGTCAATTGGGAAATTGCCTCCATTGGAGGTCGTGTCTGTGGGGTATTTTCTTGATTGTTGAGTGATATGGCAGGGTCCAGCCCACTGTGGGTGGTGCCACCACAGGAAAGGTAGTCCTGTATTATATAAGAAAGCAGGCTGAGCATGGGCCAGGGGAGAAATCGAGTAAGCAGTGTTCCTCCATGGCCTGTGCTTCAGCTCCTGCCTCCAGGTTCCTGCCTTGAGTTTCTACCTTGGGCTCCCTAAGTGATAGACTGTGACCTGGGAGATGTGAGCCAAATAGCCTTGAGTTTCTACCTTGGGCTCCCTAAGTGATAGACTGTGACCTGGGAGATGTGAGCCAAATAACCCCAAGATGGTTTTGGTCAGAGAGTTTTGCCACAGAAATTGAAAGGAAACTAGAAAAAGAGAGTAAATTAGTGAATACAGGAATTTAGTGCATCTCAGGGAAGGTGCTATAAAGCTTAGGACAGAAGCATTTGAGGATGGGAGACAGCTACTTCAGACAGAGGTAGAAGTATCTGGACAATCAAAATGTTAGCAGTTGTAAAGAACAGTGGGAACTATGGCATCATTAAGTGCGGGAAGCAGGGAGTAAAGTGAACACTTAGAAGAGAATGTTAAAAGACTGCAAACGCACCTGGAGTCTGATAATGTGAATAAAAGAAAACTGTATTTGATTACATAGGCAACTGATGACCAGTGAAGATACAGAAGCCAGAGAATGAAGTGACAAAGTCTGTACACCAGGAAGATAACTGTTACAACATACTTATTCTATGCATGCCTCTAGGATAAGGATTTCAAGTACATGTATGACGACAAAGAGTCAAACCATCTAATGTGGTTGCTATTATTTTCCATATTCTTTAAGAAAATGGGGTCAAAGAAGTAAGGTAATCTGACTTAAAACACACAGTCAGTAAGCAGTGTGAATGGAACACAAAGCCGGTTTTGCCATGGATTATTCTAAGATAGAGTTAACAGTATAACCTAAAAGGACCAAAAAAAAAAAAAAACCACTTTGTAAAGGAAGACATCAAAGAACAAACAACAGCTGGACAGAAAAACTGAAAGATGTGGGGCCCAATATGCCATCTGGGAGCAGGCTTTTGCACTGATTACCTGCAAAAGGCCAGGGTCGAGCTTGCCCCTGCTCCTGGATGGGCAATCAACTCCCACCTCCTTGATAGAAGGTGCCACATTCCTGCCACTTCTAAAGAACACATCTTGGTTTCCAGAGCCATGGTTTCCGGAGCCAACTGAAGCCTCTGCTGGCTAGCAAAAACAAGGCTACTGTAGAAAAGTGCACTGTTGGGGCTGGAGAGATGGTTCAGTGGTTAAGAGTGCTGACTGCTCTTGCAGAGGATCTGGGTTCAATTCCCAGCACCCACATAGTGGCTAAGAACCATCTTTAAGCCGGGCGTAGTGGTGCATGCCTTTAAATCCTAGCTCTTGTGAGTTCAAGGCCAGCCTGGTCTACAGAGTGAGTTCCAGCCAGCTGAGGCTACAGGGAGACCCTGTCTCAAAAAAAAAAAATAAGTGCAGTTAATTTCTCCTGAACCACCCCCCTTCCTCACCTCAAGCCCATCAACTGCTACTATATAAGACCCTACTACTGCAAATAAACGAGTTTTGGTCCCTTGAGGCTAACCACCCCCTTCCCCTGTGGCCTGGTGAGAAAGCAAAACGGCTTTACCAGGAACCCCACTAGCCCACAGAAGTGATAGTGGATAGAAACGAACCAGGATGTGAGTTTTAGAGAGGGTGAAATATACAATGTAAGAATACAAGAGAATGCACCATCTACTCACATCAGAAGTAACAGAAATTTTTCCTGCACTTTCCTTTTTTGGTATCATACTCAAAACTAGAATACTGGCCAGCACAAGGCTCAGAATTAGAATTGGCTCTATTAGCACTAAGATAAATAACAAGACCTAAATATTTTCCATCTTAAGAATATAGATAACTGGGGCTAGAGAGATGGGTCAGCAGTTAAGAGCTCCAACTGCTCCTGCAGAGGACTCAGGTTTGACTCCCAGCACCCACATGGTAGCTAAGAACCATCTTTAAGCTGGGCATTGTGGCACACACCTTTAATTCTAGCACTCGAGAGGCAGAGGCAGGCGGATCTCTGTGAGTTCAAGGCTAGTCTGGTCTACAAAGTGAGTTCCAGGCCAGCTGGGGCTATAGAGAGACCCTGTCTCAAAAAAAATACAGGTAACTGTGTCTTGGACTATAGAACATAAAACTTTGGTCTAAAAATATAAGCTGAAATCAAATTAATCTGGATTTGAGGATGTAATGGAATTATTCCAGGGTTCATACTAGTCTTGATGCTCCCATCCTTGAACAATGTAGAAAAAAGTGGAAGAATCTGCCTCCATTTTAGCAAAATGCATTGAGGGCCATGGGAAAGAGCTGAGATATTCTATTGTTAATATTGTTCCCTAAGGGTGATATCCATACTGCTTCACATGCACCAGGTCTTAGTTCCCACAAGAGTGTCCACATGGTCAAATGAAGACCACAGAGTAGATTCCATAGATTCTTTGGTTGGTTATTTGGGTCCAGTTCAAAGAAAGGTCCTCCTTCTTGAAGAGTTTGACAGAGAGTTGTATTTTGAGACAACAAACTGCAATCAAACCAACATCGTTTGAATGAATCATGATTCTGACACATACTTGTGAGTGGCCTTGAACATATCACACTGTCAGGGAGTCTTAACATCTGTGTCCCTGACTGTGACTTCTCTGTAAATTGTGTATTTTAGCCACCCACTCAATGTTCCCTACAAGAGCTTCCTTTGTATCTCTCACACTAAGTGGGCCATAAGACTAATGTGATGTATACATTACATTTTAGGGTATAAGACAAGGAAGCCCAAATATTAGCTCTAAATTAGTTACTGTGATCTTACATATCTTATACAAAATAAGAATGCATTATTTCTATCAATTTTCCCAAGACTTTAATTCATCAAAACAAAACATGATACAAATAAAAATTATCTGTTAAATTAGTTCAATTATGATTAGGATTTTGAGCCAGGCGTGGTCGCACACGCCTTTAATCCCAGCAGTCACAGGCAGAGGCAGGCAGATCTTTGTGAGTTCAAGGCCAGCCTGGTATACATACTGAGTTCTAGGACAGCTAGAGTTACAGGGAGACCCTGCCTCAAAAAGACAAAAAAAAAAAAAAAAAAAAGATTTTTCGGGGCATGATCGAGCACACCTTTAATCCCAGCACTCAGGAGGCCAGCCTCGTCTGCATGGCGAGTTCCAGGCCAGGTGGGACTAAAGGGAGACTCTGTCTCAAAAAGACAACAACAACAAAAAAGACTGTTAGCTTCAGTCCCAGCACTGACAAGGCAGATGCAGGCTAAGCTCTGTGAGACTGATGCAACCTTTGTCTACGTATAGCCAGTTCCCAGCCATCTGAGACTATAGGGAGATGCTGTCTCATAAGACAAAAAAGAAAAAAAGATGTTTAGGAGTTTGGACAAGTTCTCCAACCATTATTGAAACTCACTTGCCTTTTTAAAATAAAAGGTTTCTGTCCTAGCATCCTTTCTTAGACTATAACAATTTATCATCCTTTCTGTTCCTCGACTCTTGTTTTGACTTATTACACACCTTTATGTCTACTACCAAAGGAAAACTGGATACAGAACACCAGGCACAAAAGTACATCTCTTCCCCTGACTCAAAAATGATAGAAAGAAAACAGTGAGATGCCATTCTAGACACATTGCATGGAAAAAAAATTGAAAGCAGGTTTGATTATTTTAAAAATTTACTCAATACCAGCCAAGACTGAAACCAATATCTTTTGCTTACAGCAGAAAGCATAAGGAGGCATAAAAATATTAATAGCTTTTCACACTGTCATTTCACTTCACAGACTATCTTAAGGAAATTATCCAAAGGAGAGGGGGTACAAGTTCTCTGAAGAACAGTTAAGAAATCTCAGTGGATTAGCACTCTTTCTCCTTGTCCCTGTCTCAATTCTTTGTGTACAAATTCTTGATGTTTAAAATATATTCTTGCAGGTACACTGCTTAATATTGAAAGGTGAAGTCCTATGAAACAACTGAGGTGCCTTGGATAGATTCATGCACCAAAGAGGAACTTGCTGATTGCCAGGAAGAATCTTTAAATGCATGATTATCTTAAGTAATTGTGAGTTAATAAGTGTTAAGTGTGAAATCCCCATCACTTTTCACATGGGTCAATGTTGCTACTTTTGGGGGTATCATTTTAAAACCACTCAAAACAACTGTGGATAGCAAGAAAAATAATCAGTTATCAGTACTTTTTATATACATCTATATTATCAATGATAGTTTAAGGGATTTTTATAAATCAAACAATGTGAAAACAAGGCAATAATCCCTGATTGTTGCTGTGAATCTCAAAATAAGACAAAATATAAAGATATGCAATTAAAGACACCATAAGCATCCAGGGCTTCATAATCAACAGTTTGAGATTGAGAGACATCAAAATCACACTTCATGATCTAATACCATTTTCATGATATGAATGGTAAACACAAATTATCAGGAGACTTCTTACACCAACAATTTAACATTAAAATTAATGAGAAAACATGGTAACATGGTGGAATCACCTGTCTTCTATACTCTAGGCAATTCAGGAATTATATTATTGAACAGGCATAGTAATAATAGTTCTTGCTCTCAAAAGGATTCCAGTTCTTCTGGGGGCATGTGAGATAGGGAGGGATGCTAAGAAATGTCCTCTCAGCATGACATGGTTATTGAAATCGTGAACTGATAGTAGCTTGTGGATACCTAAACAAGATTAAACCAGCCACAATTATGGAATAGATCGTCTAGATGATCTCCAGGCCATACATTTTATGGAGGAGCAGGAAGAATTCCCTCTTTTCTGAAGATGTGGCCACTGATGGGTTTCCCATGCTCCAGTGAATGGCCCCAACCCATGCATATCACGGCAGCACTAACTGGAATTGGTGGGTTATGAAAAATAAAGATTATGGTGGGAGAGCGTATGTTTTGTACTTTTGGAGAGTGGAAGTAGAGGAGCTAAGTTGATCATAATTCATTGTATACATTCATGACATTCCCAAAAATAAACAAAAATATTTAAAGATAAAAAATAAAGAGTCTGCTAGGCCTGGTAGCAAACATCTTTTAATCCCAGCACCCAGGAGGCACAGCCAGGCAGATCTCTGTGAGATCAAGGCCAGCCTGGTGTACATAGAAAGTTATAGGCCAGCTCTGGCTCCAGGAAGACCCTGTCTCAGAAAGACCCCCCCCCCAAAAAAAAACCTCCAGTAAAGTCAAGAGAGCCAGGCTTGGTGGTACACGCCTTTAATCCCAGCACTTGGGAAGCAAAGGCAGGAAGATCTCTGAATTCAAGGCCAGTCTGGTCTAGATAATGAGTTACAGGCCAGCTGGGGTTATTGAGAGCCCTGTCTCAAAAAGTCCAAAAAAAATTGAAATCCAGGCACAGTGGCACAGGCCTTTAATCCCAGAATTTAGGAGGCAGAGGCAGGTGGAGCTCTGCGAGTTCAAGACCAGCCTGGTCTCTGGTCTAGATAGCGAGTCCTAGGCCAGCTGGGAAATCCTGTCTCTCAAAAGGACATAAATAAATAAATAAATAAATAAATAAATAAATAAATAAATGTATGTCAACATAAGAAAAGACTGAAATTAGTGATTCAATTTCAAGAGTCAAAAATACACATACACACAGTGAAGCACACCAAACTCCAAGGTGACAATGGACCTTTTTAGAAAGGATATTATGCTGTGTCTACATCTTCAACCATCTTCAGCCTCGTGTCATTTCTACAAAACCGAAATTCCTCAGTGTAGTGTGCAAGATCCTCAAAACATCTATTCTTTACCTTTTTAATATCAATTGACACCTGTAATACCCTGCCTCTCTTTACCAGCCTTGACTTCTCCATGTAGTTCAAGATGTCAAATTCTCTGCCACTTCTGAGCTTTTGAACATGCTTGTAACTCTGTGATAAAATTGGTCTTAACTGACTTACACTCTACCAGAAATTAAAAATAAAAGTGAAGAAGTTTATCTGGAACAGTGTAGCTCACAGAGTAAACTAGAACAAGATAAACCAGAGTCCAGCAAACCAAGTAAAAGAAAATAACTAGACTAACACACACACACACACACACACACACACACACACACCTAGACTAACATTGCAGGAGCTCCAAAGAAAGTAATGTACAGAGATAAAATGCTACCAAAGGAGAATAGCCAGGCAAATTTAATTACCTGAAATCCATGAAAAGACTATGTTTATTTTTTTTAAAGACTATGTTAAAATTATTTCAAAATAGGCCAAGGAGATCAGCCAGTAGTAATGATGTTCAAAGAGAGAAAATTTTTTAACATACATACTTCAGTTGGAGAACCTATGTTTAATCTGAAGTACCAGTAGAGTCCAAAATACAGTAGGACAAGAGTTGTAGCCCAAGATACAGATTTCAGAGTAGTCAGCACTGAGGAGGTTGGCAAAGACATGGGAATGAATGAACTCTAAAAGGTGAAACTACAGAAAAGAAGGACTGGAATGGTAAGAAATAAAGCTGGAGATGACAGAGAAAAGGGAACAGAAGGCAAAGAGTGGAACATAGCGAATAACAAATGATGTTGGAAGAGTATCATACAATAGGTTTTGACTAGTGATAGAGAAGTCAAGGAAGGTACTAAAGAATTGTCAAGAGACCATTTTCAATCTTTGAGAGTCACTATTGGGCACACCGTGTTTAAGAGAACCAAGAACAAAGTTGGTGGAGACAACCAATGGGGAAGAGGATTTGTTAAATAATATGACCATTCAGGACTATATCTATAGTAAAAAATATATAAATAATAAGCAAACGAACAGCTGGAAAAAATATTAAAAGGAAATGTCACTAAGAAGCAAGCAGGAGGCAGGAGCTGCAATTTTAATATCAGACAAAATAGACTTCAAACTAAAACTAATCAGAAGAGATAAGAGTGTCATTTCATTCTTATCAAAGGAATAGTTAACAAAGTAGATATTATAATCACAAATATTTATACACTAAACTCTGGTACAACCAACTTCATAAACACAACACAACAGGACTTTAAGACACAGATTAATCCCAACACACTTGTAGTAGGGGGCTTCAATCTGAATTAAACAATACCATACATCAAATGGACCTAACAGAGATCTATTGAATGGTCCACCCAAGCACCAAATAATAGCTTTCTATTCAGCTCCCCCATGGAACTTTCTCCAAAATGGACCACATACTGGGGGCACAAAACAAACCTCAACAAATACAAAAAACTGAGATAATTCCATGCATTCTTTTTTTTTAATTCCATGCATTCTACCAGACCATAATGCAATAAAACAGTATCAAAACCAGAAGAAAGCCCAGTGTGGTGGCACACACCTTTAATTGCAGCACTCAGGAGGCAGAGGCAGGTAGTTCTCTGTGAGTTAAAGGCCAGCCTGGTCTATATAGCAATCTCCAGGCCAGCTGGGACTAAAGGGAGACTCTATCTCACAAAAACAAAAACAAACAAACAAAAAAACCCAGAAGAAGCCCTAGTACTGCATGAAATCATGGAGATTAAATAACACATTCCTGAATAATGCATGGGTTAAAGGAGAAATTAAGAAAGAAATAAAATTCTGCGAATTAAACGAAAAGGACGCTACAACAGAACAAAACCTCTGGGACACTTGAAAAGCAGTCCTAAAAGGGAAGTTTATAGCTCTAAGTGCCGACATTAAAAAAAATCAGAAAGATTTTAAATGACTCAGCATTCCAACCCAAGACACTTGAAAGAAAAGAAATGAAACCCAAACCCAGTAGACAAGAAGATATAATAAAAATATCAGAGCAGGGATTAATAAACATAGACAAAGAAAACAATACAAAGAATAAGCCCAAGAACTGGTTCATTGAATGGAAAAACAAGATAGACCCTTACTTAGCCCAATTAATCAAAAGAAAGAGCAACTCTAAATCAACAAAATTAGAGATGAAAGGGGAAACATCACAACAGACAACAAAAAGATCAAGAACATTATATGGGAATACTTAAAAAACCTATACTCTTATTAAATTTGAAAACCTAAAAGAAATGGATAAATATCTTAAAGTATGAGAGTCACCAATGCCAAACCAAGAAGAGATCAACAGTATAAAGACCAATTACATATAAGGAAATTAAAATGGTAACACAAAAGCTCCCAACTAAAAATATCCCGGGCCCAGATGGATTTACAAAATTCTACCAGACATTTAAAGAGGAGCTACAACCAATATTAAGTTATTCAAAAGGATACAAATAGAGGAAGAACTCCCAAAGTCCATCTATGAAGATAGGATCACTCTAATACCAAAACCGGGTAAAGAAAAATATGACCAAAAAAGAAAACCCATATCCTTAATGAATATAGATGAAAAAATTCTCAACAAAATGCTTGCAAACCCCATACAGGCACACATCAAAAAGGTCATTTGCTATGATCAAGTTGGATTTATTCCAGAGATGCATGGATGTTATAAATCATATAAATGGACTCAAAGACAAAAATTACATGGTCATCTCAATTGATGCAGTAAAGGCCTTTGATAAAATTCAACATGCCATTATGTTAAAAGTCCTAGAGGGAACTGGACTGGAGGGAATATACCTCAACATAATTCAAGCAATATATAACAAACCCACAGCCAACATCATTCTAAATGGAGAAAAATTAGAAGCAGTCCCCTTAAAATCAGGAACCCAGCAAGACTGTCCACTATTTCCATTCCTTTTTAACATGTGTTTGAAACCCCTGCTAGAGCAATAAGACAAGAAAAAGAAAATAAAGGAGTACTAATTAGAAAAGAAGTCAAACCATCCCCTTTTGCAGATGATATAATATTATAGCTAAAGAATGCCAAATATTCCATCAGAGAACTCCTAGAAATTATTAACACTTTCAGTAAAGTGGCAGGTTATAAAATTAATCTACAAAAATCAGTAGCCTTTCTACATACCAGTAACAAGCAATTGGAGAATGAGTACATGGAAATCTTCCCATTCACAATACCCTCAAAAAATATCTTTGAATAAACCTGATGAAAGACATTAAAGTTTTCAACAATGAAAATTTTAAATCTTTGAAGAAAGAGATTGAAGAAGACACCAGAAGATGGAAGGACCTCCCATGCTCATGGACTGGAAGAATTAACAGTGAAAATGACCATCCTACCCAAAGAAATAAAGAGATTTAATGCAATCCCAATAAAAATCCCCATGACATTCTTCACAGAATTAGAAAAAAGTATCCTAAAATTCATATACAATCACAAAAGACCTTGAATAGCCAAAGCAACACTGAGCACAAAGAGCAATGTAGGGGCATTACTATACCAGGTTTCAAACTGCATTACAGAGCTATAGTCATAAAACCAGTATGGTACTGACATAAAAATACACACATGGTTCAACAGAACATAACTGAAGACGCAAACTTAAGTACCTGCCATTTCAGCCATGTGATATTTGATAATGGGCCCAAGAACACTCAATGGAGAAAAAGCAAACTTCAGCAAATGATGCTAGAAATACTGGATCACCTCTTGTAGAAGAATAAAACTAAAGCTTTATCTTACACCTTGCAAAAAAGTCAACTCTAAATGGATCAAAGACCTTGAGGTGAAATCTGAAATTCTGAAACTGTTAAAACATTGGCAGTAATCTAAAAAATATAGGTGTAGAAAAAAAAACCTCCTAAATCAGACAACAGTAGCATAGGAAATAAGGTTAACATTCAACAAGTGGGACCTCATTAAACTAAAATGCTTCTGTACAGTGAAAGAAACAATCAAAGAAGCAAAGAGAAAACCCACAGAGTGAAAGGAAATCTTCACTAGTGACACATCTGACAGAGGTTTAACATCCAGAGTATATAAATTACCAAGAAAACAAAGAACCAAGAACAAGTGACCCAATTAAAAGATGGGCTAAAGATTGGAGCAGAGATTTCTCAAAAAGAAGAAAGGTGGCTAAGAAACATCTTAAAAAGGGTTCAACATCATTAGTAATTAAGGAAATGCAAAGTAAAACCACTTTAAGATCTCATCTTATCTCTTTAATACTGGCAAAGATCAAGAAAACAAATAATACCAAATGGTAGAGAGGGTGTGGAGAAAGGGGAACACTCATTCACTGCTAGTGGAATTGCATACTCCTGCAACCCCAGCCGAATTGCATACTCCCTGTAGCCCCAGCTGTCCTGGAACTTACTCTGTAGACCAGGCTGGCCTTGAACTCACAAAGATCCGCCTGCCTCTGCCTCCCAAGTGGTAGGATTAAAGGTGTGCGCCACCACGCCTGGCTGGGAAGAACTCTTAAAAGACTAAAAATGGTCATTAAGTACCCAGAAAGGCTAGGTTGCACCAGCCTATTACACCTATATTAAGATTGTATCTTTTGGAAACAAACTGTATGTTGTTTCCATAGCATATTTCTTGATTTGCATCTTTCCATTTTAATCCCATATTACTCTAAAAGGTGTACACATACCCTCCATCATGTACCAAAAACCCGAGGTCTGAAAACAAATGTTAGGTCATCTCTAGAACCTGTTTAGGGATCCACATTGCAAAAGCATAGTTGTCTTTAGATCACGAGGAATATAGTTTTATTTTCAGAATTTGTAATTTTGATTTATGTGTGGAGTGTATATATCCATATTTTGGAATAATATAAAATTAATGGGAACAAAAAGGAGAGAAAAACCTACTCAAAGAACTGACCAAACCAATAAATGTTATAAAATACTGAGAAAGGGCTGGAGAGATAGCCTAGCGGTTAAGAGCACCGACGCTCTTGCAGAGGACCCGGGTTCGATCCCCAGCACCCACATGGCGGCTGAGAACCGTCTGTAACTCCAATTCCAGGAGAACTCCAGTTCCAGGGGAATCCGAGACCCTCTTCTGACCTCCGCGGCATTGCACGACACGGGTGCACAGACCTGCATGCAGACAGTACATTCATACACATACAAAAATAAATAAATAAATAAATAATAAAAAAAAATTTAAAAAAAAAAAAGAGAGGTCTCAAGAGAGCCCTCAAATTAAAAAATAAATAAATAAAATAAAATACTGAGAAAAAGATGCAAAATAGGACTTAACATGTATGACAGAATCCATGAGCTCTAGTGGGGAGTGGGGGGTGGGCGTGAGGGGTGGGCATGGATGGGGGAATGAGTCTAAATTTGCTTAAGAAATGTATGAAATGCACTCAATAAAAATTAACTTTAAAAAAAACATAAAAATGAACCTATTGTTAGACTTGGTCATACCACTAACTTGGCGTATGCCCAAAGGATTCATCCAATTGGAGAGATACTTGCAAATCCATCTTTATTGCTGTTGTTTTTCACAACAGCAGAAGATGGAAGCAATGCAAGTCTCCCTCAACTGGGTGAATGGATAATGAAAATATGCTACATTTACATAATGGAGTTCTACTCAGTGGTAAAGAAAGATGACATCATGAAATCTGCAGGTGAATGGACAGAATTAGAAACTGTTATGCTAAGTGAAGTAAGTAACACAGACTCAGAAAAACAAATGACTTCATGTAGTCCTTAATTTGTGGATCCTAGCACTAAATCCTTCTATGTTAGTGTATATCCAGATGTAACTGATGGAACCAGGTAAATGAAAAGGAACCAGGAAGGTAAAGGGAAAGAGGGAACCTGAGACATAAGATTAGTAGATGACAGGTGTTAGTAAGGAAGAAATGGATAAAACTAGGGTACCTAGGGGCTGGAGGGATGGCCTAGAGGTTAAGAGCGCTGACCGCTCTTGCAGAGGACCCGGGTTCGATCCCCAGCACCCACATGACGGCTGAGAACCGTCTGTAACTCCAATTCCAGGAGAACTCCAGTTCCAGGGGAATCCGAGACCCTCTTCTGACCTCCGCGGCATTGCACGACACGGGTGCACAGACCTACATGCAGACAGTACATTCAAACACATAAAAAAAAATTAAATTAAAAAAAACTAGGGTATCTAAATGGGAGGGGAGAGGGAGGGTTATAGAAAGAAAAGTGGGGGTAAAGGGAAAAAGCAGCCCAAGCGAAATGGGGACATAGGAGACTGGCAGTATCAAGGAAGAAATGGGGAAAATGGAGACACTTTGAATGGAGAACACATGGAGAAGACATGGAGGGACGGCTAGACAGTAAAGGGAAAGAGAGGGGAGATAAATAATGCCTAGCTGGGGTAAACAACAACCCTGAGGGAGTCATATTACTCTAACAATCTATTGACAAGCTACACATACACTATCTCTACATGAGTCCATGTGCAAAGCTGAAGGCTACATAACAAGAAACAGTACCAAACAGGAGAAACCTTCCTTTGAGTAGCTGGCCAGGGAGTGCAAGAGACTTCCAAAATTACACAGGCTACTGACACAGCCCATGATTGCCTCCCAGAACCTGAAGGTAATAAAGACCCTATTGCTGAAGAAAGGACATATTTCGGGGACCATATTTAGAGCAATGGAGCTGAAACTGATTTGGAAGCCACTTCCCCTGAAGGCTAGCTCTCATAAGATTTGGAGAGCACTATGCAAGCCCCTAAGGGAAACCATCGATCAATGGTCCAACAGCAGCTTTGAGACCAAATACCCATGTCAATGTCCATCACAACATAAGACATCAGTACAGTAGTGGCTCTTTTATCTTGGGGGCAATCAATGGCTAACTAGTTGGACATAAAGCCCACTCAGCAGGAGGAAACTCATGTGTGGTACTGTAAAAACAGCCAGATGCCCACAACTGGAGAGGTCATATATCTTAGAGAAATCCCCAACGTTGATACATCCCTAGGCTAAGGTAACATCTTACTAACTGCAAAAGAGTTATCCTTATATTTACAGACAAATACCGCAAAACACCACTCAAAAGAAGCTTCATTTGCACCAGATGAAGAATAATAGTAAAGAGTCCCACAACTGGACACACACAAACATGTTTTGTGAATTGTCATCCCTTGGCAACATATCTATAATGAAACCTCTACACACAAGGCCCACAAACATAGAACAAAGATCCAAGAAGACATTAAATAACCTCTGCAGCAGGAGGCCTGGAACTCAAAAGGGCACCAATGGCCAAACTAAGGGGATTAGGACTCTACATGTAGAGTGTGGTTCCATGGACAGGTCATCTAAATTCACCTTCACCCACCCCAGGCTCAGGAACTTGCAGAAGAGGGGGCAGAAATATTGTAAGAGCCAATGAGGTGCTTAAGAACAAATGGAAATGAATCCTACAAGCTCCTGGGACCCTGTTCTTATGAATTTACAGCATTGTATCAGCATGCACAAGACCCATGCAAGCTCAGCCAGACAAAAACCCAGCACGGAACTGCAGAAATGGGTAGAACTATACGTTGGCTAAAGAAATACTGGCAGTTGATTGCTGTTGGGTGAAGAGTTGATTGCTGTTGTAGGAAAAAGACTCCACATAGGCTGACTAAAGCTCAGGGGATGAGCTGGCACTGAAGAGCTGGCACGGAGAATAGTTTGTACAATGGACCCTAGCACAAATGACAGAATGTGTAAACTCTGGGGCAAGGGGGGGGGGAGTACTGCAGGAGGTTGCTGATAGAGAAGGTAATTAAGACTGATTAAAAATTTGTCTATGAAATACATAAAAAATTCAGTAAGTTCCATAAATATGACTAGTTTCTCTGATAATTTTTGCCATTTTTTGAAGGCTTGTATTTCTAACAGATTTTACATTGTTTATTTTGTATGTAGGTGTAGTGCACACCCCCATGCATGCGTGTTTGGAGGCCAGAGATCAAAGTTGGATGTCTTTCTGTACTACTCTCCACCTTATTCTTCTGAGACAGGGTCTCTCACTGAACCTGGACCTCACCAATTTGCTACACATATTGGGCAGCAAGCCACTGGGTTCCTCCTGTCCTCCAATATCTGCCTCCTAGTTCTGGGAATACAAGTATACCACCATGCTGACATTTATTATTTTTATTTATTATTTATTTTTGGTCTTTTGAGACAAGGTCTCTGGTTCCAGCTAGCCTAGAACTCACCATGTAGACAAGTCTGGCCTCAACCTCACACAGATCTACCTGCCTCTGATTTCTGAGTGCCTCAGTGTGAGTGCTGAGATTAAAGGTGTGTGCCACCATGCCCAGCCCATGCTAGCACTTTCTTGCAAATGCTAAGCTTTGATGTGGCTGCTAGAGAGCTGCACTCAGGTCCTTGTGATTGCACAGCAAACAGTCTACTTACTGAGCGACTTCCACAATTCCCATCTTCCATTTTTATATAGTTGTTGAATTTAAATGCTAAATCTGAGAAAATACTTAGGTTTTCCCATCTGGCCCATACAATCGATATGACTTGAGCTAAACCCAAAATCTGGTGAAGAGAAAAATTAATTCATTTGGGTTCAGAAGGTCTTATACCTCTCTAAGTTCATTATTTTTCCAAGTAGACCACTTTACAAAATAATCCATATTTTTAACTGCTTCAAGCAGTAATCATGACAAACATTTTTATCACACTGGAACCAAAATAATACTACTAGATCACTAATCCTGACAAGTATGCATCTTGTCCTTCATATGTAGTTACTTATATGATTACATATTTAATCTATTTAATTTTACCTATCCAAATGTTATTTAAGTCTGTTGATTTTTATGCTTGGAGTCTGTTCAAAGTTGATTACACATAAGCCTTTCTGTGATTTGGAACATATCCCCACTTAAAAATATTCACAAAGGATAATCTTGCAGTTAAGTACATAAATTTCAGCCAGTTCTCCCAGATGTGCAATGTTTTATAGCCAAACCATTAAAATGAGTATGATGACTTTGCTCCCTATTCCTTGTACTTAATTATTAATTATTGTTTATTAAATCATAACTATCCCTAAGACTCTTTAGACAATCTGAAACAGACCAAGTCACTCTGATGTTAGTTACCTGCGAAAAGGAAGAAAATCAGCACAAAAATTGCGGTGTATCCAAAGTACAAAACGGTGGCTCCAATGCCTGCGACTTTAACTTTGGTAAAGAAGTAATAAACTACATATAGAAAAATATAACCAGATGTAATACTGCTGGTCAAAAAGGCTCTCCACCACCAATCCGCATTCTGTAAAAAAGAAAAATTGCTTTTAGGTGAAATTCTAACTCTGTAAATGGATTAGCAATTATTTAGATAAGAAACATAAGATAAACGCCACAAGACTATGTATTAATTGAAGTTCCATGAGAAATTAATAAAATACATAATGAATGTCCTGCTTAAGATGTTCAAATAATTGTAAACTCAATGTTTCTGGGGATATTACATATCACCCCTTAAGCATGGATATCTTATGTATGAATACTACTTTTAAGACTGCCTTGGCTATGGAAGACATACTGCTCAGCTTCCTTTATTGACAAGAGTTATGTTATACCTAGTTATGAGTCTCTGCAGTATCTACCACCCACTGCAAAAATTAGCTGCTGTGAGCAAAACTGACAGCAAAACTTATCTAAGGTATAAATAAAAATATTTCAGAAGGTAATTCTGACAGGCACATCATATTCATTAAGGAAAAAAAAATTAATGGCTTCCCTACTAGGGCCTATGAACTCCCCAAACAAGCTTTTGACCACTACAGTGCCAAAGATGAATTCCTTCCTCTGGAAAGGGTCTCAAATCCAATCATAAAGTAGTTGGTTATTCCCACAACAGACCTGCCACTGTTGCACTAGTGAGTATGTACTAGACAGTCAGCTGGTATTGTGGTACTCTACAGCTGAGTAAGACTAACTACTGATGACAATTCTCTTTCCGTAGCCTACATAGTACTTTTCCAGCACTATGAGAACTAGTCGAAAAGAAGCTTCACATCAGCCCCAGATGGATTTATCTATGTCCAAAGACCAGAGCATATGGTGTCTTCAGCAATAAGGCTAAACTATCATTTAACTATAATGGACAAGTAACAGCAGTGACAATAGCCTATATTGGTTAGCCCTAAATGGGACATGTATATCACCCCTTCTAAGGCTCAGGGAACTTTGAGGAATGTAATGGCCAGAGGAAGGAGTGGAATGTTGTGGAATGCTTTCTTCCAGGCATATCACAGACTCTGCAGTATTGAACTCTCAGCAGCTATGATTATCAGTGCAAAACCTGCACTAGACGGGCCCTGTCAGTATTCTATCACAGAAGAGTGGGTTACAAGGCCCCATTCCTCCCTGAGGACATAAATGCTGTTAATAGTAGCTAGTAATAGTCCCTCTGGAGAGACATTTTTCTTCAATGGTGCCTATGGTCTACCCTTCAGCCATGAGCCTGTAAACAACCCTAACAAAACTCAGTAGGTTAAGAAGAAAAGAAAACACATGCCACTGGAAGGGGAACTGGTTGGCAAGAGGAAGGGAATCTTCAGGTGTACAGGGGGCCAAGCAAGGGTTACAGGGTAAATATAATAAAAAAATTACATACATATACAAAAAGAGTTGTGCTGTGTCTAGTGATGCCATAGGTCAAATTCAGGAATAATTAGTACAGAAATGAGACAGACCTTGTTGCTAATGAGTTACATTCACTGACTAAATTCAGGATCCATAAGGATATGATTGGGGTCAATATGCAGGCTGTCTTGCCATGCCCCACGGACTGTGTCTTTTTCCCTTGTTCATCCTGTTGTTTATCTTTTTCTGCAATAAAGTCTAGCCATGTTTACACTGATGATTGGTCCCATGAGTCTTTCTGGTAAATTATTAAGATCTCATAAATACTTTTTAATAAATAAACATAACCACACTATATTCTTATTTCTGTAGGTTCACTAATGTTTGTTACACATTCTCTATGATAAATGTACCATGGGATTTCTAAGTAGCTATATGTAATATGTATGTAATTATGTACATTTTTAGATCCACAATATAAGAAGAAAATGCTGCAAAAGCAAGAAGTACAAAATAAGATGAATTTATGTGATTTAAGGCTCAGTGGTTAAGAGCACTGGCTGCTCTTCAAGAGGACTGGAACTTTGTTATCAGCACGCACATGGAGGCTAACAATTACATATTACTCTTGCTGAAGGTTATCCAATGTCAAATGCTGTCATCTTCTAGCCTGGGTGAAAACACACAAACACACACACAATTTTTTTTAAATATTTTGTTTTTTGAGTCAGAGTCTCCGTGTAGCCTGTTATGGCCTAGAACTCACTATGTAGACCAGGCAGGCCTTGGTATCACAAAGATCTGCCAGTTTTTGCCTCCTGAGTGCTGAAATTAAAGGCTTGAGCCACCACATCTGGTCAAAAAAAATCTTTAAAAATAAAAGAGAGAGAGAGAGACAGAGAACAATGTACTAACAACTACCTCAGTTATTCAAAATGATATCGGGAAGAAAATGTGAAGCTAAAATAAGAAAAAAGAGGGGCTGGAGAGATGGCTCAGCAGTTAAGAGCGCCGACTGCTCTTGCAGAGGACCCAGATTTGATTCCCAGCACCCACATGGTGGCTAAGAACCATCTTTAACTCCAGTTCCACAGGAATCTGACACCCTCTTCGGACCTCCACAGCATTGCATGACATGGGTGCACCAACCTACATGCAGACAGTACACTCATACACATAAAAATAATAAATAAAAAAATAAGAAAAAAGAACTCTTTATGGTATATGAGAAGAGAAACAGCCTGTAGCAGCAACGTCAAACCTACAAAATAAAATCCTGGCTGAAACTACAAAGAAGACTTTAATTATTACACTTGATGTTAGCCAAAATATGAAAAGTGACGAGGCCTTTTGATTATTAAAATGAAAAAAATCCAGGGGGTTAAGAACACTGGCTGTTCTTGCAGAGGACCTGACTTTGATTCTCAGTGCACACACAGTAGCTAGTAGCTGTCTGTAACTCCAGTTCCAAAGGATCTGACACTCTCTTCTGATCTCCAGGCATTGCATGACATGGGTGCATTTATACACATATAGACAATACACTCACTACACTTCAAATAAAAATAAAATGCGTAAACCGGGCGTGGTGGCACACGCCTTTAATCCTAGCACTCGGGAGGCAGAGGCAGGCGGATGTTTGTGAGGTCAAGGCCAGACTGGTCTACAGAGTAAGTTCCAGGATAGCTGGAGCTACGGGAGACCCTGTCTCAAAAAGACCCCAAAAAAATGTGTAAAAATAAAATGAAAAAAAAAATCACTAAACTATGTGTTTTATATGAGTAAACTCAAATTGGTTCCCCTGTCTTTTTTTAAATGTTGAGTAACAAGCACAGATTATAGTAATCACCCAAAGAAAAATCATTTTTTGTTTAAATTTTGCCATCAAAGTGGCACTATTTGGTAGCACATTAGGAAAACTCAATATAAAACTTATCATAAAACTTATCTCAAGTAGTAGAAACCATGAAGGTAATGTTAATTTCACTAGCTTTCTCAACACAGAGTTCAAATGGCAGTAATGCAAATTTAGATGCTTAAGCATCATTAATATTTTATGTCCTGGGACTAGAAAGATGGCTCAGGAGTTAAGAGCACTGGCTGTTCTTGGAGAAAACAAGGGTTTGATTCCCAGCACCCATGTGGTGGCTAACAACCATCTGTAACTCTAGTTTTAGGAGATCTAACACCCTCTTCTGACATTGACAGGCATTGCACATGGGTTCACTTCCATACATGCAAAAAAATACAAAGAAAGTTTTAAGAAAAGATGCTGTTAAAAATATGTTATATGTCTTTACCTCACCATATACACGAAAATGGCACAGCATAACTGAAACTTCTGAACAGAAAATCAGAATAATTATAAAGATTAAGCAAAGGTATCCAAACATGTAGTACATATGAGGAAACCTAAAAACAAAAAGACAAGATAAAAAAAAATTAATAGTATGTACTGAAGCATTCGTCCAAATCTATATAGCATACTATCATACAACTCTGTAAATTTTTCCCCTATGGCTTTTAGCTCTTTATTCCAAGCCCCCATCTATCTACGTAGTAGTACTAAAAGTATTCTCTTGCCAATGTTGTTTCAGATTGGAGAGCTGCTTCTCTAGTTAGAATAAGAGCGGCTACATACGTATCTCTCTGTTCATATAACTAAGTTCTCACCTCTACTTAAAAATTTTTTTAAACAACAGAAAGTTGTAAATGTAAATGCTACAAATGCTACGGAATAGATATCAGAAAATGACAAAATTGAATATGTCTTTGCCTACAAAGCTCTACTGACATGTAGCCTCTCCAGCTATGTCTTCATAATGGAAGCACACATAATTGCATTAACTATTCTTTTAAATATACATCTTGGCCAGGCATGGTGGTGCATGCCTTTAATTCCAGCACTTGAGAGGCAGAGGAAGGTGGATCTCTGTGAAGATCAAGGCCAGCCTGATCTACATTGTGAGTTCTAGGCCAGCTGGGGCTAGAGGGAGACCCTTCTATAAAAAAGACCAAAAATTAATTAAGTGGTACTGGGGGCTGAATCTAGGGACTTATATGTGCAAAGCAGGAGTTCCATCACTAAGTGATATCTCCAGCTGTCTTTTACTGTATTTTGAGACAGAATCTCACTACAGTTACGCAAGCGGGCATTGAATTTGCAATCTACCTGCTTCTGCCTCCTGAGTGCTGACATTAAAGGCATGCACCATCACACTTGGCAAATTTAATTTTTTTTAAATTTTATTTATTTTTGTATGTGTATGAATGTACTGTCTGCATGTAGGTTTGTGCACCTGTGTCATGCAATGCTGCGGAGGTCAGAAGAGGGTCTTGGATTCCCCTGGAACTGGAGTTCTCCTGGAATTGGAGTTACACACGGTTCTTAACCGCCATGTGGGTGCTGGGGATCGAACCCGGGTCCTCTGCAAGAGCAGTCGGTGCTCTTAACCGCTAGGCTATCTCTCCAGCCCAGCAAATTTAATTTTTAAAAGTTATATGGAGATATGGAGAAAATTAATGAGCTAATAAATACTCCATTTTAAGTATCATGTGAAATGCATATCTGGGTATGAGGATAAATGACAGGATTACAGAGAATCGTTTCTATAGGTAATAAGCATAAAGAAGTTGTGCATGTTGTTTTTTCAGCATAGAAAATACTGGGTCTCATTTTGACAATTCAAGACTTTTTTTTCAAAACTGAAATCTAGAGCCTTGGGCATGTTAGGCAAGTACTCTACCACTGATACCAGACTGACACTTTCAGATTTTATTGCTAACCTTTCAAACCAATTTGTCAGAATGGGATTAAAAAGTCCTTAATATACAAAACTAAATCTAATTTATGAGAACTTAAAAGGTTTGTTTCACATAAAACAACATGGCTACTGCTTTTAACTTGTTTATGCTTTTATCCATCTCTAAAACTCTAGGGAAAGACCCCAATGTGGAGCACAAGTGCAGGATTAATGGTTGTTTGGGCTTGCCAAGGAGGAGCCTTTGAGCACTCCTTTAAGGAAAATATGACATCTTTTAGGGGGGAAAAAGTCCTCCAATTCAAGTGATATGTGTATGTATGTATGTATGTATATATTTATGTTATATATAACTATGTATATATACATGTATATATACTGAAGCAATACAAGTAGGAGAGAAAAATATCAAAAGAACTGAAAAAAAACTCTGGAAAGACTAAGAAAAAGATGCAGGACATGTATGGCAGTGTGCAGAGTCTCAGGTGGGGTGGGGGACATGGAAAAGGAAGTGACTTTAGATTCGATTGAGAAATGATGTAAGACTTATAGAAAAAGTTTAATAACAATTAAAAAAGTATAAAAAAAACTCTCCATTGTAATAGGTCAACTAGCCAGTTTCTGAATCCAGAAATAAAAAGGAGATGCAGAGAATAGAAAGAAAGCTCTTTTATTATATTTATATTTTTGGAGACAGGATCTTTCTATACAGTCCAGGCTTACCTTGAACTTAACATCTTCCTGCTTCAGCTTCATGAATTGCTAAGACAACAGGGATTACAGTCATTTGCCACCACGCCTAGCTGGCCTTTTTCTTTCCAGTGCTGTTAGGCAAGCACTCTCCCACTAAGCTACATCCCTAGGTCCTACCATGATTTTAAAAAGATAGGACTATCTCTTATTTTACATGCATTTTTAACCCTTACATTACTATGATTCTTAGAACAAAACAGATTAAAAGTAGCACATGGGGGGTTGGAGAGATGGCTCAGTGGTTAAGAACACTGGCAACTTTTGCAGAGGACCTGGGATAAGGTCCCAGCACCTACCCAGCACCTCACAACCACCTGTAACTCCAGTTCCAGGAGATCTGATGCCCTCTTTTGGCCTCTGCAAGCATTGCACACATGAGTATACTTACATATATACAGGCAAAATACCCATATACATAAAAAATTTTAAAGTAGCACATAAAAGGCTTAAGGAACAAGCATCCTGATACTAGAACTAATAGCTGCCAGGAAGAAAACATCATTACTTACAGCTGCTCAGTACACATGAAAACCCAAAGTCATTGGTCTTCAAATTGGTATTAGCAGAATTCTAAATGAAACTTCCCGTGGAAGGCCAGCATGAAAAACATACAAAAATCAGAAGTGCCCCTTTTCCATCTTTAGATAACTCCCCATCCAAGGGATACAAGATCCTGACCCCAATAAAGGTTCAGCTGGAGACCAGCTTCACCTAAGTCTGATGAAAAGGCTTACCGGCAGTGTTTTTAGTTTCACTTATTTTGTGTGTTCATGACTTTTTGTTTATATATGTGTCTATATATGTGGGTGTATACACGCCACTTCACATGTATTGAAGGTCATAGGACCTTGTAGGAGTTGATTCACTCATTCCACAATTGGGGTTCCAGGGACCAAACTCAAATCATCAGGCTTAGAGGCAAACCCCTTTACCCACTGAGCTAACACTGGCCCCTAACTTATTAACTCTTAAATTGATGTACAGGGGTCTGAGTGAATGTATGTCACATGTGTATGGATGCCCTCTAAGGCCAGGAGAGGTCGTTGGATCCCCTGGAGCTTACAGGTAGTTGTGAGCCACCTGACATGGGTACTGGGAACTAAACTCAAATCCTTTGGAAGAGCAGCCAGCACTATCTCTCCAGCCCCCGGATTACTATTTTATTAAAAGGTAATCTTTACACATATTTCCATTAGAGTCATGTTAAAAAGTTGTGCATTCAATCTCAGTTGCCCCTAGGAAATTTCCCAGGGTTAAATAGCTATATCCTGACTAAAAGAGGATCATCGTGCTGGAATTTAACCCCCTTGAAATATAAAAAAAAGTTAGTAAAATGAAAACATTTCTGATTAGGGAACAGAACTCGGTGGCAAGGTTCATACTTAGGCGTCACAAAGGCCCATACTCAATAATATCACTATAACTTTTCTAATTCCTTATAAAACATGTAATTAATTGCTATAAACTACTGTCACCATACTGTGCCGTAGAACATGAGACTTTATTTCTAACTTGATTGTTCCTGGTACACATTATTTATCTTCCTTATTTTCAATATTATATACACATGCCAAAATATTATGCTTTTTCCTATAAACATATAGAATTGTACGTAATAAACTAATTTTTTGAGATTACGAAGATGCAGTACTCACCAAGTATTACTCAGAATGTAAGAAAGTTGAATAAGAATACAGGCAAAGGATAAAATACTGCTAAGTATAACACTAACAGTAGGTTTTAAGAAACTCTCGTTGAAATTGTGACGGGGCATCGCGTTGGTGCGAATTGGAAAATCATACTGTTTAAAAACACATGAAGAAATGTTCAGAATGAATAAAATTAAATTCATATGGTCATAATCACAATACTATAGAATCAAGAATCTAAACAAGATATAAATATTATGTACACTAGGACTAGATCAGCCCTGTGTAATAAAATTAAAATGTAATAGAAATATAATAGTTCTTATTCTTATATAGTTTTAAGTTTTTTGTAGTTACATAAAAGTATAAAAAGGAATAGGCAAAAAATAATTTTATGAGCATATTTTATTTGTTATATTCAAATATTATCATTAAAGTTGTGACACAAAAAGCCAAATGTAGCGACACACACACAGATATGTGTTGGTACAGGGACTGAGCCCAGGGCATCCTGCATGGTGGCCAAATGCTCTACCAACTAAGCTACAACCACAGCCCAGGTTTACTTGTGCCTATTCTGTCTGATAGGAAATGAGTATGTTTAAAAGTTCTCTCAGAATTTGCCTAAGAATCTCTCTTAAATTGTCAATGAATTTGCCAATAATTTTATTTTTTTCTTTTTCCTGCTTTTTATAGAACTCTAATTTTCCCATTTTGCCAGTTTTGACGTTTCCCCTGTATCTCAAACTATAATTTTTTTTTTTGTCTTTTTGAGACAGGGTCTCCCTGTAGTCCTAGCTGTCCTGGAACTCACTATGTAGACCAGGCTGGCCTTGAACTCAGAGATCCTCCTGTCTCTGACTCCTCAATGTTGGGATTAAAGGCTTGTGCCACCACGCCTGGCTTCAAATTATAGTTTTATACAATTGTCGTGTTTTGTGTCCTTATTCAGTCTTTTTGATATCCTGTTCCTTTTTTCCTATGTGGAGAATTAGGTTAGCTTCAAATCTGCAAGTGAACAGCCCCATTTCTCAGGTTGTATCTTGACTCTGTTCCTCCACTATATAAACCTATTTCTTTCCCAAGGTGGTTGATGTCAGCCTTCTTAAAATATGCCCTTTTAGTTTTATCCCTCAGAGATAAAACGAAATGTAAATAATGTAAAATGTGGGAAATATATTCAACAGTATTTTTGAAAATGCTACTATCTTCTACTTATTTTCACATACTTCCAAATTAAATGAATATGTCGATTTCTAATGGTATTGTATTTTATATATAGTATATACACAGTCAGTCATTGTTTCAAGCTTTATCCCATCATCAAAAGCAGTATTTTGAAAGTTTACCTTTTTTTCTTTTCCAAAGAGTATTCCCAAATATGTTACTGGTATTGAAACTATAAGCCACAATGTCATGGTATTTATCAGCCCACCAAAGGAGACAGCAGCTGATGATCCTTCTAACGAAAGAATCAGATTCATAGCAAGGAAGTCAGCAAAGACAATTCTGAGGAAATGAGAGGGATAAACAGCATCATTAGAAAGCAATATACTTCCAGGTGAAAGTCATAGACATATTTAATATGGATATCAGAATATTCTTTTCATGGGAATGATATAATGAATTGCAAAATTGAACCCTAAAAATTATTACATCATGATACACAAACCTCATTGAGCTGAGGCTTAAACTTGGTATCACGTGACAGCAATTTGCTACCAGATATGATTTTCAAATCCTGCTCATGTTTGTACCTTTAGAATCTAGTAGAACATAAGGTATGATGAACATACCAATATACAATATAAAGAACCTGGTGAAGAAACAGCAACTGTGAAAAACATGTATTTAAATCATAGATGGAAATGGGCTTTATGATGCATGAAACAAAACGTCTAAGGATTTTGATCATTCCAAATCAACCGTGTTAAGGAGACTGGCTATATCACTAGGCAAATGTTGCTATGTCTCTACTTATTCCAGATAGATTTCCCTACAGAATCAAGTAGGTATCAGTGTATCACGGCTATGATTGTTTCAGAATGCCTAAAATATGAGGTTGAAAAAAGTGGACAAAGGTTAAATTATGGCTCTGAATGTTTTTGTAAAAAATCACACTTTAAAAAAAAAGGCCAGCTGTGGTGGTGCATGCCTTTAATCCTAGCACTTAGGAGGCAGAGGCAGGCAGATCTCTATGACTTCAAGGCCAGCCTGGTCTACAGAGAGAGCTCCAGGCCAGCTGGGACTAAAAGGGAGACCCTGTCTCAAAAAGACCAAAAAAAATGCAGACTTTATCCAATGAGCATAAAGAATTAAAGAGGGAAATCCTTCTCCCTTGGAGCCCTTCCTGCTCTCAGGAGCTCTTTCTCACTTTTATGTTAACTCTGCTCAAAAATAAAAACTTAAAGAATGAACTGAAGTTGTTTTAAAATTCATTTTGTTATAACCCACTGTGTTTTTTCAGGAAAATTAATATGAAGCATTATAGAGCACAGAGCTACAGGAAGATATGAAAAAGAAGCCCAGATACAAAGTAGGAAGAGTCCGTCTAATGGGGGATACTTAAAAAACATAAAGAGATCATAGTTAAAAATAACAGACTGAATTTAATAAGGGGATTACAAAAGGGCATAAATGTAAAAGTTTCAATGATATGGGAGAGAAAAATTGGGGGAATCAATGTTAAATCTAGATAGCAGCTGGACAATAGTAGCCGAATCAGTATTGCTGAGAAACCCATGTCCTAATTCCACAGCAAGTAAAGCTTAGAAACAATTGAATTTATACCAAGAACTCCAAAAAGGCTGAAGAATCTTCAGAGATGAAATCCCTCTGTAAGCATGCATAAACGGAGACTCTATAAAAGGTAGCCTAAGAACCTGATGAACCTACAAATTCCTTTCCCCACTAGGCAAAGCCCAGTAACTTCCCTTCCTCAACCTCAGCAGAGGACTTAGTCTATTCTCTTGGGAAACTTAGGAGGACGTTTTTTTTTTTTTTTCTTTTTGGTCTTTTCGAGACAGGGTCTCTCCCTGTAGCCCCAGCTGTCCTGGAATTTGCTCTGTACACTAGGCTGGCCTTGAACTCACAAAGATCCACCTGCCTCTGCCTCCCAAGTGCTAGGATTAAAGATGTGCACCACCATGCCCAGCAGAAGCTTTTAAAAACAAAACAAAACAAAACAAAACAAAAACTATCACTGGCATCCTTGGAACAATTAGATAAGATATTGTAACCATAAAACAAGAAGAGGAAACTTTAAAGACTTTGGAGAAAATAAAAGCTACTGGGAATTAAAAATATGATTAGAGGAGCCAAGCATGGTGGCACACACCTGTAAACTCAGCACCCGGGAAGGCAGAGACAGGCAATCTCTCTGAGTTCAAGAGCAGCCTGGTTTACACAACAAGTTCCAGGCCAGCTTAGGCTACAGGGAAACCCTGTTTCAAAAACACCAAAACAAACAAACAAACAAACAAACAAAACTACAGGAGAAATTACATGCTCAATCAAAGGGTAGATCTGATAAAAATGCCTTTAAAAGTAACGTAGCAAAACACCACAAAGGGAAAAAGCAAAAATACATACAAAAAAATTAGATGCATAACCGAGACATCAAAAATTAAGAATTATGGGAAGATTAAGAGTTCTTAATTAGTAACTTTTAGGAATACTAAGTACTTTTGGACAATTGAAAAGAGGCAGAGCCAGGAGCCAACAATATGCATCACTAGATAAAGGCACTTATCATCAAAGAATGGCAACCTGAGTTCCATTCCCAGAGCCCAAAACGTGGAAGGAGAGAACAGACTCCATCCACAAAGTTGTCCTGTGATCTCCACACATTGCACTGTGGCACACATCAACTTCCCTTCCCACCACACATAGATATCATATGCAAATAATTACTTTTTTAAAGAGCCAGAACTGGGCTTCTAATTCATGTATGTCTTTTTTTTTAAGAGCAAATTTTCCCTTCTCCACTATGCTATAAAATGTCTCCATATGAGGCACAAGAGTACGTGCTGGTGTCAAAGAAAGCATAGCTGTCTCAGAGTCAAGTATCTAGTATATCTTGCTACACATCTGAACGGTTTCTCTTTTAAGAATGCTGAGAACCATCTTTAACTCCAGTTCCAGGGGAACCCGACACCCACTTCTGACCTCCGTGGCATTGCGTGACACGGGTGCACAGACCTGCATGCAGACAGTACACACATACACATAAAAAATAAATTAAAAAATTTAAAAAAAGAATGTTATAAACTTCAGATTTTACTACTCTGCTTGACAAGGTTTGTCTTATGGCTCATGTTTATCAAAACTGTTTACTTTTAAACATCCTAAAAATGTCTTCATAACAAGATAACTATTTCCAAACTGTTCTCCATTCTTGAACATTTTGTCAGTGACCAGAGAGTATTAAAGGCGCCTGATGAAACATACCCAATTAAACTTTGATGTTTCCTTTGTATGAAACAACTTTGTTCTAAGTTCTCTCAAGGTCCATTCCAAGACTGGAACTCTATAATGTTGATTTCATCTCTTTCCAATGCCTTATTCAGAATCACTACACTAGATACTTACTCTTCTTCAGTTATACTAGGCCTTTTCTAAACTAAATTCCATTATTTGTTCTTCCATTTTACTTTTCCTTTACCCCCCCCCCCCACGTATTTACTTTCTTTTCTATTAACGCTCTTTTTTTTTAGTTCTTTAAATGTCCATACTCTGCTTCTGCTGGAGATACAGATTTAGGTCCCTTCAAACAATAACAAAATCTTTGCCTTATGCTTTATAAATGTCTGACATCTTAATAAGAGAGCCTGGTTTTTCATGATTTAGCCACACTCCACTATATGTTTAATATTTTTATTGAGGGGCTGGAGAGATGGCCTAGCAGTTAAGAGCACCAACTGCTCTTGCAGAGGACCAAGGTTTGATCCTCAGCACCCACATAGCAGCTGAGAACAGTCTTTAACTCCAGTTCCAGGGGAATCCGATACCCTCTTCTGACCTCCGAGGCACTGCACAACAAAGGTGCACAAACCTACATGCAGACAGTACATTCATAGACATAAAAAGTAAAATTTAAAAAATATTTAAATTTTTTAAGAAATATTAAAAATATTTTTATTGACTCTTTGAAAATTTCATAAAATTTATTTTGATCATATTCAGCACCCCCATCTTCAACTCCACCTTACTACCCCCCATTCATGACCTCTATTATTATTTTTTAAAGACCTATTTAATCTAATTTGTGTCTTTCACAATGCTCTTTGTGTGGGCCCATCACTGGAGTCTGGTCAACCTAACCTAACACCCTTAAAGAAAACTGCCTCTCCTTTTCTGAGCAGCTGTCAATTGCCCATAGATCCTCAGCAAGGCTGGGCTGCTTATCTATCTCCTCCATCCATGCTGGGCTTTTGTCTGGCTTGAGCTTGAAGAGGTCTTGTGCATGCTCTCAAAAGTGCTATGGGTTCATGTGTGTAATTGCCCTATTATGTCCAGACAACACATTTTTTTAAGTCATCCCCCACCTCTGATAGCTACAATCTTTCTTCCGCTTCTTGCACAATGATCCCTGAGCCTTGTGAGGAGACAGTGTAATATTGGTGTCTCATTTAGGGCTGAGCTGAAAATTTTTTTTCTTAATATATTAGCTATTATTTTTATTTTATGTGTATGAATATATTGCCTGGATATAAATGCACCTGTGTTGCAAAGTGCCTGGGGAGGTCAGAAGGGGGCGTTGGCTACTCTGGAACTGGAGTTACAGAGGTTAGCTGCCATGTGGGTGGTGAAATTTGAACCCAGGTCCACTGCAAGAGCTGTCATTGCTCTTAACCACTGAGCTGCCCCTGAAAATGTTTTTAATACATTTCTGCTATAATGCATTTGTTTAGCCACAATATCCCACTGCCAAATTTCCTAGTTTTGAGAGATTCATTTCAGCTGTTATCATTCCTTGGCCAGAAAATTACTTCTCACTTGACTAATCATAACCTCCCTTCTTATAAACTCAATTAATCCATCTCAACAATTTCCCTTTTGGAAGTATGCTCTGCAATGCTAATGTGTGTTTAATAAATATATCTGTTCAACATCCTGTTTTTACATTTGAAATATGTCTTCCTGTGACTATCTAATTATTTCTAGATATTTTCATACCATGCTAAGCACCAAAACTAGAGTTAAACTTAGGAGGTCACTTAGGTCCACTTTCCACTGGCAACACTTATCTACATACTCATCAAACATCTACTATATGTGTGTATGTTAAGCCCTGATTTTGGAAGATAAATAAACCAAAAAATTTTGCTCCTAAAAAGCATAGTCTAATGATATCCAAACACAAATTAACTAAAAGGCAATATGGGAAATACTATGGCAGAATAGTAAACAGAGAGCACTAAAGAAGTTTTAGACCTCACAAAACAATCTCACAGTTGATTAGTTCATTTATTTCTCTAAACAGCTTTCTTACACAGGCATTTCTAGGCATAGAAAATGGACATTCTTAAAGCTACGGGACTTCCCCAAAGTTACTGACTTTATACTGAGTGTTAGAATTCACCCATTCTTCTTTCAGTTTAGAGTCTTAGAATATGCCCATCAAATTAAGCTACCCTTTCCTTGCCTACTGCTTAACCTTTTCTTTTGTGGTGCTGGGGATTTATTTACCTCAGTGCCTTGGCTATACTAGCCACTCTATCACCACCACTGAGTTACACTCTCAGCCTATATTACCTTCTCAGCCTATTACCTATTTTTTAAGGTTACATGGAAAAGCCCTATCTAATAATTTTAAAATCGTTAAATTCTTTGGAACGACACACACACACACACACACACACACACACACACACACAAATCCATTTATATACTGTGAAGCACTGAAATTCTCTTTCAACCTATGACATACTGACAGACAAGAATTGTAGCACCTTATGACTCTCTTATAATCTACATATGACAATCCATAAACTACATCTAATTTCTAGGTTTAAAATTGCATTCACTACTGTGTAGAAAACTGAAACTACTTCTCACCTTCCACAAAATTTGACTCGAAATGCACAAAGTGCCTTAAATGTGAGACCCAAAACTCTGAAGCTGCTAAGGAAAGATACAGGGGTAAACATTAAAGGATCTCTCCAATAGCTCAGGAAACAGTAACAAGACTTGGCAAATGGGATTCTACGAAATTACAAAGCTTTTGGAGAGTAAAACAAACAAACTAATGAAAAAAATCAACATAGTGAGGAGACAACCTTCATATTGTGACAAAACATTTACTAACACTCACAATATTCAACTGATAGGGAATTAATGTTTACAATATATAAAATTAAAGCAAAAAGCTCAGATAATCCTATCAACAAGAGATGAACATATGCTTTTCTTCTTTCCTTCTTTTACCATTTTTTGGACACAGTTTTTCTATGCATCCCTGGCTAGCCTGGAACTTGGTATGTACAGTCACCTAATTTAAAATATTTTATTACATATATTTATTATTTATTCTCTGTGCATATATATGCTATGGTCTGCATGTGGAGGTCAGAGTACAACTTGTAAGAATCACTTCTCTCCTTCCACCATGTGGGTTCTAGGAATCAAAGACAGATACAGATGGTCAGGCTTGGTGGCAAGCCCCATTTACTGTTTAGCCATCACACCAGCCCCAGGCTACCCAATTTTTGAAAAAGATGTTGTGCTCGATAGCTTTAGCATCAACTTGACACACCTGGGTTGAGGGATCCTCAATTGGGGAATTGGCTACATTGGATTGGCCTGTGGCAACATCTGTGGAGTATTTTCTTGATTGTTCAGTGATGTAGGAGTGCCCAGCCCATTGTGGGTAGTGCCACCTCTGGGTAGGTGGTTCTGTACTATATAAGGAAGCAGGTTGAGCATGGACCAGGGAGCAAGTCAGTAAGTGTGGGGTTGGATAAATCCGTTATGGCTAGGTATAAGAGGGCTGGCTCCTTACCTCAAAAACCTAGAAGGCTGGCAGGAGATGGGACTTCTCCCACTCACCATACTGGACATCAGGCACCTGCAGCCCAACCCCCAGGCATGCATAGATTGAAGTTCAGCATTTCTAAGCTCGTCCCTTCTGAGACATGTCTGCCCTGTCCTCTGGAGGCAAATGGCACAAGCCATAAGCTTATCTTGGGTGGTTACAGTATCCCTGCCATATAAACTCAACCATTGCAGAATGGATGTCGGCTTCTCCTCTGTCCCACCCACCTCCTGGTCAAAGAGCCCAACAAAACTATGTAAGTGGTTAAAACTCCTGTAATGAGTTTTGCTCCTGGACACAACTCTCAGATTTTTCTTCAGATCTGTTCAGGTTCATTTGCTGTTCTGGGGACCGTCCTCTGCTCTCTTCCACTTCCCTCCTTGCAGCCCTGGCAGTTGTTCCATGGCCGGGCATGACTGCTATACCTAGGGCTGCGAGGCTAGTGATCTGGAAGGCAGGAACCTTATGACACAGAGGAATCCAACAGCTGGTACCTAATGTGGGGCTTGAGAATATGGGACCTTCAGAAGATGTGCAGGAAGGTGAAAACTCCTTTCCTTGGCATGATTGGGGATATTGGGCAGCTGTGCACTCTGTCCCCCCCACACTTGAGAGGCAATAAGTTTATAATCTTTTAATTTCCATTCAAGCCATCTTGAGGGACCCTCTAAGGCAAGGGGGCAACTGATGCTCTCTGATTGAACAATTTGGAGTTTTACTGGATATATGCTGCCGTCTACTGGTTATGATCCTTCAACACCCAAGACACAGTCCAACAGGTCCTCATAAGTTAGAGCATAATAGACCTTTTACACTTTAAATATGTTAATTTAAAAACCTACTTTACAGAGTTTATGCTTTAAAATAATATATTTAGGTGTTTGCAATAAATAAATATTAAAATTATATAAATAAGCTTGTTACTCTAGGGTCATAGTTCAAGTGAATACTTTAAAAAAACAATGTATGCTGGGCATGGTAGTGCACGTCTTTAATCCTAACACTTGAGAGGCAGAGGCAGGCTGATCTCTGTGAGTTCAAGGTCAACCTGGTCTACATAGCAAGTTCTAGGCTATCTGAGACTAAAGGGAGATCCTATCTCAAAAAGACCAATAAACAAAACAAAAAAATGTAAGTCTAGTCAAGGTTTATTTAAATAATGTTACATATTGTGTGGTATTTAAGGGCTTAGTAAAAATTAAAATACCTATATTAAGTAAAATTTGTTAAATATTAATATAAAATTAGCAATACACTTAAAGTAATTGAGGATACAAATTGTTATTGATATTTTTTACTCCAAATTTGTACAAGACTTCCAATGACAATTTTGTGATTAATGTATGTAAGTGTTCTCTACATTTTTCTATATTGTATAATATTACCTGTAATATTTCTTTTGTCTACAAGATAGTTTGGCCCTAAAAGACTGGGTTTTACAATCAACAGTATACGGTCCAGTAAGGGACAGTTTGAATGGACTTAATGGACCTTTACAACCGTGTTCCTGTATGGTTATGTAGTACAACTGCATTTAAAATATTATAAATAACAAAAATACAAAGAAAATTATGCTGGGCATGGTGGCGCATGCCTTTAATCCCAGCACTCAGGAGGTAGAGGCAGGAAGATCTCTGTGAGTCCAAGGCCAGCTGGTCTACATAGCGAGCTCCAGGCCAGCTGGGACTAAAAGAGAGACCCTGTCTCAAAAATAAAAAAAATATATAAATCAAAATGTAAAAGTCTAAAAAAATCACAAAAACTATCGTATTCGTGGCACTAATACAAAAGGGAGAAATTAATATGACTCCCCACAGGATACAGTTAAATAGAAAACTCTCTAAACCTTTTTGTCAATTTTTCAATTTTTTTAAAGATTTTTATTTTATTTTATTTATTTTTGTATGTGTATGAATGTACTGTCTGCATGCAGGTCTGTGCACCCAGGTCTTGCAATGCCGCAGAGGTCAGAAGAGGGTCTCAGATTCCCCTGGAACTGGAGTTCTCCTGGAATTGGAGTTACAGACGGTTCTCAGCCGCCATGTGGGTGCTGGAGATTGAACCCGGGTCCTCTGCAAGAGCAGTCGGTGCTCTTAACCGTTAGGCTATCTCTCCAGCTCCCAAATTTTCAATTTTAAAATGAAGAATACCAATCACAATCTTTACTAACTATAAAAAAAGGGATTGGCCCATCTAGACATCCAGAAAAAAAATGGAAGAAGTCTGAGAAAAGACCACTTCACAGGGAACCAATACACAGAGTGATACATAGGTGTTCCTGCTGGCATCTCTCTGGGTTAGGAGTCATTTATTATGACAGTGACTCCTTACAGGACATGCTAGACTTCTTCCTTTGACTAGCAGACATGAGATCTCTTGGAGGGATAGTCTTTATTTCCAAAAGACATTAATTAATAAGTATCAGAGCCAGGTACTATACTAAAACCCTCCAAAAGGGCTTTGGAGCCAGGAGAATAGCTCACAAAAAGTATAATAAAGGTAAGAACTGTTCAAGAATCAGGTAGGAACAACTGCAGTTAAACAGAATACCTTTCTTTACTGAAAAAAATCTTACTAAAAATGGAAACTATTTTACCTGGCTGGGGCCTCCCCCAGCAGCCAATGGGTGTCAGTAAAGAAAAATGAGTGTTTTAACCACACCCAAAAAGTCAGGCCCAATGAGTCTATCAAGGCTAAAAGTCTATCAAGTCTAAAAGGGCCATGGGGGGGGGGGGACAAATACCAAATGACCCTCTAAAGAAAAATAACTACAGGTACTAAAATATAGCTAAACTAGTGCCCCTCATTCATGCTTTGGTGCTTTATTTTACCTTTTGGATTTGATATCAAAGAGCTAAGATATTTTAGTCTTAGAAAGGACTTTAATTACCCTTCATCCGTTTATAAATCTGAGCACATACAATTTTAGCCATCTCATATTTGACAAGGGGGCCAAGAAACCACAATGGAGAAAAGACAGCATCTTCAGCAAGTGGTGTTGGCAAAACTGGATCACCACTTGTAGAAGAATGAAATTAAACCCCTACCTCTCGCCCTGTACAAAAGTCAACTCCAGATGGATCAAAGACCTCAACGTGAAACCCCAAACTCTGAAGGTGATAGAAGAAAAAGTTGGCAGCAGAAAGAAGTTTTAGACCTCACAAAACAATTCACAGTTGATTAGTTCATTTATTTCTCTAAACAGCTTTCTTACACAGGCATTTCTAGGCATAGAAAATGGACACTAATATAGCTACAAGGGCTTCGCCCAAAGTTACTGACTTTATGAGTGTTGAATTCACCCATTCTTCTTTCAGTTTAGAAGTCTATGAGAAAATAATAGACCCATAATTAAAGCTACCTTATCCTTGTCCTTAACTCTTAACTTCTACTGTTTAGTTGTGTGTGGATTTCTACAAGTGCCTTGGATATACGAGCCACTCTATAACCAACTGGAGTTACTACTACTTCAGCTATAATTCCTTTCAGCACTTACCTTATTTTATAAGGATTACATGGAAAAACCTATCATATATAATATTAAATCGTTAAATCTTTGGACGACAACACGACACACACACAAACCACAACGACAAATCCATTTATATATTGTAAGCACATGAATCTCTATTCAACTATAATACTACATGACAAATTAGCACCCTTATGCTCATCTTATATCTCATAATGACAATCCAATAAATACTATCTAAATGATTCTAGGTTTAAAATTAGCATTCACTACTGATGTAGAAACTTCAAACTAGTCTCATTCCACACAAATTAGATCGAAATGCACAAGTGCCTTAAATGTGAGACCCAAACTCCTGATAGTGTAAGGAAAGTACAGAGGGTAACGGACATTACAAGGATCTCTCCATATGCTCAGGAAACAGTAACAAGACTTGGCAATGGGTTCTACGGATACAATAGCTTTTGAGAGTAAAAGCAACAAACCCTAATGACCACAAAATCACATGTGAGGAGAAACCTTCATATTGTGACAAGACATTTAACCACTCACATATTTATAACTGATAGGAGAATATGTTTACCTATATAAAGATGAAGCACAAAGGCTCACGGATATCCTATCACAAAGGAAATCATGCGTTTTTTACTTTCCTTCTTTCTACCGATTTTGGACACAGTTTTTCTATGATCCTGGTGCTGGGATTGGATATCCATCGCTAATTTTTAAATTTATAATTATTTTATTATTAATTCTATGTGCATATATATGCATATGGTCTGCATGTGGAGTAGGAAGTGTAATTATTAGTATGAACCTCATTTTTCATGGAAGTATTGAATCAAGAGATCGATGGTCGGTGTGGGGTGGGTGGTTGTTTAGCATAGAGTAATTGTGAAAAGATTTGTGTCCGATGGTAGAGTCAAGCATCACCTGGTTGGAACCAAATTCAAAAAGTGGGTCTGCGCGGGAATAATATGAGAATAGAAATAGGAAGTAGATAGCATAAATGAGTGGAAAATATCATAGTGTGGGGGCTGGAGAAAGATTTTTTCTTTGTCTGGTTCCACAGGTCTCTTCTGCTGAAGATTTGGGCGAGTGAACACTGAGGGATTGTGGCTTCTTCTTATTGGGCCCCGGGGTGTGCGGTTCAAGACGATGTGGGACCTCCTGGGGTGTTTCAATATCCCATGGTCGGATATCCCACATAGTGTCCTGAAGGCACGGTTTGCAAGCGTTGGCGGACAAATGGGAGATTACCGCAGGTCCGCCAGTAATGTGTCGGGGTAGTGCGCATAGTAGCATCGGTTATCCCTAGGCTTAGTATAAAGAGGGAGCGGCCTCCCTCTAATACTCCTCTCCAGATACTCTCGCTAAGGTGGCAGGACGTCCGTGTTACCTAGTATGTCCGCTCAATATACACCTGGATCATCGAGCCAAAATTGAGGCACCATCTCGATGTACGACATCTATTAATTACCCTACTCTACTATTGTTATGAGACGAAGGTTGAGATATTGACGTAAAGCTCGTCCGACGCACCTTGCTCGGGAGAAGTTAGTCGAGAGACACTGTTCCTCTGGACGGTCAACGGCTCAATTGGACAAGAAGGCCATAACTTTAGTGCTTCGGTGAGTTACGTATCCGCTGCAGTGAGCTCTCAAACTGACCAACATTGCGGATGGTGATCCTTTGGCCCACTTCTTTGTCCGCTTGCATCACCACCCCCTTGTAAGTAGACAAGGGTTGTGAGTTTGAGTGTGAGTCGCAGGTGGTAAATGAAGATTTTCAGCCTGGGCCAAACCCCTCTCTCAAAGGGTTTTTCTTCCCGAAATCTGTGTGGCAGGTTTTTGCGTGCTGTTCTGGGGGACCGTCCCTCTCGCCTCTCTTCCCATCCCTCGCTTGCAGCTTGGAATGATTCTCATACCGGGGGGTGGTATCTAGTAGTTTCCCTAAGCATATACCCCCTAGCGCCTAGCCCGAGCATTAGTGGATCGTGGGGCCAGCAGCCTATGGGAACCTTATGGAAGGACAACAGAGCGTAATGGCCACAAGAGCGTCTCGTGCTATAACCTACCTTGCTCCGCGGGTGAGAATACTCGGAGAAGCTCTCTCTCAGCCAATGGGAAATATTGCTCAGGAAGAACACCCCTACCTCTTTCTGGTTTGGCTGACTGCTCTGGCGTGACCCACGTATGCGGCAAGCTGTGCTACTCTGTCCCCCACCACTTGAAGGGCCATGTGTCTTCTTATCTCTCAATTTCCTAATCACTCTACCGACCCACTCCTTGAGGTGACCTCTAAAACCCGAGGGGGCACGTTTTGCTGCTCTTGAAAGTTGAGACCCCAATTTTGGATACGTAACCTTTACTGGGATAGATGCTGTAGCCGCATCGATAACTGGTTATTCGCTTCACCCTATCACACCCAAAGCTGCCACTCAAGTCCAAACGATGGATAAGCGATAAGTGTGGATTAGAGCTATAAATGATAGCTCAATTTCAACACCTTTATACACATATACATAGAATTAAATATTTATAAAAAAATTTCGTAATAATTACGAGAAGTAGAATTTGTTCTTTATAATTAAATTATATTTAGTCTTTCGCTGAGTAACCAAAATATAGTAAAAATTATATTAACTACCTAAGCTGTATCGCGAAGAGGTCATAGTTCAAGATGGAGAGTAGCTATATTAAAAAGAAACAATGTATGAGTCTGCAGCGGCTCAGTAGCTGCAGTCTTGAATCTCTCATGAGAAGGCAGAGGCTAGCTGATCTCTGTGAGGGTTCGAGTCAACTGGTATCTACTTGCAGTCTAGGGATCTATGTGGGACTCCAAGGGTATTATCTCCCGTAGATATCTCAAAGACCAAAAACAAACAAAAAATTTTTTTTTATTTATATATTATTTATTAATAATGTTACATATTTGTGTCGGTATTTTTACGGGCTTTTAGGGCACTACTCCAAGACCTCATGATTAAAGTATACCTCTGGTTTAAGTTTTGTTTATACTATTCTAATTAATGAAAATTCGCTGCACTTTCTTAAGTTAGACTCAGTACTAAGCAGACACAGGATTAGTTGTTATATCTATGGATTTCTCTTAGCCCTATGCCCGCTTAGCCTATCAATTGTCAAGACTTCCCAATGACAATTTTGGGATCTAATGTATCGTGATGTTCGTCTAACTTTTCATATATTGTATATTGACCTGTATTTCTTTGTTGACAGATAGTTTGGCCCTAAAAGTATGGCGTCTTTGTTTATCACTGACGTCCGGTCCACGTAGGTGCTTTGACTCGGACTAATGTGCCGGTAGCGAGCCGGTGGTTCTCGCTAGTAGGTATTGTACGTACTAGAGCGTGGGCGTAGTAACATCTTTATAAATATCATAAATACATACGAGATATATTGAGTTCTGCTCGGGGGCCCTAGTGGAGTGGCCGCATGGCCTGTTAATGCACGCAGTGGGGGATAGCGGCAGGAGTCCTCTGTGAGTCCAGTCCGCTGGCTCTGATGCCGAGCTCCCGCGCCCAGGCGCGGGACCAATATAGCCCGAGCCCGATAGCGTTGTCCTCAGACATAACATGACCCAACACTATATATTAATAATCGACACATGACAGGCAAGTCTAAAAACCAATCACAAGAACTACGTATTCGTGGCACTAATAACAAGGAGAACATTAATTACTCCCACAGGTATAGCAGTTAATAGAACTACTCTAATCTTTCGTTTGTCGCAAATTTTCTCAATTTTTCTTACATAAGAATTTTTAATTTTTCTTTATTATATTCAATTTGGTTACTGTGAATGAAATTGTACTGTTGTTGGATGGACGGAGTTTGGGTCCAGCGACAAGGTGGTTTTGGACTAAATGCGGCGGAGGTGCGCAGCAAAGAGGAGGGTCAGGTCAGAATGTACCCTTGAAATGGCTCCCAGTCTCTCTCCAAGTGGATTTTGTTGGAGTTTCAGAGTTTGCTACAGCCGAGGTGATTTGTTGGAGTGTATCTGGAGGAATTTTGATCCCTGAGGACGCTCCTCTGTCAAGTGTGCCGTCGTGTCTGTAACGCTTTTGGCTATCTCTCCACAAAACTGAACGGAATTTTTTTCCATCTTTTAAAACTGAGTAGGAGGAGAGATTACGCAATGTCCGAACAATCTGTAATGAATAAATATTAAAAGAGAAGAGTGTATGGCGACCCATCTAGACATCCACAAAAAATGGGAGTTGGAGAAAAGACACTCAACAGGAAGAGATAAGAGTGTATGGTGTTTCCTGCTGGCATCATCTCTGGGTTAGGAGTGCTATTTAGTTATGACGCAGGAACTCTTACACGGACTGTAGGAGATTGTCCTTTGATAGAGCAGAAGAGATTTTTGAGGGTAGTCTGTTATTCCAAAACAGCATTAAATTAATAGAGATATCAGAGCAGGTACTACTAAACCTCGCAAGAGGGTTGGACCAGGAGAGAATTGCTACAAAAGGGATTAAGGTAAGAAGCTGTTAAGAAATCATGGTAGGAAAACTGCAGTTTAAACAGATACCTTTCTTTAGCTGAAAATTACTAAAGATGTACTTTTTATCTGGTGGGGCCTCGCACCAGGCAGGACTGCATATGCGGGGTGTCAGTAAAGAAAAATGAGTGTTTTAACCACACCCAAAAAGTCAGGCCCAATGAGTCTATCAAGGCTCGTCATCAGGTTTCTAGGGCCATGGGGGGGGTGAAGGGATGACACTCATGACCTCTAAGAGAGAATGAACTAAGTACTAATTAGCTAGCTGTGCCGTGAATCTGCTTTGGTGGCGTTAATATTTTACCTTGTGGAGATGTGATATAAGGAGAGCTAATCAGTATTTAGTGCTTAGAAGGACTTTATTTCCCTTATTGTTTACTAATCGAAGCACTACTTTTAGCCTTCTATTTGACAAAAGGGGGGCCAGGAAAGAAGCAATGGGAGAAAGACAAGCAATCGTCACGCGACAGTGGTGTGGGCCAAACTCACTGGGAGTGCAACCCTGGAGTAGAAGGGTGAGATTTAACGATGAGACTGACGCGATGAAGCCTGTAACAAAGTCACTCGCATGGATCAAAGTCACGTCAAAAGCAGTTGAACGCGCGAGAAAATATTGGAAAAGTTGATTAGAATAGCAGGAAGTTGGCCAGAGCTACAGAAGTTAGGTTGTAGGAGGAAGAGAGTATCGCTGAGAATAGAGGACAGAGCTTGCACCAAGAGGGGCTGTGAAAGGTGCGGGAAGATTGCAGAATGGGGTATCCCCACGCTGTCTGGTACAAATCAAGAAACAATCAGGAGTGGAGAAATCCAGAGTGGGGAACTTCACTGACGCACAATTAACCCGACAGGGCGTTGATGTGATGGCAAGAAAGAGGAATTTAAAAATAACTCAAGAAAAAAGAAGCGAAGAAAGAAAGACCAATGAGACCACTCAATAAGAATGGAGGCAAGAAAAGGAAACTGAAGCGACCAAGAAAGGGAAGTGAGGAAGTTGTAGGAATGAGGGCTGAGAAAACGACCCGTCAGAGATCATAGATTCAAAACGGCCAGTCAACTAATGCATTACCGAAGTGGCCAAATGAAAACCACTGTTAAGATATCATCTTGACTCCAATGAAGGACCGGCTTGAGGATAGGAGGACAATGATAAGATGTGAGCGACAGTTCGTGGGAAAGGGAAAACCACTCAGGTGAGTGGCGTAGGTGGGACGATGGAAAGCGTCAGTGCTACAGCCTATGGAAAGCCATGTGTGGGAACCCCTTGGAACGCTTAGAGAGACATGTATGAGCACACCAATCGTCACCGACCCCCCAATGAAAATAACACTACGATTGGGAATCTGATATTATCCTCAGGAATAGTTGCCACACAGAGATAAAAGCCGCACACGGATATAGATTTATTGCAGGTTTCTTTCCATGAGGGCTGGACATCATAAAGCACCTCAACTTCGACGGGTGAGCACTGGACACTCCCCTAGTAAATGTAGATGCCACCTTACTCTACACAAATGGGGTTCTATTGCGAAGCCAAGCCTCCAACATGTACAGTGGCGATCATCACAGGGTCAGACAACTCGGACTGGACTATAGATGGATCAGTTGGACCCTGGATAGGGATGGAATCTGTACACCGTCCAGAACTGATAACATATGCGAATGGTGTTAGCCTCCTCTGTGGACTCTAGTTAGCCAGCAGAATCTACCCGTTGGCAAGTATTTCTTGCTGGTTCCTGGAGTGCCCTCTCGAGTATTCGCTAGTTATACAAGGTGGATTGGGTGGTAATGCATAGTTTTCGGACAACAGCCACATCCAAATCAAGCCAACCATACAACGACCTGATAGCCAGNCAACAACAACAACAACAACAACAACAACAGAAAAGACTGCATGAAAGAACTGACTGAAACAGTGAACTTCTGCTCAAAACAGTCAACTTCCCCATGGAAAATATTGAGAAAGACTAAGAGATGAAAAGCATGTTTGGCAGAATGCATGAGCTCTGGCGGGGTGGGGGAATGGGCAGGAATACGGGTCTAGATTTGTTAAAAATAAATAAGTAAATAAATTTATGTGAAAAAAAAGAAAGGACTTTAATTACCCTTCATCCGTTTATCTACTAAAATGTGCTTATGATAAATGGTGTTGTTTCACAAAAGGTTTGTCTAGAGAGGATACCTTAATGTGGAGGATGATGGTATTTCTAAAGATCTATGTCGGTGTCCATAACATAACCTATTATGATAATGTTTGCTTAAAGTGCCCGTACTTTTTACTATTTATGTTCTATTGGTAGAATTTTAAAAAAAGGAAGGATTTTCTAGATGAACTGCCAACCTCTTGGAAGAAAATCCGGGACAGACCCGAAAGTCCAAGGTATCACTTCAAGAAAAAGATGGACTGTTCTGCTTCTCACCCACTCTTGATCTTTTTCCCCCCCAAGCGTAGGGCCTACTTCTTGAAAGAAGTGCTTAAAAACCCTGCAATAAATGAGTTTTGCTTGCCGATGCAACTCCCAGATCTTTCTTCGGATCTCTTCAGGTACATTTGCTGTTCTGGGGACTGTCCTCTGCTCCCTCCTTGTGGCCCCTGGCAGTCACATGATGGCTGGGCATGACTGACATACCTAGGGCTGTGAGGCTGGTGACCTGGGAGGCAGGAACCTCAAGACATGGAGGAAGCCAACAAGTAAGCAACATTCCTCCATGGCCTGTGCTCCAGCTCCTGCCTCCAGGTTCCTGCCCTGAGTTCCTACCTTGGGCTCCCTCAGTGATGCCCTGTGACCTGGGATATGTAAGATGAATAAACCCTTTCCTCCCCAAGTTAGTATTGGTCAGAGTGTTTTGTCTCAGCAATCTAGAACAGATGTCAAAACTATACATTGGAGAAAAGAGCATCTTTAACAAATGGTTACAGGGAAAGTGATTTCCACACGTAGAAAAATAAACCTAGCTCTGTATCTCTCACCATGGAGAAAAAGCAATTCAAATTTTATCAAAGACACTAACAGAAGACCTGAATCTTCAAAACTGCCAGAGGAAAACTTAAGGTAACTCTTTAATATAATCTTAATACTTTAAGATAATCTTAATACTTTAATATAATCTTAATACTTTAAGATAAAGGCATAAGCAAAGATTTGCTGAAAGGACTCCAACAGCACAAGAAATAATCCATAGAACTGGCAAATGGAGTTATACAAAATTAAAAACTTCCTGTAAAAGCCAAACATGGTGTTGCATATCTTTAATTCCAGCACCCAGGGAGCAGAGGCAGGCAGATCTATGAAAGTGAGGCCAGCCTGGTCTGCATGGTGAGTTCCAGGCCAGATGGGGCTATAGGGAGACCCTGTCTCAAAAGAGAAAAAAAGCTTCTTTATAGCAAAGTGAAAAGAACAGCCTACAGAATGGGAAAAAATATCTTCTAACTAGATACCAGAAAAAAAGATTAATATTCAGGATACATAAAGAACTACAACAGGTAAAATACTCCAAACATCCAAAATCATCCAAATCAGAAAATAGGCTAATAAACTGAACAGACAAATCTCAAAACAAGAAATATAAATGGCCAATAAATTCTTCAAGTGTTCAACATTATTATTCATGAGGAAAATAAAATTAAAACTGCTTTGAGATGCCATCAAAATGGGTATCATCAAGAAAATAAACAACAAATGCTGGCTATGATGTATGAAAAGAGAGATCTTTATACATTGGTGGTAATGTAAACTGGTAAGGCTACCATGGAAATAAGCATGAGGGTACTGAAAGCACCAAAAACAGAACTATCATATGATTCAGCTATTCCACTTTTGGTTATCTACCCCAAAGGCAAAGTCATCCACATATATAGCTGTGCTACTAACAATGCCAGGAAATGGAAACATCCTAGTTGTCCATTGACAGATGAATAGATAAAGAAAATGTGGTGCTCCCAATTAAAATCCTGAAGAGTTTCTTCACAGGCTTGGGAAAAAAAATCCTTAACTTCATATGGAAAAACAAAAAAACCCAAATAGCCAAAGCAACCTTGAGCAAAAAGAGCAATGGGGGGAGGGGATCTCTATACCAGACTTCAAACTATACTACCGGGCTATAGTCATAAAAACAGCCTGGTACTGGCACAAAAACAGACCTGTAGACCAATGAACAAAACTTAAGATCCAAACTTGAGTACATACAATTTCAGCCCCCTCATATTTGACAAGGGGGCCAAGAAGACTCAATGGAGGAAAGACAGCATCTTCAGCAAGTGGTGTAGGCAAAACTGGATCACCACTTGTAGAAAAATAAAATTATGCCCCTCCCTCTCGCTCTGTATAAAAACAACTCCAAATGGATCAAAGATCTCAACATGAAACCCAAAACTCTGAAGGTGATTCAAGAAAATGTTGGCAGCAGCCTACAAGACATAGGAGTAGGAGAGTTTCTAAATCAGACAGCAGCTGCACAGGAAATAAGGACAATTGACAAGTGGGAACTCTTTAAACTCAAAAGCTTCTGTACAGCAAAAGAAACAATCAGAGGAGTGAAGAGAAAACCCAGAGTGGGAAGAAACCTTCACCGCTGATACATCATGACAGAACATTAACTTCCAGAATATATAAGCTACTCAAAAAACAAAGAACTGAGAAAATAAATGACTCGCTCAAAAGACAGAAAAGAGCTGAACAGAGACTTCACAACTGAGGAGATAAAGATGGCTGAGAAACATCTTAAAAAGTGTTCAACATTGCTAATAATTAAGGAAATGCAAATTAAAACCACTTTAAGTTATCAACTCACTCCACTCTGATAAGACTGGCTAGGACGAAGAAAACAAAGGATACCAAATGCTGGAGAGGTTGTGGGGAAAGCAGAACATTCATCCACTGCTGGTGGGAATGAAAACTCTACAACCACTATGGAAAGCAGTGTGGAGAAGCCTAAAAAGACTCAATATGAGCCTACCTGACCCAGAAATACCACTCCTGGGTATATACAAAGACTCATCCTACCACAAAGATACATGCACATCCATGTTTATTGCAGCTCTCTTCACAATAGTGAGGAGCTAGAACCAACCCAAGTGCCCCTCAACCAATGAGTGGATAGAGAAAATGTGGTACATCTACACAATGGAGTTCAATGTAGTAGTAACGAAAGATGACATCATGAAATTTGCAGGTAAATGGATGGAACTAGAAGATAGTATGTTAAGTGAAGTAACACAGTCCTAGAAAAAAAATGACGAATTGTATCCCTCATCTGTGAATGCTGGCACCAAGTACCTAGCTGTAAGGCAAACTGAGCAATGTTACTGTTATATTCCTTGTGATCTGAAAGCAACTGTGCTCTAATATTGTGAATCCCTTAACAGGTTCTAGAATTAACCTACCATTTATTTTCAGACTTTGGAATTTTGGTATATGGGTAGAAGTTATGTATGGATATTTTAGAGTGATATAAAAAAATCTAAATGGAGAACAAAGGAAAGCAGCTAGAGGGGTGAAGGTGGTATGGAGAGGGCAGTGACTGTGATGGAATGATCAAGAACTGAATATAATGTCACACATGTATGAAGATGCCATGAAGAAATCAAATCCACTGCTTTTCGTGCTAGCTTAAAAACAACTTAACAGGGGCTGGAGAGATGGCCTAGCGGTTAAGAGCGCCGACCACTCTTACAGAGGACCCGGGTTCGATCCCCAGCACCCACATGGCGGCTGAGAACCGTCTGAAACTCCAATTCCAGGAGAACTCCAGTTCCAGGGGAATCCGAGACCCGCTTCTGACCTCCGCGGCATTGCACGACACGAGTGCACAGACCTACATGCAGACAGTGCATTCATACACATACAGAAATAAATAAAATTAATAAAAAAAAAATTTAAAAAAAAAAACAACTTAACAGCTGGGCATGGTGGTGCACGCCTTTAATCCTAGCATTCGGGAGGCAGAAGCAGGCAGATCTCTGTGAGTTCAAGGCCAGCCTGGTCTACAGAGTGAGTTCAAGGACAGCTGGTACTATAGGGAGACTCTGTCTCAAAAAGACCCCCCCTAAAAAAAAACTTAACTATTTTGTTTTGTATTTTTGAGACAGCTGTCCCAGAACTTACTATGTAGACCAGGCTGGCCTTGAACACACAGAGATCTACCTGCCTCTGCCTCCCAAGTGCTGGGATTAAAGGCATGCACCGCCACACCCAGCCAAAAAACAACATAACTATTTTTAAACTCAAAAAATAAAAAGTATAAGGGGGGTTGAGGTTCAGCTCTGTATCAATGGTAGACCACATCTCTAGCCCGTGCAAAGATTTAATCCATAGTACTGAGGTGAAAGGGAGGGAGGGAAGGCAGTTGGCTTAAAGAATAGAAAGAAAAATCAGAATAATTCGTAGGCAAGAAAAAAAATGGCCTCAGTGAAAGGTAAAATAGATCTCTAAGAGAAGACATGGAACTGATCCAGCAAGGCTGTAAAAAGAAATGAGAAGATAACAGAATGGATCACAGAAGTGACAGTATTCTAAGTATCTTTCAAATCCTAGATTAAGCATTATTACCTTTGCAAAGCCTTTTCAGGTGTACCAAGCTGGAAGTTACCCTTTTCTCCTCTCTAACTCTGCACTTTACACATATTCCTCTTTAACTTTCAGTCCTCCTGCCATATAGAATTGCTACTATTTGACATACCATTTTACTCTTTCTACCTAGCCCTAACCCATTAGTTCCTAAATCATTTAAAAGCTGAATTTCAGGGAAATTTTCTTATTTATTTCACACACAGCATTTAATAAATATAATAAACAAATAAACCAATAGTAGAGAAGATGAATAACAATACAGTGAAGAGTCTGGCTCTTTTAAAAAAGCATTTAGTGTTTGTGTGTATATGTGTGTACAAGCACGCGTGTATGTCTGTGTGTGTGCCTCATATGGCATGCACATAGATGCCAGAGGACAACCTGCCAGATTTGGTTCTCTCCTACCATTTGGCTTCCCAAGATAGAGCTCAAGTTGTCAGGATTGGCAGCAAGCACCCTTATCCACTGAGCCATCTTTCGAGGCCCCAGGAGATAGGTTCTTGCATGTGATAACAAGTGTATTATAATTATGTATAATAACTTTTGCAAACGAGCATGTTGTTTCCAAATATAATCAGTTTCAGATTCATCGGTCTTGAAGTTGTAGTAAAAAAAATCTGAAAAAATTTCAAGGACATGTCTTTCTAATATAAATGCATTAAAACATTCACCTCATGGAAGACCACCTAGTCTGATTCTTTTGAAAATGGGTTCTAGAAAACCAGATGGCTCTATTCAAGGAGATGAGGGAAAGCAATGCATTATGCTCATTTTACATCAGTCAAAAATTCTAAGGCACACAGATCTGATGGGCAATCTTGTAATGTTCAAACATTTCAATGATCTTATCTTTTTCTCTTGAGTTTTGAGAAAACAATTTCTGTATAGATAAAAACGATTATCAGTCTACAGAGTAGATCACTGAAGTGCATCATTTACAGCACGAAACTGAGTCATAGCTTTATTAAGGTCCCTGTTCTCAATCTAGCACTAATCAGCAGTCCACTCTGTACATGTCCCTACAATCTACTTTATTAGAATGCTTTTAGCACAGGCACTCTCTGCCACTCCAATCCACCTCTAGCATCAAAGACATGTTTTTTTAATAAACAGAAATTGAAGTAGCACAATACAATTAAGATACAACCCACTAAACAATACTATTTTATAACCCAATACTACTTTCTTATGAATGAAAGACAGTTCTTCAGAATCTATTGAAGAAAATTTTTCCTTGGTATGAAAAAAATGTGTGGTATGAACTAAATTGTGCTCCCCCAAATTCGTATGTTGACTCCACAACCCCTCTTGTGATATTTGGAGATGGCCTTTCTGAGATCTAAATAGGTTTAGACATACGTGGTTGTGATGAAGGTGAGGCCCCATGGATTAGTTCCCTTATAAGAAGACACCTCATACAACAGCCCTCCTTCCTTCTCTCCTCCCTGCTCCCTTCCTCATCTCTCACATGAGAAGCTGGTTATCTGCAAGCCAGAAGGACAGTCTTCAGTAGAACACAGTCCTGATAGAACCATTAATCTCTCTCACTAGTCTGCAGTGCTCTGTAAAAGTATATTTCTGTTTTTCAGGTCACCAAGTTTCTAGCACTTTGGTATGGAAGATCAAACTGAGACAAAAACACATCAAGACATTTAGAGGTAAAACCCTACACAATTTATCAGGTAACTGCTGTGAGAAAAGGACTGGCTAAGATGTATGCGGGCATTCAGCTATATATTCACTCTATACAAAATTAAGGAATTGATGAAGTGCTCTCACAGCCACTGCACAGCGGCCCCATCTCTACAGTGACTATGACTACCTGCAACTGTCAGTAATGATGCTTCAGCGACAAAGGGAGATAGGTGAAAATAAACGCTGAAGGCAGCACCAAGGAGAAAAACAAAAATGTCATTATAAACTGTCACTACAGCATGCTACAGAATGCAGGAGGCATCACTGAGATGAGCACTGACAGATTCTGTTTCATAAACGAAGGTCAAAATGGAATACACAACAGCCCAATTGCCACCTCTTTATACTAGATGTAGTTAAGATGTACAACAAGATGTGAGGAACGAAGACAATGGGAAGGGATTACTGCAGCGGAAGAAGACACTGGCTGGCTCATGGCCTTCCTACTCTTCTTTATAGTGTACAAGGATTTGTTTCCAAGATGAAATCCAAGAAAGAACATAACTGCTTAGAGAAAAGAGAAACAATATGAGATACTAACCCGGGAAATAATAATGTTGTCAGTATAAAATGCATGCTCCAGTTTCTACCGTTAAAGGCTGAGGAAGTAAAAAGAAAGAGAAAAAAAGATTAGTGCAACAACTCAATTTAGTCCATTGTACAAATACTGTAGTATAACTAGAACAAAAAATACATTTGGGGATCAGCTAAAATTCTTTATGCACTTTTTTTCTTTAAGGCCTTTTAATTTCTGCATTTCACACAGCAACTCGCTGGAATAATAACAGTTATGATGCTTACTCTTGTACATTTTAGCAGACACATATCCAGCAGGGAGTCCCAGAAGGATCCACAGCACAAGAGCACAGGACAATAAAATACTTCGATCAGCGGGGGTAAGGAAAGCAAAGCCAGCCAGAGCTAAAGGCAGAAGAAAGCAATGGGAAATGCATGAGAACCACCTCGAGAGTGCACAGGACATCCTAAGAACTGCAGCACAACCTCATTAAGACATTATTTGAAACCATACACAAGGAACTTCTCTAACAGAAGAACTTAAATCACATTGCAGACAAATAGTATTCAGTTATCTACTTCTTTGACAATTTCTTAATTGAAAAGGTTGGATTTTCAGTTAAAGGTAAATGGAGCCGGGCGTGGTGGTGCACGCTTTAATCCTAGCACTTGGGAGACAGAGGCAGGCAGATTTCTGAGTACAAGGCCAGCCTGGTCTACAGAGCAAGTTCCAGGACAGCTGGGGCTACAGGGAGACCCTATCTCGAAAAGATAAAAAAAAATGAAAAAAAGTAAATGGAGGTTACGTTGTCTAGTTGAATGAGTCTGTAATTTTACTAAGTCAAAATTATACAACTACCCCCCTTCCCTACTCCAATAGCCACTCACAAAATAGCAAATATTTTTTTGTCACAAAAGTGTCTCCCTGTTTCTTCGTATTTTGTAAACATGAATAAAAAATAAATCCAAGTTAAGAATTGCTTTCAGAATCAAAATTCTCTTCAAATTTGAAAACTATTATTGACCTCTGAAATACCCAGCAAATCAGTCAGCCCCTCTCTCCCTCCCTCCGTCCAACTCCCTCTACCTCCCCTCCTCTTCCTCCCTCCCCCCCTCAGGTTTTCTGAGATACAGTCACACTGTGTAGCTAGGGATGGACTGGAACTTGCTATGTAGACCAGGCTGACCTAAAACTCACAAAGATCCACATGCCTCTGCCTCCTGAATGCTAGGATTAAAGATGTGAGCCACCAGGCCTGGCCTAAGAAGCAATGTTTTTACAGAAACTTGTTTACAAAATTCATTACTCTGGGGGCCTGGAGAAATGGCTCAGTGATTAAGGGTGCTCTTGCCTAGGATCCAGGTTAATTTCACAGTACCCACACAGTCCCTAACAATTCACAACTCCAGTTCCAGGGAATCTGATGCCCTTGTTCTGCCTCCACAGTCATTGTACAACACTGGTGCAATTAACATACATGCAGGCAAAACACTCATACACATAAATTAAAAATAAAACAAATAAAATGGAGCTTTTATTTAAAAATGACTCCTATGGCTATCAAATAGTAACAAGCTCCATTTTTGGTTTATAAATTAAGACAGCTCAGGTTCAACAGCCATTGTGTGACTGACTACTAAAGATGTCATTCCAAAGGGGCATAGTGGCACATGCCTATAATCCCAGAAGGGGATAATTCCAAAGGGGCATAGTGGCACATGCCTATAATCCCAGAAGTTGGGAGGTGGAGGCAAGAGGATCAGGAGTTCAAGATCAGCCTAAACTCCAGACCAGCTTATTTTACATAATATTGTGTCTCAAACAATTAAAAAGGCTGAGGATAGCCCAGTTAGTAGATTGCTTGCCTAGCATGCAGGAAGCCCTGGGTTTGATCCCCAGAGTCACACATAAACTGGATGTGGTGATGCATGCCTATAATTTCAGCACTTGGGAAGTAGAGATGGGAGGATCTGAAATTCAAGTTTACTCTCAGAAACAGTGAGTTTCAGGTCAGTCTGGACTACATAAACACTGAATGAATGAATGAATGAATCAATCAATCAATCAGAGAACAAATGAACAAACAAACATGCATCCCATGCCATTTTTAATACTTAAAAACCTGTACTTGATGGCTGGGAAGATTGTTGAGTCAGTAAAGTGCTTGCCTTGCAAATACAAAGACCCAAGTTAAACCCCAGAATCCCAATACTGTGCATAGTACGGGGCGCTTGTAACCCCAGCCCTGGGGAGACATAGGCAGATCCCTGGAGCTTGTTGCCAATTGCCCAGTCAGCCTAGCCTACTTGGCAAATGCAAGGCCAGTGAGGGATCTTCTCTAAAATTACTTAATTCCTGCACTTAAGCTTGCTTTTCAAGATGTTAGCCTGTTTCATGAGCTCCCTTAAGCCACTGAACATGTGACTACACTTATATGATTTTCAAAGATACATCTACCTTGCAATGTAAGGAACATATGCTGGAGTTTTCAACAGATTATTTAGAACTAAAGCAGCTATGGAAGATCCTTGATATAAGAACACAAACATCCTGAAATGCTCAAGGCATTTAATCTCAGCACTTAGGAGGCAGAGGCAGGGAGATCTCTGCAAGTTCAAGGCCAACCTGGTCTACATAGTGAGTTCCAGGCCAGCTGGGACTACAGGAAGACCCTGTCTCAAAAAGACCAAAAAAAAAAATAAAAGACAGAATTACAAGTACTACAAAACATAAATTTTCTTCCAGTTTAGGATACATCTTTCAAAATAATTTTGTAAATATGAATCAGAGATCAGAGTCTAATACTTGTCAGCTCTTCACTACCAAATATGCAAGGTATGCCTAAATGTACTCACTTAAAGAAAAGAATGTCATTATGAAAACTTGTGTTCCTTGACCCAGAAAGACTGACAGCAACAGTCCATTCTCTGGGGGTCTGAAGATATTCAGCTGAACCAGCCTCCAGGCAACACGCTGCTGGCCACGTGACCGAATGATGTAGAAAATCTTAAATAAACAAGTAAATTAACATGATATTTTACACGAAATAGAATTTTTCTCTCACAATAAAGTAGAAAGCAATGGCTATGAATTTAGAAGACATATAACCTTTATATAAATAAATCACTCTCCTAATCTATGTTCTACATTGGAGGGGTATAGTAATTATATAAAACACACAATTTGCTCTTTTCATGAAGAGAGCAAAATGATTTAACCTACTACCTATGCAACTCAATAGATTTACAGAAATGTAAAATTTATTAATATACAAAACACTGTGCAAGAGACAAAACAGTATAATCTCAATTACAGAACTTTGCAAAGTCTCATGCATTTTTCTCGTGCTTCAATTCAATGAAAGTGTCTTATAATGATATTTTGAGTCTTTAGAAACACATAAACTATAACCAGAGTTGATGGGAAACAATTCTATAATAACCTTACTTGCACCTTTAAACAACTTATATGACCCTATACTTTCTAACTTGGCATAATATTTAACATTGCTAGAGACTGAATATGTATTATATTCAAGGTGCTGTACTCTAAGCAGAACTACCACTTGATTACTTAATACATGTTACATGCTTGAATTTAAAATATGCATATTTACTTACTAAATCTATTGCAAGTTTATATTTCACAATATCTCTACAGATACACTTCACGCTGAAGACAACTCCGATTCCACACAAGGTAAGAACCACAAAAAAGGAATTTATCATACTAGAAAATTTCAGAAAGAAAAAAAAGAAGTTAGGGCTGGTAAAATAGCTCAGTGGGTAAATGTAGCTGCCAAGAGGCCTGACAACCTGAGTTAGATCCCTGGGACCCGACCCACCCAAGCATACAACAGACTCCTGCAAACTGTTCTCTGATCCTCTCTCATGCACCATAGAAAAACATCCACAAAATTAAAATAAATGTAATAAACTAATAAAAAGTTCATGTTTTATTTTTGTTGTTTTCTGAGGTTTTTCAGGGAGCTCTTATCTCAAAAAGACCAAGAAAAAAAGCAGAAAACAAACAAAAATCATAAAATATGTGAAAGTAAAAGGTGGTGTGTGTGTGTGTGTGTGTGTGTGTGTGTGTGTGTGTGTGTGTGTGTGTGTGTGTGTGTGTGTGTGTGTGTGTGTGTGTTTCCTGAGATTTCACAGTGTGATGTAATGGGAAGTGGGGTGCTTCCCAAACAGAAGACTCTCTAGAAAAGTTACTATGCAGTAGAATGTGAATGTGAATGACAAGTATACTCATATTTTCTCTCCCCTCCCTCCATCTGTCCCTTTCCTCCCTCCCTGTTTCCCTCTCCTTATCTCCCAACCCCAGAAAGGCATCAGGTTTCCCTGTAACTCCTCATTGTCCTGCCTCTGTCTTCCAAGTGCTGGGATTACTAGTCTGTAGGTTTTCCTGTAACTCCTCATTGTCCTGCCTCTGTCTTCCAAGTGCTGGGATTACTAGTTTGCGTCACCATGCCCAGCTTGGTCTTCCATTCACCAGAGAATATCCACTTCCACAATGGTGTCTTCCCTATTCATTACCCACAAATTTGTTCTGCATGTAGACACAACATCTTTGCCATTACAGATTGCTTTCCTTTCAGCATAAACTTTAGTATATGTAAAAGACCAAAAAACAACAACAACAACAAAAGAAAAGAGTAGCGGGGCATGTGGCGCTCGCCTTTGATCCTAGCACTTGGGAGGCAGAGGCAGGCGGATTTTTGTGAGTTCAAGGCCAGCCTGGTCTACAGAGTGAGTTCCAGGACAGCTGGGGCTACAGGGAGACCCTGTATATGTAAAGTCAATTTTATCTTTGTCCTTTTCACCATATATGTGGGAAGGTAAAAGAAGAGACAGAAAACTAGCCCAAAAGAAACATCACTCAGTATAATCAATAATGAGAAAATACCTTAACTTTAAAAATAGGTATTATCAGGGCTGGAAAAATGGCTCAGCAGTTAGGAGCACTAAATGCTCTTGCAGAGGACTCACATTCGATTCCTGGTACCCACATGGTGACTAAGAAGCGTCTTTAGTATAGGGCATGGTGGCCCTCGCCTTTAATCCCAGCAATTGGGAGGCAGAGGCAGGTGGATGTCTGTGAGTTCAAGGCCAGCCTGGTCTATAGAGCGAGCTCCAGGCCAGCTGGGACTAAAGGGAGACCCCGTCTCAAAAGTCCAAAAAGAAAAAAGGTATTATCTAGGCATAGCAACATACATCTGTAGGTTCAACCCTTGTAGAAAGAGATGAGGATCAGGAGTTCAAGTCCACCCTCATATCAAGTTTGAGGCAAGCCCAGGATAAGAAACCCTAACTCAAAGAGTAACAACAAAAAGAAATGTATAGGCCAAGGATTGAAGTCAGTAGAATGTTTGCCTAGCATGTGCTATATCCCAGGGTCAAACCTGAGTGCACTTCCCCGTCACCAAAAATAGAAAAAAAAGTAATTCTTAATTATGTCTGCCACCCTGAAAGTACCTTTTCTTTATTCCATGAGAGGCTTACCTAAACCACTTAATATTGATGTTAGATGTGGTCTCCAAAATATAATCCCATCTAGAAGTCCATTTGGAAATTTGGGTTTCCTAAAACAAAAATATAAAATGATATGACCAAATTCTACCTGACCTTCTGCTGGTTATTTACTCTAAAGAACACAGAATGCTATTCTGCTTGGGCTTTGGCCACTTCACTTACACCTTCACAAAATCATGAAATCTACTTTGTCATTTTAATCTTGTTTTTACTTAGTAATACTCAACTCATTCTAAGAAGGGTCTAAGAAAACAATTTTAACCTACTACTACCTAACAAATGGAGCATAATTTTGCTATTATTTTAATGCAATCCTCAATCTACTATTTTCTTCATTTTCTTTTTTCCCTTTAATCCTGACACATTTCCATTTACTCAGCAACTTCTTAATGATCTTTGTAAAGGTACATAGAGCTTTACATAATGAAAGTCACTGTGGTATTTATCAAATCAAAAACCTAAAACCAAATTGCTCATCAGAATAAGAATAAATGATGGTGATCCACCCTAGTAAATGCTATGGCTGACAATATGTCGATGAGACAGAACTGGGTTTAAAAGGTCAAAAGTACATGCAACCAAGTTGTATTTTTTAAGCTGGTGACATGGCTCAGTGAATAAGGGTATTGCATAAGCCTGGTAAACTGAGTTTGGAGCTCACTAAAGACGGAAAGAGAGAACAGACTCCATAAATTTGTCCTTTGATGTCCACATGCATGCCTGCACACGAAGCATTCATAAATACATGGTAACAATTAAAGTTTAATTTTAAAAAATCTATTTCCCACAAGAAAATTATATATCTATACTGCAGATGCAAACTTTTTTTCTGGAAGGTTAACTAAGAAAAAAAATAATGCTTATCTTTTCAGAGAAAGTAGGGATTAGAAAGGAAGGGCTGGAGAGATGGCTCAGCAGTTAGGAGCACTGCGTGGTCTTGCAGTGGACCAGGGTTTGATTCCTAGCACTCACACGGTGGCTATCTTTTGACCTCCACTAGCACTGCATGACACCAGTGCATGCTATCATACACATAAAAACCAAAATATTTTTTAGAAAAGTAAAGGAAGAAAATGTACTTATAGTTTTCTTGTACATACCATCTATAAATATACAGCCACCATCAATTAAAACGTGTTTCACTACAATTCAACAACTCTGATCCCTTCAAATTGATTATAAATCAATTCGGATTTATAAAACATTGTTCAACTTAAGCCATCATTTCTTATCTGTTTTTGTTTTGTTTTGAAGCAAGATCTCCCTATAGCCCCAGCTGGCCTGAAACTCCGTATGTGGACCAGACTGGCCCCAATCTCATAGACAGTGCTAGAATTAAACCTGTGCAACACCATGCCTGGCTAAACCATCGATTCTTATCAAATGCACTAAGATTTTATAATTTTTATGTTAAGTATTTTCATAGGTAGTAGCTGCAGTTCAGAGTACTTCTTTCAAATGATTGTTCTCAGAAGTAGATAAAAAATCAAGAAAAGATAATTCCAAATCAAGTTTTTCAATACTATTCTTTTTTTAATATTTATGTGTATGAGTGTATTGCCTACATGGATGTGTGCACCTGTGTCATGCAATGCCCACAGAGATCAGAGGAGAGCATTAGATTCCCTGGAACTGGAGTTTCAGATGGTTGTTAGCTGCCACATGGGTGCTGGGATTCGAACCCAGGTCCCCTCCCATAGTCAGTGCTCTTAACTGCTAAGCTATTTACCCAGCCCGTCAGTAGTTTTCTTTTTAAATACTCCTAACAGACAAAGACTTTATGCAATAATCCCCAATAAATATTTTTTAAAATTTGTGTAGGATTACTATAATGAAGATCAATGACATGCTTTTAGCTAAATATAAAACACTAGCAAAGTCTAAACATGTTTGATAAAGTCTTATTTGATGTATTTTTCTGAAGGTAGCCAGTCAGCAAAATTGATAAAATTTCAGTTCAGTCAGAGACCCCGTCTCTCAAAATAAGTTGAACTATACACCACCTCCATACGCACAAATTCTAAGAATCATGTGGTCATGGTTGACACTGTCAATGACAAGAGATTGACATGTGCCCTGATATGAATTATCACTTCCGTGATACTCCTGCCAACAACGCACGGCCTGGGTGTGACTATGAAGAAACACCACGCAAACCAGGTTGACAGCCATGCTACCGAATGTAATCTCCATACCATACCACCTAAAATTTAGAAGGAGCTGGAGAGATGCACCAGTGGTTAAGAGCACTGACTGGTCTTGCAGAGGACTTGGGCTCAATTCCCAGCACACATGGCAGCCGACAACTGTCTGAAACTTCAGTTCCAGGAGAATCTGATGCCCTCTTCTGACCCCTGCAGGTACTGTATGTCATATGCACTTATATACATGTAGGCAATATATTCATATACATAAAATAAAAATAATAAATAAGGCGGGTTGTGGTGGCACATGCCTCTAATCCCAGCACTCTGGAGGAAGAGGCAGGCGGATCTGTGAGTTCAAGGCCAGCCTGGTCTGCATAGTGAATTCCAGGCCAGCTGAGACTACTGGGAGACCCTGTCTCAAAAAGACCAAAATTAGTCAGGCATGGTGGTGTATACCTTTAATCCCAGCACTGGGCAGGCAGAGGCAGGTAGGTCTCTGAGTTCAAGGTTAGCCTGGTCTACATAGCGAGTTCCAGGCCAGCTGGGGCTACTAGGAGACCCTGTCTCAAAAAGACTGATAAATAAATAAATAAATAAATAAATAAATAAATAAATAAATAAATAATTTTTTTAAAGTTAGAAGGATGGGGAAAAGTGAGGACTGACCAATTGGAAAAGACCAAAAACTAAATGCAAAACATAGTCTTGGATATGAAACATTGGCTTAAAAAAAAACATAGTCCTGGATATGATTCTTATCCAGAAAGGGAAAGAGTGGTATTGTTACCCAGCTGGTGAAATCTGAATGAGTGAATGTGGATAGAATAGTCATCTTACAGTATTATTTTTTTCATTTGGAAGGGTTTTATGCTTTTTATGAAGGGCAATGACCTTGTTTTAGAGAAATAGTTTGAAATGTTTAAGGGTGACTAAACAACATCTAGTTCTCCAAAAGATTCAAAGAGATATAAATAATAAGAGATACATACCACAGAAGCATGAACAGTGGAGCAAATGAAGTAAAATGCTACCAACTTGGGCATCGGGTTCAAGAAACTACAAGAGTTCTTTGTACTAGTCTAGTCATTCTTCTGTTAAGTATGAAATTGTTTCACAATGAACTGTTTTTAAATTATAAATCAGAATTTACACAGCTGAGAAATCAAGAAATACTCATTTAAAGATATAGCTTGTCTTAGCCATCTTTATTCCAACAGTAAAAATGACTTTGTTTATCTAAATTTGAACCACAAGCATCTCTTCATCAGTGTACCCATTGTCTTAAATGAGTTAACTTATAGCAAGTTTTTTTTAAAGAGATAACTTTTAATACACACTAAGTTTGGAGTTAAAACACAAAAAGAAGCCAGAGTGGTGCCACATAACTGTAACCTCAGAAGTTGGGGGACGGGAGGAAGAGAATCAGGAATTCAAGGTCATCCTCAGCTACATAATGGAATTCAAAGCCAGCCTGTGCTACATGACAGACACCCTATCAGAAAAAAAAAAAAAAAAAAAAAAAAAAAAAAAAAAAAAAAAAAAAACAGAGCCAGAGCCAAGACATCTGCAGTTTTTAAACATTTTTGCACCAAACACTGCCACCTGCTGGAAATAACATGCCATAACATGCATTAATCATCTGAGAAAATAAATTATTTTATTTCAAACTCTAAGGCACATTTGAGAACAAAATGACAAACAGGAAAAGGTAACTATGTAACAGAGAACCCATTTTTCAGTCTGTTTGAAATTAATGAGTTATTCCGTATATTTAAATCACAGAGTATCAAAATTTTTTTTCACAATATACAGTATTGAATTTTTGTGCATTTCATACATCTTAATTATATTTAGACCTCTCCTCTATTTACACCACTCCACAGCCTCCTCATACGATTTCATGCATTCTTTCATATATGTTAAGGCCTATCGAGTCAAGTTTATGTGTGCAGATACAGCGATTCTCATAAAATCAAAAATCATAATTAGGTCTTCAATATTAATAATAGTGGCACAATAACCAAAGTAGAAACAAAGACAAGACTACTTCATCCATAACTCAGTACCCCATAATGTGTCTTATTCAATAAAAGCTATACAGAGACTCTTTCAAGTTGGGAGGCAATTTGCTCTTTAGTCCAGCAGTTCTCAACAGGGAGAGCAGCACCCCCTACAGGGTATAAGGAAAATATGTGGCCTCTCCTAGCTTCATAAAGCCAGATGTCCTGCAAAACAGCACCACACAACAGAGAACTGAGAATTGTCCTGCATCACACACACCTTTCAAATGTCAGATCCAAAATTCAGGTAGGAGAAAAGCTGCTTAAGATTCTACCCTTTGATTCTAACTTCTGTTTATAGATAAATTTAAGTCCTATTGTGATTTTAATATACATTGAATATTCTCACCCCAGAAGGCACCCTGTCTTCTGTAAACGGAAAGAAAATGGTACTTATTTATCTTACATCTTGCCAAAATTAATTGACATTTCAGGAAAGCATGGCATAGTTTGTTTAAAAAGAAATGCTGTTCGGGCCAGCATTCCACAAGATTCTTATCTAACAATTACCACATTTACAATGATTACATACTGACTTAGAGAGCGTACACTAGTGGTCGTGGTGGTACATGCCTATCATCCCAGCACTTGAGAGGCAGAGGCGGTCAGATGTCTGTGAGTTCAGGGTCAGCCTGGTCTACATAGTGAGTTCCAGGACAGCTGGGGCTACAGGGAGAACCTGTCTCAAAAAGACCAAAAAAGACACACACACACACACACACACACACACAAAGCATACACTATATGCTTATATCTGAAAACCTCTAAAGATGGATAAAACACATTAGGTATATATTCTTTTATTAAAAGTTACTATTTTTCCCCTTTATGTTTCCTTTTAGGATGTTACATAGATGTTTGTTAAAAGTATGTGCAGAGAGATTTCACTTCCTATTTACTAACAGTATCATGATGGAATAGAGTTATAAAACATTTGTTATTACAAGGGGCATAAATTTGATAGAGTAAAAACTCCAGATTCAACAGGCGTGGTAGCTCACTCCAATCCGAAGGTGGCAGAGGCAGGGGGATCTCTGTAAATTCAAGGCCACCCTGGTCTATATAGCAAGTTCTAGGTCAGCTGGGGCTACAGGGAGACCCTTTCCAAATATAAATTAAAAATGAAAACTATAGAATATGCTACCTCTGAACTTCTCTGTGACTAATATCTGTCTGATTAAGGGCACAAGCTCACAAACCCATCCAAAGATCATAAACCCTTTAGAGTTCTGGAAGTCATTTGCAGGTAGCTGCATTAAGGTTGAAGTAGAAGCAGTCACACACAGCACAGAGGCTGTGACCCAGGGGGTTAGGGGCATGTAGTTGCTGCATGCCACTGACCTCTAGAAGTTGTTCAATGTGTGCATAGACTTTGGATTACACCTGCCCTCCCATCCCATCTCTTGGATGCCTGTATACCAGAGGCACATGGAGGACTTCCACAGACTGAAGGATGATACACTGTATTTCACCCAGGACAGGGTCCAGAATATATCAATGTCATAGATGTGGTGAAATTTTCTGTACTAGGAGAGGCAGGGAAAGTGGGACAATGTGTTGAATCATCTACCAATTGGACAGGTACTACATATGTCCAGGTCCACATCTACATCAATGTAGCACCCACTAAGAACATATGCCACTTGAAATTGACTCACCCTAAGTGAGTAGTAAGAATAAAATGCACACCAGGTTGGAAAGACTTGGTATAGGTTAAAGTAATACACTGCTATGGCCGGGCATGGTGGCGCACGCCTTTAATCCCAGCACTTGGGAGGCAGAAGCAGGCGGATCTCTGTGAGTTCAAAGCCATCCTGGTCTACAAAGTGAGTTCCAGCAACCCAAATGCCCCCCAACTGACGAGTGGATAGAGAAAATGTGGTACATATACACCATGGAGTTCTATGCAGCAGTAAAGAAAGATGACACCATGAGCTTTGCAGGAAAATGGGTGGAGCTAGAAGATACTATGCTGAGTGAAGTAACACAGTCCCAGAAAAACAAACGACGAATGGTATCCCTCATCTGTGGATGCTAGTACCAATTACCTAGTTGTAAGTATTTCTTGTGCACGACCCCTTGAGCTTTAGTTCAAGCAGTTGGGAGTGATGCATACTGGAAACAACAACAACAACAACAGAAAGGACTGCATCAAAGAACTGACTGAAATAGTGAACTTCTGCTCAAAACAGTCAACTTCCACATGGAGAATATTGAGAACGACTGAGAAAGAGATGAAAATCATGTTTGGCAGAATACATGAGCTCTGGTGGGGTGGGGGGATAGGGTGGGGGACACGAGTATAGATTTGATAATCTTGTACAAAATATATATTAAAAAAAGACACAAAGAAAAAATTAAATAGTTCCTGTTTATATAAAAAAAAGTGAGTTCCAGGATAGCCAGAGCTACAGGGAGACCTTGTCTCAAAAAGACCAAAAAAAGAAAAAAAAAAGTAATCCATTGCTGTACACTCAAAATATCAAGCAAAAATAAATAAAACAAAAGGAAGCAGGTAACAAAAAGTTTCTGTAAAACAGCGTCAGAATATTCACCAGGATGTTTATAAAACATCGCTATCTCATTTATCAAGCATACATCAAGTCTATCTGTTCCTTTACATATTCAGAAAAGGAGAATTAAATGTCATGAGAAGTAAAACAGACACATTGGTGCACCACTATAACACTTGAGAGGTGAAGGCAGGGGGATTAGAAGTTCAAGGCCAGACTGAACCACATAAAACCATGTCTCAAAAGAAAAGTGATGAGAAGCTAAGATCATGTGACTGATCCAAGCTCACAGTTAGTAAGTGGTAAAGCCTCAATTTCAACAGATGTTCTGGCTCCAATATTTGTATTCTTCTCACTATACTACAGCTTGACTCTTCCATGAGCTATTCTTCCTGTACGGTCCCACTCGCATAGTCAGCTAGCCTGTCAATCCAAGGCAATACCCCTCTGGTTCCCCATGTACCTCAACAGGAAGGAAGGGAAAGCAAAGTACCTGGCAGCCTCTGAAATGTAGATGTACTATGGGAATACCTTTTGTAACTCTCCACCTAATTGTTCTAACACAAAGAATTTACCTGATTTCTGAAATATAAAGCTGCATTTTTATTTTATTTACTTTTATTTGGTCTTTTTGAGACGAGGTTTCCCTGTGGCCCCAGATGGCCTGGAACCCGCTACGTAGAACAAGCTGGCCTTGAACTCTGCCTCCCTGGGATTAAAGGAGTGCTCCACCTCACCCAGCAATAAGCTGTATTTGTATTGGTGTGTTTGTATCTGTGTTGCTAAAGAAGGAACTCAGGGCCTCATGCATGCTAGGCAAACACTGAACCACTGAGCTACAACTCCAATTCTACAACTTTAAATTGATGAAAATTTCGGCTTTACTATTATATATATATTTGATTTGGAAAAAAAATTAAGATGATAACATGGAATACTTACCTCAAATTTGACAGAATAAGTGTAGATCACATTTAAGTAATCTCTCTCTTCGTCAGGAATTTCCAAAGGAGGTCCGCTACACATTATGCCATTTTCATCTGAATTTTTATAGCTAATGAAGGAGAAAAATAGGACAGGAATTTTGCTATAAAACAGATGTAAAAATTTCAATTCACAGCTATTCAGACATGTAACAACAGACTGGAAAAAATGGGCTTTCCAAGCCAGGTATGATGGCACACACCTTTAACCCAAGCAATCAGGAACCAGAGGAAGGCAGATCTCTGTGAGACTGAGGCCAGCCTAGTCTACATAGTGAATTCTAGGCCAGCTGGTGCTACAGGGAAAGACCCTGTCTCAAAAAGACGAACAAAAAAACAAACAAAAATAGATGCTCCGTTATGCTGTTCATTTAAAACTCTTTTCAAATTCACCACCCTTATGCTTTAGCCTCTTAACTCCAAGTGTTGTGATTACACAAAGACACTACCATACTCAGCTATCCTTCTTTAAATTACTTTTGTTTCTAAACGCTTCCACCACTCAAATGGGACTCAGTATATTACCTAAAACTTAATACTTAAGAACACTCCTTTGCCTGGGAACAGAAAGAAAATACATTCTCTAAGCAAATGGCTATTTTTCCTCTTTCACCTCATCTCTCTTTCATATACTGTCTTGTAACATTAACTGTAGAGCTAGAATATTCAATACACGAAGGAGAAATCATATTTACAAGCACCCAGATATGTGAGGGCCTATAGTATATAAAGTGCCTTGCTTAGCAAGGAAAGACACTACTAATATACACTACTAGTGACAATGTAAATTAATCCATCCATTACAGAAAAGCATATAGATATTCATATATGATTTACCTACCCAACTTCTGGTTATGCATCCAAGGAAAATGAAGTCAGTGTAGCAGATACTCCTATACTCAAATGCTTACTGAACCCCAATTCACAAGAGCCAAGATACAGAATCAACTGAGATGGCCATTCAAAATACATTCAAAAAACATGAGGCAGATATGCCGAATGGCACATTATTTAATAATAAATAGAATGAAACCCTGTTGTTTGAAGCAAAATGGATGAAACTTGGGTGGAAATTGTATTACGCATTTAATAGGCCAATCACAGCCAGGCGTGGTGGCGCGCGCCTTTAATCCCAGCACTCAGGAGGTAGAGGTAGGCGGATCTCTGTGAGTTCAAGGCCAGCCTGGTCTACAGAGTGAGCTCCAGGACAGCTGGTACTAAAAGGGAGATCCTGCCTCAAAATTACCAAAA
>VZQC01007915.1:1112200-1124698 GCA_009823505.1 Rhizomys pruinosus
AAAAAAAAAAAAAAAAAAAAAAAAAAAAATCATATATGATACTGAGCTTTTGCTAAGTTGATTTTACCACAAAAGTAAAGGCACTGAGGTGAGGGGAGGATGTACTTGCTTGACTGGAGCGATCATCTCGCTATATATGTCAAAACATCATGTCAGAGACTCAGTTGCAGAGTTGCTTTGTATTTACAAGGCCTGGGGTTAAATCTCCAGTATCAAAAATAAAATAAAATCATGCTGTATACCTTAAATGTTATCATTTCTCAAGGGTTGTTTTGGTTTGGGTTTGCTTTGGTTTTTGAGACAAGGTCTTAATGTGTAGCCCAGGCTGGTCTGAAATTTATTATGTATCCCGGTCTGGCCTCAAACTCAAACTCCCTGCCTCAAACTCCAAATTATCATTTTTAAAGTTATACTGAAAACCAAAGAAACAGATAACAAAAAAATACAAACTGGAAAAGCCATGCATGCCTATAATCCCAATACTAAGGATGATGTGACCAGCAGAAGGATTAGAAGTTCAAGACCAGCCTCAGCTACATAAGACCCTTGCCAATATCCTTAACCACTTCAGGCCTGTTGAATGAACTCTACAGACTATTTTACCCAAATAAATATTTCCAATGGTTGATGCATCAGGTTCCACATCAAATGTTCTTACCTTAGCCTTCTCATTTTACAGATAAGGAAACAATATAACTGACCCTGGGCTCAAATATAATAAATTAGGCCAAAATAAAATGGGTACTAAAACTCAAAATTAAGCCTGATTCATTTCTATGAACTCAGAATTGACTTCCAAAATGTAACAAGTGGGAATCAGATGAAAAGTCAAACTGCCTAACTTCTTGTTCTTTATTCATCAACTTTTTGCATACCTGCCCTTTTGGTTTGTCTGTTTGTTTGTTAAGACAGAGTCTTCCTGTGACCCCAGCTGGCCTAGAACTTGCTATGTAGACCAGGCTAGCCTTAATCTCACAGAGAACCACCTCCCTGTACCAAGACTAAAAGTGTGCACCACTACTCCAGGCAGCCCACTTTTTCTTTAAATATATCACTTTTTTGAGGCACAAGTTTCACCCTCAAAGTATTTCAGGCTGTGTAATACTTTGCCCACAATGGATCATGATTTTGTACATTGTGTGACATATTCCCCCATTTAAGTTCCTTATCCAATATTTTAAAGAACCTTGAGTTTGCAATTTTAAAGGTTTCCTCCGCGAGCAGAATTGCTCTTTACAACTCACTGGGCATGTACTAAGGCCAGGTGCAAATGGTAAAAAATTATGCAAAAGTGAGAACACCTAGGCTCCTCCTACCTGTCCATGGATTAAAGTACTCACTGATTCTTAAGGCTGCTTACTCAACTTTTAAGATGTCTCAAATCATCAACATATTCTAATACTCTCCTGATACATTTTCCTAAACATAATCTACTGGTACTAGACCTGCCCTTTCAAGAAAAACAAACCTGCCCTTTCAAGAATAACAAATCTGAATGTAACTCCTCTATCATGAGTCTGAAACTAAATGAAGACTTAGAATGCTTTCACTGAGTTTATTCTTGCTTTTAATTCTTTCCTACCTTGTATGGTAGTCAGATACTATAGGAAGAAAGAAGCAAAGACTAAATTTTCAAAACACATTATGTAAGATTATATCACACATATATCCTCAAAGTAAGAGTTCAAGTTAAGAATCACTAAATTTTAAATCAATTTTAAAATCATTAGAGCTAATTAAAAAGAAACTTTCTAATTACCTTTTTGGCTCAATTCTGGAACCAATCAATCTTGCAAAATCCCCGTCTGCATCACTTTCTCTGTGATATGTAATAGTAATATCAAGATGGTTGAAGAGGTAAAAAGTATTATTTTTGCGTTCAGGCTGTCAAAAGAAAAAAAAATTTAAGCTTTGAACTTTATCTAGAAACTAAAAATACAAAAACAAGCTATAAATAAAGGATACTAAAGAGAATATGTAATTTCTAGAACTGTAACCATAAGCGTTTGACCTAATAATGAAAGTACTAGTCAGTTCTATAAGTACCAAATAGTTGATACAGAGAAATGGCATTTTAAAGCTGCAAATTTTTAAAAATTTTTAAATTTATTTATTATTTTTTATGTATATGAGTGTACTATCTGCATGTAGGTTGGTGCACCTGTATCATGCAATGCCAGGGAAGTCAGAAGAGGGTGTCAGATTCCCCTGGAACTGGAGTTAAAGATGGTTCTGAGCTGCCATGTGGGTGCTGGGAATCGAACCCAGGTCCTCTGTAAGAGCAGTTAGTGCTCTTAACTCCTGAGCCATCTCTCCAGCCCCAGCTGCAAATTTTGTAAATAAGTCTCTTTCCTCGGTTTTACCCATGTGAGAGTATAAAAATTGAGTCATAAAATAGCATCAAGTAGAGTCGGGCACGGTGGCTCCTGCCTTGCAATCCCAACACAAGAGAAGCTAAGGCAGGAGAATTGTGTCCAGTTCCAGGCCAGTCTGAGCAAAATACTGAATTCCAGAAAAGCCTGGATTAGAATGAAAGAGTCATCAGTAAAGTTTAAGCACATCAAGAGTTTAGCCTTTCTGCCATGTCCAAGTAGTGGTCCCCAGCACTTAAGAGGTAGAGACAGGAGGGTCAGGAGGAGTTCAAAGACATCCTTAACAATATAGCAGGTTCAAAGACATCCTTAACAATATAGCAGGTTCAAAGACATCCTTAACAATATAGCAGGTTCGAGTATACCCCAAGCTACATTAAATCCTGTGTCAAAATAACAAAAACCAGCCAGTACACACCTTTAATCCCAGCACTCGAGAGGCAGAGGCAAACAGATCTCTGTGAGTTCAAGGCCAACCTGGTCTATGTAGTGAGCTCCAGGCCAGCTGGGACTAAAGGGAGACCCTATCTCAAAAAGACCGGAAAAAAAGGGTTTTTCCAAGATGGCACCTCCCAAGGCAGTGGGTGCATTCAGAGCAGCTAAGGGCAAAGTCCAAGAGGGGAATTTAGAGGCCACCAAGAATGATGGGAAGCGACCAAGGTGGTCCAAGGGCATTTGGAACCTTAGGGACTACAATTTGGCACTAGAGACATTGCCCGAGGGCGTCAGGAGACAACAGGGAAAACCCTGTGTTGGCTGGGCCTTTCTCCTACTGAACCCAGGTACAGACCTTGGTGCCTGGCCCTGGGGGATCAGCTGGTAGATTACAGGTTGTGTACAATGGTTCCATCAGAACATCTCACTGAATGGGTGATTGGGGTTCACCCCACTTACTTGGATGTGGGGCACTCCCGCTGCATTGCAATGGAAGCATTGTGACCTTCCAGCCCACAGTATCAGGGTGCTGGTTTTCCAGGCCTGGGTGGTTCAGGCCCATTTGGGTGTTGTGTGGTTTAGTCCACTGGGCAAACTGTTTGCTGGTTGGGTGAGGGGTGTTGGTCTACACAGTGTTAGGATAGAGTTGAGATTTTGGAGCCTAGACTGTCCATACCTGTGCATCAATTAGGACATCAACAAACACCTGAGGAGCATACCAACATCAGTATCAGGTCAATAAACAAGTAAGCTTCACATTGGAACCGCTTCCAACACAGGCTACCCAAATGCCTAAAGCTCAACGAAAGACTCAGGTGTATCCCCAACAAACACTAATACCCTTATTCAAGTACCCTCTAATGAAGACCCCTTTGATATAACTCAGGATACAGATCTCCAAAGAACAACTATGAATATTAGAGAAATTAAGGGTTGAGGGAATTTAAGGAGCTTATAAACAAGGAAGTCTGGGATCTAAAAGAAGACAGGGATAAACTGAAGGAGGACAACGATAAATTGTGGAATGAAATTACAAAAGATATAGAAACACTGAAGAAAATTCAAGTTGAAATGAAGAAGGAAATGCAATATTCCATCAACAACTTCAAAAGTATGGGAGAAACTGGGGTTTTTTGGTCTTTTTGAGACAGGGCCTCCCTATAGCCCCAGCTGGCCTGGAACTCACTCTGTAGACCAGGCTGGCCTTGAACTCACAGAGATCCTACTGCCTCTGCCTCTGCCTCTTGAGTGCTCAGATTAAAGGCATGAGCCACCACGCCTGGTTTAAAGACAGTTGTTAGCGGCTGGGAATCGAACTGGGGTCCTCTGCAAGATCAGTCTGTGCTCTTAACTACTGAACCATCTCTCCAGCCCCAGGAGAAACTCTTAATAATAGAATGGATGAAGTAGAAAATAGAATATCAAGATTGGAAGAACTGGATAAATCAAGTAAAGATTATGAAAACACAAGAATGGAATAACCAGAAACTGTGGGATACTATGAAAAGACCAAGCCTACAAATTACAGCGAAGAAGACTAACGGGATGGTGATATAGTCCAGGTCTCCAACAAATTTTTTTTAGTATTTTTTGAAACAGGGTCTCTCCCTTTAGTCCCAGCTGGCCTGGAGCTTGCTCTGTATACCAGGATGGCCTTGAACTTACAGAGATCCTCCTGTCTCTGCCTCCCAAGTGCTGGGATTAAAGGCATGTGCCACCACGCCCAGTTAACAAAATTTTAGAGGAAAATTTTCCGAAATTAAAGCAAAAGATACCTATTAAAGTATTAGAAGCATAGAGAACTCCAAGCAAACAGAACCAGAAAAGAAATTCTCCACGCCATATCATAGCAAAAACACTATATGTTCAAAGCAAAAAAGGATACTGAGGGCTGAAAAAGAAAAGCAACAAGTTACCTACAGAAGATAACCTATCAGAATTGCAGCTGATTTCCCAATGCAGATGATGAAAGCCAGAAGAGCCTAGTCTAAAATATTCCCGGTCCTAAAAGATTATAGATGCCAACCCAGAGTACTTTATCCAGCAAAAATGTCTATTATAATTGAAGGAGAAAGGAAAATGTTCCATGAGATAAATAAGTTGAAAGAATTCCTCTCCAATAAGCCATACCTGCAGAGAATACTTCAAGCAAAAAAAAAAAAAAAAGATCGGAGGGCAGGGATGATTATAACCAATCAACACCAGAAAACAAATGATACTACCATGATGGAAAAAAACAACAACCTAGGGTAAGAATGTACTAGAAATCAAAATGATTGGAAGCAACTTAATTCTCTCAACAATAGTTTTAAATATCAATGGTATGAATTCTCCAATTAAGAGACAGAAACTAGTAGAATGGATTAAGAAACAAAACCATCTCTTTTATTTTTTCTTGTCTCCAAGAAACTTACCTCACCTTTAAAGACAGATATTATCCCAAGGTGAAAAGAGGATAAAAAATAATACAAGTAAATGGCACTAAGAAAGAAAAAGGAGTTGCTATGCTAATACTAGATAAAATAGAATTCAAGGCCTTTGATTGTGTTTTGTAGGGGGCAGATACACAGGCTTTTTTGCCAGGCCTATGTGGTACATTTCTGAGTATCTATAAAAATTTGGTTGGCCATAGCTAGCCCCCAGACTTTTGTAGGGTCACTTTAAAGTTTTCATTTTGTGGTGATGTCTATGGGGAACTGCCCCGTTCGGCTGGATGGGCATAAATATTGCCAAGTTTAGTAGAAAATAAGATACTTGTACTGGACTGAAGTGGTTAAATGTTTCTACAGTGGAATGGTATAAACAGGAAAGCCAGTTTATTAATGATCTAAATGGGATTATAACCACACAAGGCTGTGGTTGGTTTTCGGTCCATTCCTGTCCTGTACTGGACTTCCAGTTGTAGATTTGGGTTAAAGGGGCATAGACAAGTAATAGGTTACTTTTGACTACTGAAAGATATTTTTTGATCTCTGTTTATTATGCGAGTGTTACTTTTGATATCTGTTCTGCCCATTTCAAGACAACTTGACTCAGGAAAAGCTAGCTTTACTCCCTGAACTAGTGTCATGCACCCCAGAAGGAGACAGTTTCGACAGACTTGGTAAATCTTTTCAGCTTAATTCTGGCCAACAATAGGTATGTTCCCTATTATTGGAAAACTACAAACCAGGATAAGGGGTTTGGAAAAGTAAAGAGACTACTTATGTTTGTAGTAAATCATTTATATTTAAGCTATGCCTAAAACTGTTTAAATTTCTCTTATAGGCTTTGCCTACTTACCCTATGGTGTTAAATTTCTTCCAGTCAACATTTATTCAAGGCTTCTTAGGCTTTTCTTCAGGTTTTATCTAAATATGATGCAATTAAAAGTACCAGATCGGGGGCTGGAGAAATGGCTCAGTGGTTAAGAGCACCGACTGCTCTTGCAGAGGACCCAGGTTCGATTCCCAGCACCCACATGGCTGCTAAGAACTGTCTTTTAAGCCAGGTGTGCTAGTGCACGCCCTTAATCCTAGCACTCGGGAGGCAGAGCCAGGCAGATCTCTGTGAGTTCAAGGCCAGTCTGACCTACAGAGTGAGTTCCAGGACAGCTGGGGCTATAGGGAGACCCTATCTCAAAAAATAAATAAATAAATAAAAATAAATTTGAAAAAGTACCGGATCAGTGTAACTTAACTTTTTTGGATGCTTAATGCCCATACTTAAGGCCCATACCAATTCGGCCAAGGGACAATTTTGTTCCTTGCCCTTTGAGGTCAATTGGTCCCATGGAATTTTGTACAGGGGCATCTCTTAAAATGTCCTGCAATTTTGCCGGCCGTGGTGGCACACGCCTTCAATCCTAGCACTTGGGAGGCAGAGGCAGGCAGATCTTTGTGAGTTCAAGGCTAGCCTGGTCTACAGAGTGAGTTTCAGGACAGCTGGGACTATAGGGCGACCCTGTCTCAAAAAGACCAAAAAAAAAAAAAATAGGTAAAATGTTCTGCAATTTTGAGTCATCAGGCTTCCTTGTGCAGGAAGGTCTTGGAGATCCACCAACAGAACTGTAGCCAGTGTCCAGTCTACAAAGAGGAAGCTCAATACAGAGGAAATTTGCCTCGTGCTCCAAAGGGAAGCCTGGTCTAGCAAGAACTGACTTTGTCCTTGGTAGATGGAACTGGTTAAGAAAGGCCAGAAGGAGCCAGGTGGCCCCCACACCCACTGAACACCTAAGTGCCCCCTGAAGACCAGAACCTCAAATGACCTTGAGTAAACAAAGTTTGGTTAATCTGGGCTAATTGTGTGGATTTTAGCACCCAAAAAGAACGTATATGCCGGGTGTGGTGGTGCACGCCTTTAATCCTAGCACTTGGGAGGCAGAGGCAGGAGGATCTTTGTGAGTTCAAGGCCAGCCTGGTCTACAGAGTGAGTTCCAGGACAGCTGGGGCTACAGGGAGACTCTGTCTCTAAAAGATAAAAAAAAGAAAGTATAACCAAAAGATAAATTGTCAGTATATTTCTTTTAAAGCCTGAAAATTGTGCCTCCACATATTGGGTGTAAAGTTATTAGAAATGATGTTTAAAAAGGCATAAAAAACTTTATATTCCATTTACTTTGAATGAACAGATTCTAATTTCGAGTGTTAAGATATTTTGGCTGGACCACGGGAACTTCTTAACCTGATAGCAATAGGATGCTTGCATATGTAATATTCATTTCCTAAACTCATTTTCACCTCACTTGGATACTTTTAATTTTCCATTTTCCCTTAATATATAAGTCAAAGATGCCATCCAAGTCAGTATCAGACAGAAAGCATGGCAGACACCCTGTAGTGCACATTTTCAAATGGGTATAGGGTTATTATCAAATTTCTACTTTCATTTAGAGTACTTATGAAAATAAAGAAATAAATATTATAATTCCCATTAAAAAAAGGCATAAAAACCTTAGATCTCAGCCTTGATTAACAGACTAGGGTCACCTGCAGCCAAAGGACAAGTCTACTATTGTAGTTAATTAATCCTCAATAATAAAATTTCCTCTTTCTTTCTAGCAACTATCTAAGTGGGAACTTATATCCTGACTATTAAAAAGCCTGAAAAGCAGATCCTGAGTCCAGACATCACGGCCAAATGAACAGAAAGAGAAACATAATAAATGGACACTTTGAAACTCCTGGTCAAGAAATTCTAATCGACTTTTAAGTTGGACATTGGAATTCACCCTGTTTTTACTTCTCCTGGTCCCCTGCCGAGATCATGTACCAACTACTTCTGCCTTCATTTTGCTTTCATGGGCACTACTCAAGGATTTTTCCCTCTATAGTTATGCTTGGGGGTCTGTTAGATTGACCATCTGAATGGGGGATATGCCAGTTGCCACACCCAACATCCCTTTTCAGCATGGAAGAAGTCAGAGCGGTCAAAGTCCCAATTCCCTTATGGCAATTGATTCTTTTATTTCATCAGAATTAAGAAGTGGAAATTCCTCCCCCCACTTTTTTTGTTCTTATTGCTTTGTTTTGTTGTTGTCGTTTTGTATTGTTTCTGTTTTCTTGTGACAAAACTAAAGAATATATATATATATATGTATAGCCAAAAAATAACAAAAATCAAAAAATGGGAGCTGAGAAGATAGCTATCAGTACAGTAAAATGTCATGAGGACCTGAGTTCCATCCCCAGCGCCCAAGTAAAAATGGCCAAACATGGTGGCTAGCACGCCTTTAATCCCAGCCCTCGGGAGGCAGAGGCAGGTAGATCTCTGTGAGTTCAAGGCCAGCCTGGTCTACAGAGTGAGTTCCAGGCCAGCTCGGGCTACAGGAAGACCCTGTTTCAAAAAAACAAAAAAAAAAAAAAAAAAGCTGGGTATAGTAGCACATATTTGTAATTCAGTGCTGGAGAGCCAAAGACAAAAAATAAATAAATAAATAACCTGGGGCTTTCTGGCCAGCTAGTCTAGCTGAATTAGTGAGATCCATGCTCAGTGGCAGACCCTGTCTCATAAATGAAGGTTGTGAGCAAATGAAAAAGACACCTGACATTGACCTCTGATCTCCACATGCATATGTTCATTCATGCATACACCACACACATGCAGTTTGGCCTTTATCTACAAGCAAGAAAAATGGGCAATATTTCACAGTATTAAAGCAGTACTTGAAAGCCAGGCATGGTGGCACCCGTCTTTAATCCCAGCACTGGGGAGGCAGAGGCAGGTGGATCTCTGTGAGTCCAATGCCAGCCTGGTCTACAAAGTGAGTTCTAGGACAATTGGGGCTGCGGGGAGACCCTGTCTCAAAAAAGACCAAAAAAAAGAAAAAAAAGCAGTACTTGAAGATAGTGAAACAATAGTCAATCATTTTCTTGGTTTTTAAGACTTATCTATACTTTCTAAATTTTCCATAATGAAGGCATAATTACACACACCTTATAAGCATCAACAGACCAAAAGTGAATTGAACAATCCCTATCAAGCCAAGTGAGGCAGATTAATTGCCTTGAGGTTCAGAGAAACCTGGGCTACATGAGATCCTGTCTCAAAAAGTCCCCATCATGTGTTCAGCAGTTACTTCTTAGTAGCCACAAAGAAGTAACAGGGGGGCTTTTTTGAGACAAGGTCTCCCTGTAGCCCCCAGCTCTTCTAGAACTCACTATGCAGACTAAGCTGATCATGATCTCATAGAGATCCACCTGCCTCTGCCACCTGAGTGCTGGAATTAAAGACATGCATCACCACACCCAGCTGATTAGTATTTTTTTTGAGACAGGTCTCCCTGTAGCCCCCAGCTCTTCTAGAACTCACTATGCAGACTAAGCTGACCATGATCTCATAGAGATCCACCTGCCTCTGCCACCTGAGTGCTGGAATTAAAGACATGCATCACCACACCCAGCTGATTAGTATTTTTTTTTTGAGACAGGTCTCCCTGTAGCCCTAGCTGGCCTGGAACTCACTCAGTAGACCAGATTTGCCTTCGACTCACAGAGATCTGCCTGCCTCTGCCTCCTGAGTGCTAGGATTAAGGGCATGTGCCACCACGCCCTGCTATGATTAGTACTTCTTAAATTATAACATTCACACAAGTGACCCAGGAATCTTGCTGAAATACAGATACTGATTCGCTAGCTTAGACAAAGTTTGAGATTTTTTTACATCTGCCAAACCCTTAGGTGATGCCAGTTCTCCTGAGCTAGGACCATATGTTGAAAACCATTGTTCATTGCAGTAGTTCAGAAGAAAGAATACACCTAACTGTCCCTTATGGTGAGAATGCTTAATGTAGAATGAATAAATGTTTTCCATGAAATTTGGAGGCAGTTTTGCAATAAGTGTAATTTAGGGTTGGACGTGTCTCCTAAAAAGACATGTTCAAGTCCAATCCCCCCAAACCTATGAATGTTATCTTATTTGGACCTCTGCAGTTAAAATTATACCATGATGGTAGGCCCTAATATAATCATAATAGGTTAGGGTATGGCATCTTTTTATTTTTAATTTTCGATAAAAGATCTAACTCTGCAGCCCAGGCTGGCCTGAAGCTCACTATGTAACCAAGAGAATCCTTGAACTCAGAAGTCAGAGGGAGGCACATCACTACGAATTCAATGCCAACCTGTTCCATAGTGAGTTCCAAGCCCGCCAGGGCTATATAGTGAGACCCTGTGTGAAAAACAACAACAAAAAGAAAATAACAAGAAACCTTGTAGTGTTCCCATTTTCTGTTAGCCCCCCATATTCAGTTACATGACCCACAGTTTAAAAATCCATGGATTTAGCCTGGACGTGGTGGCGCATGCCTTTAATCCCAGCACATGGGAGGTAGAGGCAGGTGGATCTCTGGGAGTTCAAGGCCAGCCTGGTCTACATAGTGAGTTCCAGGCCAGATGGGGTGTATTAGTCACTTTTCTGTTGCTGTGATAAAACACCATGACCAAAGGAACTTATAAAAGGAAGAGTTTATTTGAGTTTATGATTGATGGTTCCAGGGAATTAGAGTCCATTGTGGCGGGAGGCATGGTGGCTGGAGCTGGAGCAGGAAGCCGAGGGTCACATCTCACAATGAGCACAGGAAGCAGAGAGAGTGACTGGAGACCACAAGGCTTGTAAAACTCACTAAGCCTGCCCCCAGTGACATACTTCCTCTAGCACGGCCACACCTTCTAAGACTTCCAAGAACAGTGCCATCAACTGGAGACAAATGTCTGAATACTTAAAGCCTATGGGGAACACTCATTCAAACCACCACATGGGGTTACAGGGAAATCCTGTGTCAAAAAGAAAAAAAAAGAATCCACGGATTTGCCAGATGTGGTTCTGCACACCTGTAATCCCAGCACTCAGTACTATGTGAGATGAAGACCAGCCTTTTGGAGACCAGCGTTTTCTACACAGTGAGTTCCAGGGCACCTGGAGTTACAGGGAGACCCTATCTCTAAAAAGATTTAAGAAAAATAATCTGGGCTGGGTGTGGTGACACGTACCTTTAATCCCAGCACTCAGGAGGCAGAGGCAGGTGGATCTCTGAGTTCAAGGGCAGCCTGGTCTACAAAGCTCCAGGGCAGCTGGGACTAAAGGGAGACCCTGCTCAAAAATAGCAAAAAAAAATAAATAAATCTGACACGAAAAGTGCCAGGTGGCACAGAGCCAAAGATTGGAGAACTATAACTACAAACCAAGAAAGGCCAAGGACTGCCAGCCTCTGATGGAAGTCAGGAGAGAAACTTTCCTTTATTTCAGTCCTCTAAATTTCTTGAACTAAGATGATATATTTCCTTTTTGTTTTCCTGGAGACATGGGCTCATGTAATCCATGTTGGTCTCCAACTCATGTAAACGAGGATGCCCTTCAATGTCTGATCTTCCTGCTGCCACCTCCTAAATGTTGGGATTAGGAATGTACTACCATGCTCAGCATGGGTGTGTGTGTGTGTGTGTGTGTGTGTGTGTGTGTGTGTTTCTGAGTGTTTTGCCTACATGTACAGAAGTGCAAATGTGCATGCAATGACCACGGTGACCACCAAGAGAAGGCATCTAACTTCATAGAATGGGAGTGATGGGATGGTAGTGAGCCTCTATGTGGGTGCTGGGAATGGAACCTGAGTCCTCTGCAAGAACAGCCAGTATTCTTCACTGCTGAGCCATCTTTCCAGATCTGTTTGGTTTATTTATTTATTTTAATTTTTGAGACCGAGTCCCATTATATAGCCCTGGCTGACCTGGAAGTCACTTTGTAGAACCAGTCTGGCCTCAAACTTAGTGCAATCCCCCTGCCACTATCTCCCAGTGCTGGGGTTACCAAAATCCACCATTATACCAAGCAAGAAAATCATATTTTGTTGTTTGAAGCTATCCATTTTGTGGTACTTTGTTACAGTAGATCTAGCAAACAAGTACCAGAGCTAAGAATGAAAGTTTGGGGCTGGGAAGATGATTCAGCTGGCAAAGTATTTCCCATGCAAGCATGAGGCCCTAAGTACAGATCCCCAGAACCTGAGAAAAGTCAGGTGCCATTCACAGAGTGGGTTGAAGATGAGTACTAGCTGATTGGATCGCCTGTAACTGGCGCACGCCTTTAATCCTAGCACTTGGGAGGCAGAGGCAGGCGGATCTTTGTGAGTTCAAGGCCAGCCTGGTCTACAAAGTGAGTTCCAAGACAGCTGGTGCTACAGGGAGACCCTGTCTCGAAAAGACCAAAAAAAAAGAAA
>VZQC01007915.1:1127486-1235198 GCA_009823505.1 Rhizomys pruinosus
ATATATATATATATATATATATAAAATCACCTGGTAAGGAGGAAAGCATTTTTTAGAAAACACCACAAAATAAAATTCAGTAATGTGGGGCTGGAGAGATGGCTCGTCTAAGAGCACTGGCTGTTCTTATATGGACCTGGGTTTGGGTCCCAGCATCCACACAGTGGCTGTTCTAGGGGATCAGACACCCTCTTCTGACCTCTGTGGGAACTGCATGAATGGATGCTGACGTACATGCAGGCAAAACTCTCATACACATAAAATAAAAATAAATCAAAAAAGAATGTTTAAATTCAGTAATGTGTGGTTTGGAAAAAATCTAAGAGCTTCTGAACAGTGAAAAAAGCAAAACAGGCATAACGAATTAAGCAAATGCACACAAAAAGAAATCAAAGTAATGATTTTGTATATATGTACATGAAACATGTTACATACTATAAATGGACTTTTTCGAGTAAGAAACTAAAGTTAAAAAATAAGCTAGGGCTGAAAGAGATGGCTCAGCACTTTATAAGCACTGGCTGCTTGTGCTGGATAGCTGTAGTGTCAAGTTGACACACTTGGGTTGAAAGAGCCTCTATTGTGCAATAGTCTCCTTTGAACTGGCCTGTGGCCATGGCTGTGGAGTATTTTCCTGATTTGGGGGTGATGTGGGAGGAATTAGTCCACTGTGGGCAGTGCCACCCCTGGGCAGATTGTTCTGTATTGTATAAGAAAGCAGGCTGAGCATAGGCCAGGAAGCAAGCCAGTAAGCAGCATTCTCCCATGGCCTGTGTTTCAGCTCCTGCCTCCAGGTTCCTTCCCTGAGTTTCTACCTTGGGCTCCCTAAATGATGAACTGTGACCCAGGAAATGTGAGTCAAATAAAACCTTTCCTTGACAAGTTGGTACTGGTCACAGTGTTTTGTCATAGCAATGGAGAAGAAAACTAGAACATTGCTATTGCAGAGGACCCAGGTTTGGTTCCCAGCACCCACATGACAGATAACAAGTGTCCCTAACTCCACTTCCAGGGAATCCAACCTTCTTCTGACCTCTGCAGGACACAGGTGCTCTTACATATATGCAGGCAATACACTCATATGCATAAACTTAAAATAATAAATATTAAAAAAACAAACTTTAATAAAGAAGGCAAGGAGTGGGACTATCATCCCAGTTACTCAGGTGGCTGAGGCAGGAGGATTGCCAAGGCCTTTTGGGGCCACAGAGAAAATCCAAGGCACACCTGGGCAACTTAGTAAGATCCTGTTTCCAAAATAAAAAAGTAAAAAACAATAACTGGGTATATAAGTCAGATATAGGAATGTTTGCAGAGCAAGCAAAAGATCCTATACTTGACATGAAGGCAGCTGGAAGTTTTCTTCCAGACATGATTCAGTAACACTCAACCAAAATTTTCATTCTACTTAAAGTGACTCAAAAAGGAGAAAAATAGGGCCGGGCATGGTGGCGCATGCCTTTAATCCTAGCAGAGGGAGACGGATCTCTGTGAGTTCTAGGCCAGACTGGTTTACATAACGAGTTCCAGACCAGCTGAGGCTATAGTGAGACCCTGTCTCAAAAAGACNGGGCTGAAAGAGATGGCTCAGCACTTTATAAGCACTGGCTGCTTGTGCTGGATAGCTGTAGTGTCAAGTTGACACACTTGGGTTGAAAGAGCCTCTATTGTGCAATAGTCTCCTTTGAACTGGCCTGTGGCCATGGCTGTGGAGTATTTTCCTGATTTGGGGGTGATGTGGGAGGAATTAGTCCACTGTGGGCAGTGCCACCCCTGGGCAGATTGTTCTGTATTGTATAAGAAAGCAGGCTGAGCATAGGCCAGGAAGCAAGCCAGTAAGCAGCATTCTCCCATGGCCTGTGTTTCAGCTCCTGCCTCCAGGTTCCTTCCCTGAGTTTCTACCTTGGGCTCCCTAAATGATGAACTGTGACCCAGGAAATGTGAGTCAAATAAAACCTTTCCTTGACAAGTTGGTACTGGTCACAGTGTTTTGTCATAGCAATGGAGAAGAAAACTAGAACATTGCTATTGCAGAGGACCCAGGTTTGGTTCCCAGCACCCACATGACAGATAACAAGTGTCCCTAACTCCACTTCCAGGGAATCCAACCTTCTTCTGACCTCTGCAGGACACAGGTGCTCTTACATATATGCAGGCAATACACTCATATGCATAAACTTAAAATAATAAATATTAAAAAAACAAACTTTAATAAAGAAGGCAAGGAGTGGGACTATCATCCCAGTTACTCAGGTGGCTGAGGCAGGAGGATTGCCAAGGCCTTTTGGGGCCACAGAGAAAATCCAAGGCACACCTGGGCAACTTAGTAAGATCCTGTTTCCAAAATAAAAAAGTAAAAAACAATAACTGGGTATATAAGTCAGATATAGGAATGTTTGCAGAGCAAGCAAAAGATCCTATACTTGACATGAAGGCAGCTGGAAGTTTTCTTCCAGACATGATTCAGTAACACTCAACCAAAATTTTCATTCTACTTAAAGTGACTCAAAAAGGAGAAAAATAGGGCCGGGCATGGTGGCGCATGCCTTTAATCCTAGCAGAGGGAGACGGATCTCTGTGAGTTCTAGGCCAGACTGGTTTACATAACGAGTTCCAGACCAGCTGAGGCTATAGTGAGACCCTGTCTCAAAAAGACCAAAAAAAAAAAAAAACATAATAAAAGGAGAAAAATAGGGGTGGGATAGATGGCTCAGCAGTTAAGAGCACTGGCTGCTCTTGCAGAGGACCTGGGTTCAATTCCCAGCTCCCACATGGTGGCTAACAACTGTCCGTAACTCCAGTTACGGGGGATTTGATGCCCTCTTCTGATTTCCATGGGCACTGTTAAGACAAGGGTCCATTTATGTACATGCAGGGAATACACTCATACACATAAAGTAAAAAAATAAATAAATAAAGGAGAAAATTATACAAAGCAACAATGTTCAGGCACTAGATGATGAGTTGAAAAGTAATAACCTAGAAAATGGAAACTAGTATGAGTCAGTGTTGTTTTCCAGCTAACTTGTCATGGAGAATTTTCAGGCAGTGGTATAAGTAAGCAAAGGTTATCGAAACAAAGCCATATAGTGTTGCAGAGCTCTGAAGGTGAGTCTAGGAAGGATTGGGAGGCTAAAATTTTGAATCATGGTATCAGAAAGAAAACATCTTCACCCAGAGAGGTTATTGGAGATACACAGAAAGCTTTCCTTATGTGATTATCACACACGAAAGTGTGCCCTTATTGTCATACTTCTTTTAGCTCCCAACTCCTGGCTTTTGCCTTCTGTGAAAATAAGCTTTGCCAGTAGAGGGCACTAGACAAACATTGCAAGGAAGTGTTTTGTTTCTTGGTTGATAAACATTCCACAGGCTTTTTCTCCTATAATGAATCACAACAAAAACGAAATGGAAATACAGCATGTGACTCCTGGTGAAAGACCACGCCAACACCTTATCTTGCCAAAGAAACCAAACCTATTATCAGATTAAGCTGCATCCAGCTGCCAACTTGCAGGAAACAGAGGAACATTCAAAACGTTCAAAATAGATTAAACTGGGGGGCTGGAGAGATGGCCTAGCGGTTAAGAGCGCCGACTGCTCTTGCAGAGCACCCGGGTTCGATCCCCAGCACCCACATGGTGGCTGAGAACTGTCTTTGACTCCAATCCCAGGGGAATCCGACGCCCTCTTCTGACCTCCACAGCATTGCACGACACGGGTGCACAGACATACATGCAGACAGTACATTTATACACATATAAAAATAAAATAAAATTTAAAAATTAAGTAAAATATTTTCAAAAGAAATTATTTGTATGTATATATGTTATACATATGTATATATATATATATATATACAAGTAAATGGAATGTATACATACATAGACTATAAACAGATTCAACAATACACATTACAAACAGAAAATATTTGTAATGTTTTTGTACTGTTATGATTCCCCAAACAAAACAATATAACTATATAGAATTTGTCTGATACTGGATATTATGGTAATCTAGAGGGGATTTTAAAATGGGAGGATATGCGTAAGTTCTATTAAAATACCATGTTTTAAAAAATACAGAATGTCAATGGACTCTAGAATCTCTCAGAAGGGAAAATCCTGGGACCAATTCCCTTAAGATAACCATGTTGCAAAAGTTAGGACAGTGAGTATCTTAGAGAAAGGAAGAGTACTGTAAATGGACAGGGGCACATGGAAACCTGAAGTAGCTGGTCAAATTCCATTTCTTCACCTGGTTGGAGTAAAGGTGCTCCCTTTATAATAATAATAAAGAGTATCATACCCAGGCATGGTAGTGCATGCCTTTAATCCCAGCACTCAGGAGGCAGAGGCAGGTGGATCTCTGTGAGTTCAAGGCAGGCCTGGTCTACATAGCAACCTGCAGGCCAGGTGGGACCCTGTGTCAAAAGACCAAAAAAAAAAAAAGAAAGAAAAAGAGTATCTTTTCTGTGTGGTTTTCTGTATCTGTATTTTATAACAAAATGATTCTTTCTAAGAAAAATATTTTGCCTAAGAATTACAAAGATATTAATATACCCTGAGGCAATAATTAGGTAAGGGTGTACATATGACTTCACAGTAATAGCTATCGATTATTGAGTGCTTCTTATTTTTTATATATATTTTTTAATTTTTTATTTATTATTTTTATGTATATGAANTGGGACTAAGGAGAGACCCTGTCTCAAAAAGACAAAAAAAAATTAAACAAAATAAATAAAATTTAAAAATTAAGTAAAATATTTTCAAAAGAAATTATTTGTATGTATATATGTTATACATATGTATATATATATATATATATACAAGTAAATGGAATGTATACATACATAGACTATAAACAGATTCAACAATACACATTACAAACAGAAAATATTTGTAATGTTTTTGTACTGTTATGATTCCCCAAACAAAACAATATAACTATATAGAATTTGTCTGATACTGGATATTATGGTAATCTAGAGGGGATTTTAAAATGGGAGGATATGCGTAAGTTCTATTAAAATACCATGTTTTAAAAAATACAGAATGTCAATGGACTCTAGAATCTCTCAGAAGGGAAAATCCTGGGACCAATTCCCTTAAGATAACCATGTTGCAAAAGTTAGGACAGTGAGTATCTTAGAGAAAGGAAGAGTACTGTAAATGGACAGGGGCACATGGAAACCTGAAGTAGCTGGTCAAATTCCATTTCTTCACCTGGTTGGAGTAAAGGTGCTCCCTTTATAATAATAATAAAGAGTATCATACCCAGGCATGGTAGTGCAGGCCTTTAATCCCAGCACCCAGGAGGCAGAGGCAGGTGGATCTCTGTGAGTTCAAGGCAGGCCTGGTCTACATAGCAACCTGCAGGCCAGGTGGGACCCTGTGTCAAAAGACCAAAAAAAAAAAAAGAAAGAAAAAGAGTATCTTTTCTGTGTGGTTTTCTGTATCTGTATTTTATAACAAAATGATTCTTTCTAAGAAAAATATTTTGCCTAAGAATTACAAAGATATTAATATACCCTGAGGCAATAATTAGGTAAGGGTGTACATATGACTTCACAGTAATAGCTATCGATTATTGAGTGCTTCTTATTTTTTATATATATTTTTTAATTTTTTATTTATTATTTTTATGTATATGAATGTACTGTCTGCACATATGTTGGTGCACCTGTGTCGTGCAAAGCTGCAGAGGTCAGAAGAGGGTGTTGGAGTTGGATTCCCCTGGAACTGGAGTTAAAACAGTTGTTAGCCGCCATGTGGGTACTGGAAATTGAACCTGGGTCCTCTGCAAGAACAGTCAGTGCTCTTAACCACTGAGCCATCTCTCCAGCCCCAAGTGCTTCTTATATATTAGACACTGATCTAAGCACTTAACAAGAATTATATTACGTATCCCTACGATAACATTATGGGGTACACGCCATTCTTCTCATTTTACAGATGAGACTCACACAGGTAAAAGAATGTTCATTGAGTGGCCAGGTATAGTGGTGTGCACCTTTAATACAAGCACTTGGGAAGCAGAGACAGGCAGTGGAGTGAGCCCAGCTTGGTCTACATAGCTAGTTCCAGGACAGCTGGGCCTACAGGATCTGTCTCAAAACATAAAAAACATTGTTCACTGAGCATTACTAAGACTTAAATGTGAAAATACCTCACCATGATCTACTAGTTCAATAAATAAATAATTCTCGGGCTAGGGCTATAGATTAAGTTGTAGAATATTTGCCTAGAATACACAAAACCCTGTGTTGTACCCCAATTACTACATAAACCTGATGTAGTAGCATAGATCTGTAATCATAACAGAACAAGGAGGACCAGATTAAAATAATTTCCTGGAAAGAAAGTGAATTGGAAGACAACCTGGGATCCATGAGACTGTCTCAAAAAATAAAATAAAATAAAATAAAATAAAATAAAATAAAATAAAATAAAATAAAATAAAATTCAGGTTCAGTTTACCTGAAGTTCAATTGGAAATATAAGCATTTTGATAGACACCCAGCACGAAAGTTTTCAAATTTGTTTCATACTAATATCATTTATCAAATTTTCTTTATCTGAAATGTGGCCTTTATGATAAAACAAAATTCAAAATTCCTATACTTAGGTCTCATTCTAGCTTGCTATTGTGCTGTTTTTTAGTAAGTTTTCAAAGAAATGAAAAAGAACCTGCCCTTTTTTGTCTTTTGTTTTCAGACTATGTGATCTCCATTTTTATTTGAGATTTCACTGTTTCTTCCTCTCATTTTGCTTTAAGAGGCTGGAATTTCTAATAAGAAGTACCACATCCGCGGGTTTTTTTGGACATTTTTCAGACAGGGTCTCCCTGGATCTCACAATGTAGACCACATCCTGATTTTTACATGGGTTCTGGAGATTCAAACCCAGGTCACTGTGTTGGCATGGTAAGCAGGGTTACCAATGAGGCCATCTCCTTGGCCACTCCACCTTCTTTTTTGAGACAGGGTCTCTGACTGGACCAGAAATTAACTAATTTTATTAGACTAGCAATCCTGCAAGTCTCAGGTTACGCCTACATCCGCCCGCCCCCCCCCCCCNTTTTCTTTACCAATGTGATGACTGGTGGTTTGACCAGATTCGAAGGGATAGAATCACAACCCAAATATTTAGGAAACAGGGATTAGACTACAAAGGCCTTTAGAAAGTAATCTGCAGTGACATGGAGTTGGGGGGGGTGGGTGAGTAGAGAGGGAAGATGGCGTCTGACCATCATCCAAAAGTAAATTTATGAAATGCTCGAATCAGTAAAAGCACTTTAAAAAGGTACTGCTAAAAGACCGAATTGTGTAACGTTAAGTTTCCAGTTGAGTGACATTTGAACTTAAATACATGTTAGGTAACATATGCTGGCCCTAATATGAAGTGTTTTGCTAAATCTTTTGACTTTAAAAATCTTTCATCTAGGGTCATTAATAATATGCCATGATATGGTTTATTATTTTGATTGAGGAGAACATTCGGTAATATCAGGATTTCCAGTGGATGTTTTTGATACCCGATGAGGAACTGAAAGTGTTCTTCAGTATTATGGTAAGTTCGTGAATTACTGGAGCAGTAAAAAGAATAATGTTGCTCCCACATGTATTTCTTTCTATTGTAGTTAATAACATTAGTGGAACACATACATCTTTTGTAATATGTGTTTTGGGGGATACAAGGACCATTTAAATTAGTCTCTGTGGCTCTTAAATTCATTTTCTAAGTAGGGAGAGAGAGGTAATAAATAATTGCAATAATATGTTTTATAATTTTGGGACCTAAGGACGGTGAAGTCAGGCCAAATGGAAGGGGGAGCACTTGTAGGAGAAGAATGGGTGGAATCAAGATAGGAAGGAGCATTATGGGTCCGTAGATGGCATAGTGGGGTTTTAAATTCGTGATATGAAATTCACAAAACGCTAATAAATAATTAAAAAATATATTTGGGAAGCAGTAGCAGCATATGTGTGCATGTGGAAGGGAGGGCTGTGAGTAGCTGAGCATGTCGGTGGTATAAGCCAAAGATTTGTAGCTGGAGAAATAAAAAGCCATCGAGGAGACCCAGACAGGTGCTAGTGAAAATACAGTTGAGTGCCTGTTACTCCACCAGCAATGTTGCTGATTACCTTACATAGACGTGGTAGTACAATGCCGTTATTTAATTCCATCACTGATGAGGCAAAGCCAAGCAGATCTTTGTGAGTGTCAAGGCCAGGCCTGGTCGACAGAGTGATTTTCCAGGGGCAGCTGAGGTTACAGGGAGATCCTGTAACAAAAGACCAATACCCGAACACAGTTATTGATTTAATCCTCAGAATAGTTTTGTTGTTAAAATATAGTACTGAAGCTGAATCTCAAAGAAGGCATTCCACTTAGTAAAGATCCAAACACCTAGAAAGTGGCAGAAGTCATACCTTAACTCAATCTTTTATGTTTTCGGGGGGGCGCTTTGAGACAGGGTTTCCTAATAACTCCAGCTGTCCTGGACGTGTACTATGTATGACCCAGGCCTGGAATTTGAACTCAAATCTGCTTGCTTCTCTCCCCAGTGCTGGGTTGACGTCATCGTGCCACCACCAATGCCTGAGAAACTTTGAATTGAGAGGCCCCATCATGCTGTTTGAAATCTGGTCTTGTGGCTTTCCTCCAAAGTGATTTCTCTTTTTTTTTTTTTTTGTCTTTTCTTTTTTATTGAGACCCGTTATCATGTACCCCCAGCTGGCCTCACTGTGCAGGTGAAAATGACTTCGAGACTCACTGGTCTCTGCTTCACCCCAAGTACTGAAATGACGGTGTACACACACCATATGTGGCATCTTTTAATGTTTTATATGTAGAAACTTAGGGCAATTATTGGATATAAAGGGGAAGGGCAAGGGAAGTTATAGAATGACCCATGGTTCTTGGCTTGCTTGTCTAGCTGGCAGTACTTGTCCTGTTTTTCTTTTCTGTGACAGAACACTCTGACCAAACCAGTTTGAGGAGGAAAGGGTTTGCCTGCCCACGTTACAATTCATCCTTGAAAAAAACTTAAGACAGGAACTGGGAGAATAGAACTTCCGCACAGACCAATGGAAGGAATGGTTTACTGGGTTGCTTTCTAGCCATGTGCTCATCCTGTTGTGTCTTACACAACTCAATAACAACTTTGACTCAGGGGTGGCACACCCACAGTGGGCGGGGCCCTCCCACATTGCTCAACATTCAAGAAAATGCCCTATAGATTTGCCCACAGCTCAGTCAAATAGATAAAATTCTGAAATGAGTTTCCCTCTTCCCAGTGTGTCAAGTTGACACTGATAATTATCCGCACGTACCTTTGTTTACCTTTGTTGATAAAAAGGAAGGAGTTTAGGATTTTTTAAAATCCATTAATATACTACTTTTCTGACTTTTCCCATGTCTGACACACTTGTATTATTTGTCTAGTTTTTACTATTTTTTGCTTTCTTCATTTTTAGGATACCAGGGTCGTCACTCATAAGCCCAAGTTGTCCCACTCACTATTATATACCCAGGCTGACACTTGGAAATCATGAGGGATCCTCCTGGTCTTTAGCCTCTCTTAGTATTAGAATTACAGGTGTGTGCCAGTATGCCCAGCCTGATTTTTGGTTTGGGTTTTTAAAATTCACAATTTTAATTTAAATTTATTTAAAGGAAATTTCCCTGAAATCTCGGATTTAAGTACTGTTATTGTGGAATACACACACACAACACACAACACAACACGAACAACGACAACATACACACATGCACAACAACATAACACAGTACTGTTCCTTTTTTAAAAAAAATTTTTAATTTTTATTTTTGTGTATGTGTATATGTATTGTATCATAGTCATATGGGAGTCCAATGAGGTCAAAAGAGGTGTTGGATCCGCCTGGAACTAGAGCCTACAGACAGTTGTTAGCGCCAGGTGGGCCTCTTGAATCAAAACCCGGTCTTCTGCAAGCAGCCAGGGGCTCTTTAACAGCTTAAGCTCTCTCCAGCCCTTCTCTCATTTTGTTTTAATTTATTATATTATTTATTGTATTTATTTATTATATGGTATTTATTTATTGTCTTTTCAGAGACAGGGTCGCCGCTGTAGCCCCAGCGTCCTGGAACTCACTCTGTAGACCAAGCTGGGCCTTGAACTCACAAACGAGCCCCTGCCTCTGCCTCCCAAGGCTAGGATAAAGGCGTGCGCCACCAATGCCCGGATCAGTATTGTATTTCACAGGGCCTCATGGACCGCCCGAGCACTCACTATGACCACTCACGATGAAACTGAACGCAGAATCCTCCTGCATCCACTTCCCAGGTGCTTGGATTAAGTGGTACCAAGGCACATGTTTGGGATTTTTGGTTCGTTTTTGTTTTTGAAGACAGGGCCGCCCTGTAGTCCCAGCTGGCATGGAATGTCCGAGGTAGACCACGGTGGCCTTGAATTCACAGAATCCACCTGCCTCTGTTGATGAGTGCTGGGTTTTAAAGGCATTTACCACATACAGGTCTCTGCACGATAATTCTTCCCCTGATCATCTAGATGTGCTTTTTTGTCCTTTTGTTCCATTTATGTTGTTTTTTTGTCTTTTTTACGAGATTTTTTTTTTGTCTGTTCGGCTTTTTTCCATTTTAAGTTCTAATGCAGTACATGTAAGCAAATATGATTTAAATGATCACAAACACATTAGCATCATTAATGTTTAAGAGTAAGTAAGGATTCTGAGGAAAAAATACTGAGACACTACATGGCAGAATAGGGTTTGTTGAGAAAAAAGGATAATTTTCCACTTTTTAAACTTTCTTAAAAAATTTTATTATTTTATACAAAATATTTTACAAGGCATTCTTGTTTAATTAAGTTTTGTGCATTTCATACATCACTTTCTCATTTCAATCCAGACTCATTTTCTCCTCCATGCTCTGCACCCCTCCCCCGATTTCAGGCAGTCTTCCCACGTGTCCTGATCCCCTTATGACTCTTTAAAAGTGATTTTTCAAATCAGAGGATTATTTTTTGGGGAAAGAACTTTGTAACTGTGTCAGTCGGTTTCCTGTTCTTGGTGTTCCCTCCAGTCTGTATTGTTATCAACAACACACACACACAACACACACACACAACACGCAATTCTATGTCCCTATACTAAAAGTCAGGTCACTCTGAGGAAGAAACGTATGCTATGCCAAATCAATAGTTTTGATTCACTTTCCTTTTACTTTTATATTACTTTAAAGTATGAATACATACCTTACACCCATATACCAAGATTACAAAGCTGAAAATAAGTGGTAAGTTAGTCCTAAGTCCTTAAGGGATTTCCATTATAAGAGCACAGTTGCTTTTAGATAGGAATAGAGAACAGGATTACCATTGGCCTTACAAGGTAGGTTATTTGTGCTAGCATCCACAGGTGCGGGATACCATTCATCATTTTTTTCTGGGACTGTGTTACTCTCTTAGTATAATAGCCTCCTACTCCATCCATTTACCTTCAAGCTCATGATGTCATCTTTCTTGACGGCTGCATAGAACTCCATTGGTAGATGTACCACATTTTCTTGATCCACTCATCTAGTGTGGGCATTTGGGGTGGTGCCAGCTCTTCGCTCTTGTGAAGAGAGCTGCAGTAACATGGATGTGCATGTTCTCTGTAGTAAGATGACTCTTGTGGGCATATACCCAGGAGTGGTATGAATGGGTCATGTGGTAGGTTTATTTTGAGTCCTTTAAGGTTTTCTCCACACTGCTTTCCTGTTAAGTGGTGTATGAGTTAACATCCCCCAGCAGTGGATGAAGGTGTTCCTCTTCCCCAAAACTCGCCAGCAGTTGGTTCATTTGTTTTTTTGATCCCTAGCAGTCTTGTCAGAGTGAGAAGATATCTTAAAGAGGGGGGGGGGGGGGGGGGGGGGGGGCGGTTAAAATTTGCATTTCCTTAATTTTAGCAACTTGTGACACTTTTTTTTTGTCTTTTCGAAGACCGGTTGTCCCTGTAGCCCCAACATGTCCTGGAAGTTGCTCTGTAAGACCAGGCTGGCCTTGAACGCACAAGCCACCTGCTCTGCCTCCCAGTCGCCTAGAATTAAAAGCGTGTGCCACCACACCCGCTAAAGTCCTTTTTTTTTATTTTTATTTATTTATTATTGTAGTGAATGTACTGTTTTGCATATAGGTTTTTGCACCTGTGTCTTGCAATGCTGAAGTCAAAGAGGGTGTCGGATTACCCTGGAAGTGGAGATTCCTCCTGGAATTGGATTTTACAGACGGTTTCTCAGCCACATTTGGGGGCGCTGGGGATCAACCCTGGGACCTCTCAAAGATCAAGATCAGGCTCTTAACAATAGGCCCATCTCTCCAGCTCTTTTCTGAACACGTTTCAAGATTTTCTCAGCCATCCTTTATTTCCGGTCAATGACGAAGTCTCTGTTCATCTCTCTACTGCATCTTTTGAGTGAGTCATTGGTTTCCTTCTTAGTTTGTTTTTTATTTGAGGTAGTTTCTATACATATTCTGTTAGTTATGCCTGTCAAATGGAATCACTGTGAATTTTCCAATGAAAAGCAGAATGAACCAAGGAATGAAAAAAGAAGCCAAGAGAGGACGAAGAACTTGTCAGATAAGAAGAGCTTGCACTCCTGTTTTTTTCTTCACTTCCTGATTGTATCTTTCACTGACAGAAGCGTTTTTGAGTTTAATGAGGAACACTTGACAGTTGTTGAATCTCATTTCCTGTGGCCAGAGGGCTGTCTGGAAATTCATAATCTCCATATGCCTATGTCTTGTCAGTTGCTGCCAACAGTTTCTTCAATAACCTATCAGAGTTGCAGGTTTCACGTTGAGGTCTTTGTCCCATCTGGAATTGATTCTGTGCAGGGTGAGAGTAGGAGTTGATTTTATGTGCATTCTGACAGGTGGTGATCCAGTTTTGCCACACCAGTTGCTGAAGATGCCGTCTTACCTACACATGGAGTGTGTTCTTAGCTCCTTTGTCAAAATATGAGGCGGCTGAAATGGTATGTGCTCAGGTTTTGGATCTCTCTACAGTTTTATTCCATTGGTCGACTAGGTCTGTTTTTGTGCCATACAAAGCTGTCTTTATTACTATAGCCCCTTAGAAGGTTTGTTGTTTGGTAGAGCGATCCCCCCTTATTGCTCTTTTCGCTCAGGGTTTTCTTGGCTATTCAGGGTCTTTTGTTTTTTTTTTTTTTTTTTTTTTTTTTTTTTTTTTTCCAAGCCTGTGGAGAAACTCTTGGGGATTTTGAGCTGGATTGCATTACAATCTGTATCAGGGAGTTTGAGTAGGATGGCACTTTTCTATATTTGTAAGGTTATACCCATACCAGGGGGCAATAGGAGGTTTATTTTTTCCTCAATATCTTTCATTCACAGGTGAAAATTTGTGGATTGTAGAGATCACTTGGTCTTTGGTTAAGATTTTTCCTAGGTATTTTATTGTTATTGAGGCTACTGTGAGTAGGAAATTCTCCTTGTAGTCCGGTCTTCCAGTGTGCCTTATTGTTGGTGTAAGAAATGCTACTGATTTTCCATAATCTAGATATATTATTTTTATATCCTGCCACTTTACTGAAGCCTTTATCATTTCTAGGAGTTTCCTGGAGGACTTTTTAGAATCCTTTAGGTAAACAATCACATCATCAGCAAAAGGGATAGACTTGACTTCCTTTTTTGCAATTAGTAATCCTTTAAATTTCCTTTTCGATTGGCCTATTGCCCTGAGCAAGTGTCCAGCACTATTTTGAAGAGGTGTGGTGACAGAGGGCAGCCTAGCTGAGTTCCTAACTTTAAGAGGAATGCTTGCTGTCATTTCCCCATTATAGGTATGATGTTGGCTGTGGGTTAGCTGTATATGGCTTTGATTATTGAGGAATGATCCGCAAGTCCATTCCCGCTAGTACTTTAACAGTGAAGGGATGCCGGAATTTAGTCAAGGCTTTCTCCAAGTCAGTTGAAATGATGGTGTGTTTTTTTGTCTTTCAGCTCATTTGTGTGTGTGTGATGATATTTTTTTCGTATGTTGAACCATCCCTGAAGCTCTGGTATGAATCCAACTTTTTTTTTTTTTTTTTTGTCATTTTTTTTTTTTTGCATTTTGATAATAGGGTTTTCCCTTTTAGTCCCCATCTGGCCTGGAGCTTCGCGGGTAGACCAGGTTGGCTTTGAACTCAAGAGAGCTGCCGTGCCTCTGCACTCCCATGGCTGGGAGTAAGGCAGTGCCACACACCCGGCATGATCTTTTTGAGGTGGGTCTGTTTGTGGTTTTCAAGTATTTTGTTGAGTATTTTGTTGCATCTAGGTTCATTAAGGAGATGGGTCTATATTCTCCTTTTTAGCTGTATCTTGAATCCCGCTGGTTTTTGGTATTAGGTGTGATGCGGGCTTAATTAGAAGAATTTTGGGAGATTTCCCTCTGATCTGTTTGTATCCTTCTGACAGTTTGAGTAGTAATGTTTGTAAGTCCTCTTTAATACTTTTATAGAATTCTGTGTGAAACCATCTGGGCGCTGGGCTTTTCTTGAGTTTTGGGATTTTTTTATTATATCTTTAATTTCCTCAATTATTATGGGTCGGTTTAGCGTTGTCGTCCCTCTCTGTGGTGACAGCTTTGTTTTGAATTTGGTTTTATTGTCCAGGATTTCGAGTATTCATCCATTTCTCTTATGTTTCAAATTTAGTAGAGTATAGGTTGTTGAAGTAGTTCTATGATTATGAGTGGCTGGAGCTTTTTCAGATTTGTTGGGTTGTTTTGATGTTTCGCACTTTCTCAAATTCTAGATATTTAGAAGTTGGATCATTTCTTTCTTTTGATTAACCGGGGTAGAGGTCTGTCTATTCTATCTTTTCAAAGAACCAACTAATCATTTAATTGATTCTTTTTAGTGAATTAGTCATTTGGTGTCTATTGTCAGAAGTTGGACATTTGCTGGCTCTGAAGGTTTGATTTTTGTCTAGCTATTTCAACGCGGGCGGCGTGTCTTTGTGATGTGGTTGGGTGTGGTGGGTATTCGGCGTTGTAGGTTTGTTGTGCGTGGATCAGGGGGGGTGTGTTTTGTATGGCTGCAGTTTAGTGGAGTCGGTTTGAAGTTGGGTGTGGGTGTCGTGTTGTTGGGTGATTGTGGGTAGGGTGTGGGCAACCGTCGATGCGGAGCAGATGTCGCTGCGTGGTGAGGGTAGGCTGGGCGTTAGGAGGTAAGCAGCGCAGGAGTGGGATTTTTTTGGGTGTTTTGTTGTGTAGGGGGTGGGTGTACAGTTGGTTCGTTGGGTATAGGGATGGGGCCAGGGGATGCGTGGGGGGGGGTGGGTGTTTTTATTTCTCCTGGGGTGCGCGATTCATTAGGGTGCGAGGGGAGTGTTTTGTTTAGTGCTCCATTTGTTCTTGTAGAGCATAGGGAGCTTAAGGGGGATCCTTGTGGGTTGTTTGAGTGGAGGCGTGTGGGGAGGGTTGCACTGTGGTTTTGGTGAAAGGCAGGGTAAGAGTGTATGTTTCAGGTGCCTTTGTGAGTGTGTATGCGTGGATGGGGGGTTAGATGGGTTGGTGTTTTTTTTTTTTTGCTAGGTGTGCGACAACGTGGTGGGGTCGGATTGTTTGGGAATGTCGGTGTTTTGGTGTAATAGGCTGGTGTGAAAGCGTTCATATTTCTTGCGCTAGACGTTGAGGCGCACTTCGGGCTGATCGCTGCAGGTTTGTTGTGGGTCTCTGTATATTGTGGCAGGGAGTTGGTTCGGCGGTTTTGCAATGGGAGTCTTGGCGGGGTGCTGTGTGTAGAGTTGTGGAGTGTTTCGCTAGGCTCTGAGTCGGCCTTTCGGGTCGGGTGGGGTGGGAGGGGTAGAGCATCCATAAGGTGAGGTGGGCCAGGGGGGGAGGTGTTAACATCATTCGGGTTCCACGACATTGAACGTATGTGGCCATCCGATTGCTCTTCGACGACAGTGACTGGTATCTCAGGGCATAATGCCACACAATGGAGCGCTGAGAAAGGAGGGAGGACTGGTGTGACAGCCTAGAACACATAACGTGAGAGCCATGGAAAATGGAGGGGGGGATGCGCACAGACCGAAGTCGGTGTGAGGAGAGTAAGCCAAACCCAGGTAAAGCAGGGGTGTGTGCGACAACCCTATCTTCAACGCTAGACATGGGATAGCACGTGATGCGGAGTCATCCTCGCCACTACGGCCATCTTGCTTACCTTGGCCGGTTGTGTGATAGGGTCCTTGTATGCTCTGCCGCAGGGAGGTGAGTACAGGAGTACTGTCAAGGCGGGGGGTTCCGCGGACCCAAGGCTAGGCGCTCTCGCTCTCGAACGTGCTGTCAATCACCTTCGTCTGCTATGGCGTGACACCTGAGGTGTACGTAGGCGTGGTCACAACAGCAAGACTGTCTATGTTAGCTAATAAGATGAGCGCGCGTCTACACGGGGGAGGTAACCAATCCGACATTTAATATGGTCTGTCTCGCCCGTCTCGCCTGCCTCGCAGCTCGCGCTATAATATATATATCACTGAACTAGCGCGTCCCTTGCCTGGGGGTCTCTCGCGTGCTCTTTAGTTCGACAGTTATTTCATGGAGTCGCGTCATTGCGTCAGCTCGCTATCACATAGCGCTCCGCCCCCGTACGCGAGGATCTGCCAAGGTGGTTGAGATCGTGCTTAGGTGGCAGATGGGTCCGTAAAAAGGCAGTAGATAGTGTGTGTGTCGTATCTTCCTGTTGGTTGTGGTCGGGGGGGGTGGTGTGTAGACCGGAGGTGAACCCTCAGCACCTGTGTCAAAGCGGGTCCAAAGAATCCCAGCAGTGTATCCCCACACGGGTGGGGGGGGGGGCGGCGGAATGGGCGTAACCGGAGCGGCGAAGGGCGAGTCCAGAAGATAGTTTTTCGGTCGAACATTCTCCAAAATCGACCACATACTGGGACACAGAAAAAAAAAAAAAAAAACCTCAACGAATACAAAAGGACTGAAATAATTTCATGCATTCTATCAAACCACAGTGCAATAAAGCTCAATAACAACACCAGGATTAGCCCTACTGTCTACAAGAACACATGGAGACTAAACAACACACTCTTGAATAATGAATATGACAAGGAAGAAATAAAAAAAACAAAAGCATTCCTGACACTAAACGAAAATGACAATACAACACAACAAAACCTCTGGGATACTTTAAAAGCAGTCCTAAGAGGGAAGTTTATAGCCCTGGGTGCCAACATCAAAAAAAAGCACAAATAAACGATCTAACACTGTAGCTAAAAACACTTGATAGACAACAATAAATGAAACCCAAACCCAACAGACAGGAAGAAATAACAAAACTCAGAGCAGAAATCAATGAAATAGAAACAAAGAAAATAATACAAAGAATCAATGAATCCAAAAGTTGGTTCTTTGAAAAGATAAGATAGACAGACCTCTACCCCGGTTAATCAAAAGAAAGAAAGAGCAACTCCAAATCAATAGAATTATGATGAAAAGGGAAACATCAAAACAATGAAAAGCTCCAGAAAATCATACAAGAATACTTCAAAAACCTATACTCTACTAAATTTGAAAACCTAAGAGAAATGGATGAATATCTGAAATCCTGGAAATCAACAAAGCTTCACCAAGAAGAGACTGACAGCTTAAACAGACCCATAATATTTGAGGAAATTAAAATGTAATAAAAATAACTCACAACTAAAAAAGCCCAGGCCCAGATGGTTTCACAGCAGAATTCTATAAAATATTTAAAGAGGACTTACAAACATTACTACTCAAACTGTTCAGAAGGATACAAACAGAGGGGAATCTCCCAAACTTCTTCTATTAAGCCAGCATCACACTAATACCAAAACCAGGGAAAGATACAACCAAAAAAAGAGAACTATAGACCCATCTCCTTAATGAACATAGATGCAAAAATACTCAACAAAATACTTGAAAACCACAAACAGACCCACTTCAAAAAGATCATTGCCAGGTGTGGTGGCACATGCCTTTAATCCCAGCAATTGGGAGGCAGAGGCAGGCAGATCTCTGTGAGTTCAAAGCCAACCTGGTCTACAGAGCAAGTTCCAGGCCAGATGGGACTAAAAGGGAAACCCTATCTCAAAAATGCCAAAAAAAAAAAGACCATCCATCATGACCAAGTTGGATTCATACCAGAGATGCAGGGATGGTTCAACATACGAAAATAAATATCATCAAACACATAAATGGACTGAAAGACAAAAACCACACCATCATCTCAATTGATTTGGAGAAAGCCTTTGACAAAATCCGGCATCCCTTCATGTTTAAAGTCCTAGAGGGAATTGGANGGAAAATAAATATAGTAAAAATGTCCATCCTACCCAAACTCATGTACAGATTTAATGCAATCCCAATCAAAATCCCCAAGAGCTTCTTCACAGGCTTGGAAAAAAAATCCTCAATTTCAATTGGAAAAACAAAAGACCCTGAATAGCCAAAGAAACCCTGAGCGAAAAGAGCAATACAGGGGGGATCGCTCTACCAGACATCAAACTATACTACAGGGCTATAGTCATAAAAACAGCCTGTTACTGGCACAAAAACAGACCAGTTGACCAATGGAATAAAACTGAAGATCCAAACCTGAGCACATACAATTTCAGCCGCCTCATATTTGACAAAGGAGCTAAGAAAACTCAATGGAGGTAAGACAGCATTTTCAGCAAATGGTGTTGGCAAAACTGGATCACCACCTGTAGAAGAATAAAATTAAACTCCTACCTCTCACCCTGTACAGAAATCAACTCCAAATGGACCAAAGACCTCAACGTGAAACCTGAAACTCTGAAGGTGATTGAAGAAAATGTTGGCAGCAACTGACAAGACATAGGCATAGGAGACTTTCTGAATCAGACAGCAGCTGCACAGGAAATGAGATCAACAATTGTCAAGTGGTCCTCATTAAACTCAAAAGCTTCTGTACAGTGAAAGATACAATCAGGGAAGTGAAGAAAAAAACAGAGTGCAAGGAAACATTCACCAGTGATACATCTGACAGAGCATTAACTACCAGAATATGTATATAAACTACTCAAAAAACAAAGAACTAAGAAAACAAATGACTCACTCAAAAGATGCAGTAAAGAGCTGAACAAAGACTTCGTGAGTGAGGAAATAAAGATGGCTGAGAAACATCTTGAAAAGTGTTCAGAAAAAGAGCTGGAGAGATGGCCTAATGGTTAAGAGCACTGACTGCTCTTGCAGAGGTCCCAGGTTTGATCCCCAGCGCCCACATGTCGGCTGAGAACCGTCTGTAACTCCAATTCCAGGAGAACTCCAGTTCCAGGGTAATCCGACACCCTCTTCTGACCTCTGCAGCATTGCAAGACACAGGTGCACAAACCTACATGCAAACAGTACATTCATACACATAATAAATAAATAAAAATTAAAAAAAAAGACTTTAGCCGGGTGTGGTGGCACACGCCTTTAATTCTAGCACTTGGGAGGCAGAGGCAGGTGGATCTTTGTGAGTTCAAGGCCAGCCTGGTCTACAGAGCAAATTCCAGGACAGTTGGGGCTACAGGGACACCCTGTCTCGAAAAGACCAAAAAAAAAGTGTTCAACATTGCTAATAATTAAGGAAATGCAAATTAAAAGCACTTTAAGATATCTTCTCACTCTGACAAGACTGTCTAGGATCAAAAAAACAAATGATACCAAATGCTGGAGAGTTTGTGGGGAAAGAGGAACACTCATCCACTGCTGGTGGGAATGTTAACTCATACAACCACTACAGAAAGCAGTGTGGAGAAACCTTAAAGGACTCAAAATAAGCTTACCACCTGACCTAGTCTTACCACTCCTGGGTATATCCCACAAGAGTCATCCTACCACAGAGATACATGCACACCCATGTTTACTGCAGCTCTCTTCACAAGAGCGAAGAGCTGGAACCAACCCAAGTGCCCCACAATAGATGAGTGGATAAAGAAAATGTGATACAACTACACAATGGAGTTCTATGCAGCAGTAAAGAAAGATGACATCATGAACTTTGCAGGTAAATGGATGGAAGTAGAGGATATTATACTAAGTGAAGTAACACAGTCCCAGAAAAAAATGATGAATGGTATCCCTCATTTGTAGATGCTAGCACCAAGTACCTACCTGTAAGGCAAACTGAGTAATCCTGTTCTATATCTCCTTATCTAAAAGCAACTGTGCTCTTATAATGTGAATCCTTTAACGGACTCTAGAATTAACTTACCACTTATTTTCAGACTTTGTAATCTTGGTATATGGGTGTGTGCATATTTTAAAGTAATATAAAAGTAAAAGGAAAAATGTGAATCCCAAAATATGATTTGGAAATAGCATACAGTTTATTCTCAGGTGACATGATTTTAGTATAGGTGATATATAATTGTGTGTGTGTGTGTGTGTGTGTGTGTGTGTGTTGAAACAATACAGACTGGAGGGAACACCAAGAACAGGAAACCGACTGAAGCAGTAAAGTTCTTTCCCCAAAAAAATAATCCTCTGCTTTGAAAAACTTTTAAAAGAGTCATAAGGGGATACAGGACACGTGTGGCAGACTGCATGAACTCGGGAGGGGTGCAGAGCATGGAGGAGAAAATGAGTCTGGATTGAACTGAGAAGTGATGTATGAAATGCACAAAACTTCAATAAAAAAGAATTGCCTTTTAAAATATTTTAAAAATAATAAAATTTTTTTAAGAATAAGTTTAAAAGTGGGAAAATTATCTTTTTCAAACAACCATTCTGCCCAGTAGTTCTCAGTATTTTTTCCTCAGAATCCTTACTTACTCTTAAACATTAATGATGCTAATGTGTTTGTGATCATTTAAATCATATTTGCTTACATGTACTGCATTAGAACTTAAAATGGAAAAAAAGCTCGAAAAGACAAAAAAAAAACTCTAAAAGACAAAAAAAAAAAATAAAATGGAAAAAAAGACAAAAAAGCACACATAGATGATACAGAAGAATTATGTGCAGAGACCAGGTATGGTGGTACATGCCTTTAAACCCAGCACTCATCACACAGAGGCAGGTGGATCTCTGTGAATTCAAGGCCATCCTGGTCTACATAGTACATTCCAGGCCAGCTGGGACTACAGGGAGACCCTTCTCAAAAACAAAAAGAACAACAACAAAAACATGTGCCTTGGTAACACTTATAATCCAAGCACCTGGGAAGTGGATGCAGGAGGATTATGAGTTCAGTTTCATCGTGAGTGGTCATAGTGAGTTCAGGGAGGTCCATGAGGCCCTGTTTAAAAACAAAATGAGCCGGGCATGGTGGCGCACGCCTTTAATCCTAGCACTTGGGAGGCAGAGGCAGGCGGATCTTTGTGAGTTCAAGGCCAGCCTGGTCTACAGAGTGAGTTCCAGGACAGCTGGGGCTACAGGGAGACCCTGTCTCGAAAAGACCAATAAATAAATAAATAAATAAATAAATAAATAAATAAATAAATAAAATAAAAACAAAATGAGAGAAGGGCTGGAGAGAAGGCTTAAGCTGTTAAGAGCACTGGCTGCTCTTGCAGAAGACCTGGGTTTGATTCCAAGAGCCCACATGGCAGCTAACAACTGTCTGTAGCTCTAGTTCCAGAGGATCCAACACCCTCTTCTGACATCTGCAAGCACTGCATTACACACGTGTACTTACATGCAGGCACAAAATAAAATAAAATATTTTTTAAAAAAGAAGTATCTGTGTATGGTTGTGTGCATGTGTGTATGTGTGTGTGTGTGTGTGTGTGTGTGTGTGTGTATACAATACAGTACTTTAAACTCCGAGATTTCAAGGGAAATTTCCTTTCTAAATAAATTTAAATTAAATATTGAATTTTTAAAAACCAAACAAAAATCAGGCATACTGGCACACACCTGTAATTCTAATACTAAGAGAGGCTAAGACAGGAGGATCCTCATGATTTCAAGGTCAGCCTGGGCTATATAATAGTGAGTTGTAGGACAACTTGGGCTATAGAGTGAGACCCTGTGTCATAAAATGAAGAAAGCAAAAAATAGTAAAAACTAGACAAATAATACAAGTGTGTCAGACATGGGAAAAGTCAGAAAAGTAGTATATTAATGGCTTTTTAAAAAAAATAAACTATCCTTTTTATTAAAAAGTAACAAAGGTACCGTGCCGGATAATATCAGTTGTCAACTTGACACACCTGGGAAGAGGGAACCTCAACTGAGGGATTTCCCTTATTGTGGCCATCTCTAGGAGGCTTTGTCTTGGTTACTGAGTAATGTGGGAGGGCCCAGCCCACTGTGGGTGGTGCCACCCCTGAGCAAGTTGTCCTGAGTTGTGTAAGAAAACAGGATGAGCACAGGCTAGACAAGCAACCCAGTAAGCACCATTCCTTCATGGTCTGTGCGGAAGTTCTATTCTCCCAGTTCCTGTCTTAAGTTTTTTTCAAGGATGAATTGTAACGTGGGCAGGCAAACCCTTTCCTCCTCAAACTGGTTTTGGATGAGTGTTTTATCACAGCAATAAAGAAAAACAGGACAAGTACTGCCAGCTAGACAAGCAAGCCAAGAACCATGGGTCATTCTATAACTTCCCTTGCCCTTCCCCTTTATATCCAATAATTGCCCTAAGTTTCTACATATAAAACATTAAAAGATGCCACATATGGTGGTGTACACCTGTAATTTCAGTACTTGGGGTGAAGCAAGAGAACCAGGAGTTCGAAGTCATTTTCACCTGCACAGTGAGGCCAGCTGGGGCTACATGAAACGGGGTCTCAATAAAAAGAAAAGAAAAAAAAAAAAAAAGAAATCACTTTGAGAAGCACAAGACAGATTTCAAACAGCATGATTGGGGCCTCTAAATTCAAAGTTTCCAGGCATGGTGGTGGCACATGACTTCAACCCCAGCACTTGGGAGGAAGAAGCAGGCAGATCTTTGAGTTCAAGTCCAGCCTGGTCTACATAGTAAAGTCCAGGACAGCTGGAGCTATAGGGAGACCATGTTCAAAAGCAGCCCCCCAACAAAAGATCTGAGTTAAGGTATGACTTCTGCCACTTTCTAGGTGTTTGGATCTTTACTAAGTGGAATGCCTTCTTTGAGATTCAGCTTCAGTACTATATTTTAACAACAAAACTATTCTGAGGATTAAATCAATAACTGTGTTCGTTTATTGGTCTTTTTGAGACAGGATCTCCCTGTAACCTCAGCTGACCTGGAACTCACTCTGTAGACCAGGCTGGCCTTGAACTCACAAAGATCTGCTTGCCTTTGCCTCCTAAGTGCTGGGATTAAAGGCATGTACCACCACTCTATGTAAGGTAATCAGCAACATTGCTGGTGGAGTAACAGGCACTCAACTGTATTTTCACTAGCACCTGTCTGGGTCTCCTCGATGGCTTTTTATTTCTCCAGCTACAAATCTTTGGCTTATACCACCGACATGCTCAGCTACTCACAGCCCTCCTTCACAAGCACCACAGTATGCTGTCTCATGCTTCCAAATTCTATTTTTTAATATTTTATTTAGAGTTTTGTGAATTTCATACTCATCGAATTTAAACCCCACTATGCCATCTAGGACCCCTACTGCCCTCCGGATTCTTGATCACACATTTCTTTCCTACAAGTGCTCACCCTTCCATTTGCCTGACTTCACTGTCCCTTAGTCCCATAAATTATAAAACATATTATTGCAATTATTTCTTTACCTCTATCTCCCTACTTAAGAAAATGAATTTAAGAGCACAGAGACAATTTAAATGTGTCCTTGTATCCCCAAACACATAGTACAAAGATGATAGGTGTTCCACTAATGTTTACTAACCTACAATAGAAAGCAAATCATGTGGGAAGCAACATTATTCTTTTACTGCTCCAGTAAGTTCACGATACTTACAATAATACTGCAAGAAACTTTCAGTTCCTCATCTGGGTTATTAAAACATCCCACTGGAAATCCTGATATACAGAACTGTTCTCCTCCAATCAAATCATAACACCATATCATGGGCATATTATTAATGACCCTAGATGAGAAGATTTTTAAAAGAAAAGATTTAGCAAACATTTCATATTAGGCAGCATACATGTTACCTTACATGTATTTAAGTTCAAATGTCAATCAAATTGAAACCTTAAAGTACATAATTTTCTGTCTATTAGAAGTACTTTTTAAAGGTGCTTTTACTGATTCGAGAATTTCATACAATTTATTTTGATGATGGTCAGACGCCCTTCCCCCTCTCTACCTCACCACCCCCCAACTCCATGTCCTCTAGAATTATCTTTTCTAAAGGCCTTTGTAGTCTAATCCCTGTTTCCTAAATATTTGGGTTGTGATTCTATCCCTTCGAATCTGGTCAAACCACCAGTCATCACATTGGTAAAGAAAACTGACTCTCCTTTTCCTGCCACCTATCAATTTGCAATAGATCCTCGGCTAGGGCCAGGGCTTCCTGTTTACCTCCCCATCCATACTGGGCTCCTGTCTGATCCAGGTTGTACAGATCTTGTACATGCTGTCCTAAGTACCATGAGTTCATATGTGCAGCTATCCCATGGCATTCAGAAAACATGGTTTCCCTGTATTCATCTACCACCGCTGGCTCTTACAACTTTTCTACCACTCTTCCACAATGATCCCCGTATTAAAAGTACTCTTGTGAAAGAAATAAAACAATTAAATCCATTGCAGATTCTAAACCTACCAGGAATGAAAGTAATCCTGTTTTATTCCATTCTTCAAAAATTCCAGTTTGTTCATTTGATCTTTATTTTCTACAGCATAGGATTTGGAACAAACTTTTTTACATGTTTCGTCTTTGTTAAAAGAAAACTATAAAAATTGAAAATGTTAAAGGTATTTAGAAAAATTTTAGGAATCAAATATCAACAAATAGTCAATTTAGCTTACAGGCATTTTTTTTCTTCAAAAACGTATGTCATCATTCTCATACTATCTCCTCTCAGTTTCCCTTTATAATTGAAATTATTTTTCTAGACATGCATCCAAAATGCTCTTACCACCATAGGGAAGAATTTGTCTTCTTCCATACACTTGGGTTCGAATACAATTTGTCCGCTCAAACTAATGCAAGGTTCATTCTGTATCATTAACATATATTTGTATTAATGATATTGGGGGGCAATAATTCAATCTGACTAAATTTCTACTTGAGTCATTTGGAAAGTGACTAGATTAAGCCAATAGGATAGGGTCCTCATGATTGAATCCTGGTGGCCTTAACAAAGAAGAATATGCCTGAACTCCTACCACTTTGTGATGCAACCTAGAAGGGTCTTTGTCAGAGTTAGTAGAATGTTGTTGTCAGAGCTAGGAGCTAGTAAAATGTTGTTTGGGTCTTTTACCTCTAGAACTGCCGGTCCAAATAAAACTCTTTTCTTTTTTATTCCAGACAGAGAGGAGGGGCGTGGGGAAGAACCATGGTCAATGTATGGAGATCAGAGGACAATTTTGGGGAGACACTTCTCTCTTTCCACCATGTAGATCACAGGGATTGACTACACTCAAATTGCCAGGCTTGGTGGCAAGCACTTTACCAACTAAGCCATATATCAGTCCTTTTTTTTTCATTTTGTTATTGTTGTGTTCTTTTGAGACAAGGTTAGGTCTCAACAACAACAACAACAAAAACAACAAAAAAACCTGCCTAGCACACATATGAACAGTTATAAACTGGTGAAGTTCTGTGTTTTAAGTATACATATTTTCTGTATTTCAATTGTATTTTAAAAAAATGAAGAGCAAAGATAATAAGGATAAAATTCCTCTCATTTTAACTGTTTATAAAAACATTTCGATCTTCTCCTATTGCTAAGATATTAAAGCTGGGCATGGTGGTGCATGCCTTTAAAGCCAGCACTCAGGAGGCAGAGGCAGGCGGACCTCTGTGAGGTTCAAGGCCAGCCTGGTCTACATAGCAAGTTCCAGGCCAGTTGAGGACTAAAGGGGGACCCTGTCTCAAAAATACAAAAAAAAAATGATATTGAGTGTAAAATAAATACATCATTGGTGTCCAATTATACCTCCTTATATCACCTTGCCTAAGATGTGAACAGTGTAATACTTTCTCTGCTTTACTTTACAAAGTTAAAAAAAAATAAAAACTTGAGGGCTGGAGTGATGGCTCAGTGGTTAAGAACACTTGGCTATTCACTGGGGATGGTGGCAAAGGCAGATGGATCGCTGTGAGACTGAGGCCAGCCTGGTCTACTTAGAAAGTTCCAGGCCAGCTAGAGCTACAGGGAGACCCTCTCTGAATTAATTAATAAATAAAATAAATAAATCCCTAAATTAAATTAAATTAAATCATCAAGTCCTGGGTTGGCAGCTCATTGGTAAAACACTTGCCTATCATGTGTGATGTCCAGAGTCCACTGCTCACTATCCTCTTCCCCACACACCCTTTTAGATGGAATAACTACCAGAGATACATAAAGGCATTTCTGTTGCAACCCAAGATTCTATCTCTTTCTTTTTCTTGCCCTCCTTTTCAAACAAAGTCTGGATTTTAAATAGTTTCTAGAAAATTATTTCAAAAGTATGATTTAATGAGGATGGAGAGATGGCCTAGCAGGTAAGAGTGCTGACTGCTCTTACAGAGGACCCGGGTTCGATTCCCAGCACCCACATGGTGGCTGAGAACCATCTTTATCTCCAGTTCCAGGGGAATTCAACACCCTCTTCTGACCTCCGCAACACTGCACGACATGGGTGCACAAACCTACATGCAGACAGTACATTCATACACATAAAAAATAAAAATTTTAAAAAGCATGATTTAATAATGAAATCTGATAAATAACCTTATAAGGAGATGACATCATTTGTTCTCCAAATAGCATTTGTCCAAGAGTTTGAGGGGGTATTTTCTTTGAATAATCTTGACAGAAGTCAAAGCTAAGAGAAAAGAGGCTCCATTAAGGTTCTTTTAATTGGTAAAGAAATCAATCTTTTCAATTCATCTATCCTCTCTGTACAGTTAACAGGACTGCTTATAAAATTATGACCTAGAATATGTCTAATTGTGAATTAAGTATCTCAATGTATATTTCTCTTAAGATTGTCTAACTTACACATTGCTTAAAGGCTCTTGTTATTGCTCTCGATGTTTTAAGCATAAGAAATCACAATTTTTTGGTCTTTTTGAGACAGAGTCTCCCAGTAGATCCAGCTGTCCTAGAACTCACTATGTAGAACAGGCTGGCCTTGAACTTACAGAGATTCACCTGCCTCTGCCTCCCAAGTGCTGGGATTAAAGGCATGAACCACCATGCCTGGCAAGAAATCACAATTTTTAAAAAGCCTCACGACATTATCACGGTTAAACTTCAAATTACATAAAAATATCCAAACTGTAGTTTCGAATCTATACTAACTCATTGCATTCAGAAACCACAATTATTAGTTCTAATCATAAGCAAATTTCTTCCTAAACATACTCACAAAGAGCTAGTGGCTAAAAAGACTTAGCATTTCCTTCCAATTAATTTTAATATAAAATTACTTAAGTAGAAAACAATATAGTAGGTATATATATTTTAAAAAGCTTTTCTAAGCCTAGGGAACAACCTGCGGAAGAGGGGGCGTGGTAGAATGTAAGGGCTGCGATTGGGGTGAATGGTGAAACTACAGCAATGTAGTCTGGACACTCATTTGATCAACTTGATTGAACAAACAACCTGTCACCCCCCACTGGATGGTGGGGCTGTAGGTGTTTGGGCACAACAGCCTGCAGATAGGTTTTGCATGAAGGATGCTTGTACTCATGGATTATCACTTATAGCTAAAAATGAAAAAAAAAACTGAGAGAAAGATGCAGGACAGTTATGGCAGAATGCATGATCTGGGAGGGGGTGGGGGGGGAGGGAAAGGGAAATAAGCCTGAACTGAATTGGAAAAAATGTATGAAATGCACAAAGCATCAATAAAAACTAATTAAAAAAAAAAAAGCAAAAGGTTTATATGATCTAAAGAAAAACAGAATATTGTACATACTTTAAATCCTTGGGCTAATACCTAGCATTGTGATGAAAATCAGAAAAGATTTTATTTTGCAGTTATTAGAAGAAATTAAGTAACACAAAAGGACACACAAATATTTTTCTATAATGTAGATTACTTATATTTTCCAAACGGTAAGTCATACTTATGCTTGATCATGCAGTAACAGAGCACTATTAAACAGAACATCATTTTTTCATTAAAAATATTTTCGCAGCCGGGCATGGTGGCGCACGCCTTTAATCCTAGCACTTGGGAGGCAGAGGCAGGCGGATCTTTGTGAGTTCAAGGCCAGCCTGGGCTACAGAGTGAGTTCTAGGACAGTCTGGGCTACAGGGAGACCCTGTCTAGAAAAGACAAAAAAAAACCATATTTTCACTAACCTAGCCTATGTTCTAAACTTTAGCTACAGCTCTGTGAAGGCATTTTTTAAAAATCCAATGTACAGTAAATTTATCTGCTTTCTAAGAAATAAAAAATCAAGTATAATTTTTAAGCACTTGTGTTGCAGTGAATGCTGTTTTTAAATTTGTCATGTGACCTTTATTACAAAATAATATTTCTTAATATTTATAGGGCTATCACTTATTACCTTAAAATTTTAACACATACTTTATACTTACCTTTCATATTCATAGGTAATCGCAGATTCCAATGAGTACAAATTATGAACAAAGACATCAATTAATGACTAAAAGAAAAGCAAAGAACATTATTAATAACAAATGAAGTAGTTTGCTATCAAGTGTATAGTTATTAATTTATAACTTGGTAGCTACAATTTTTGTGTGTGTCTTTTTGAGAAAGGGTCTCCCTGTAGCTCCAGCTGTCCTATTAGTATGTAGACCAGGATGGCCTTGAACTCACAGAGACCCACCTACCTCTGTCTCTGGAGTACTGGGATTAAAGGCGTGTGCCATCCCACCCAGCTTAGTAGCTACAACTTTTTAGCACAGTATGGCTACAGCCTTTATCTAGCATCATTGGGTTCAGCTAGATGAGGAAAGACTGTTTTAGATACTTTTACCATTTAAAAATATTTTATTACTTTTGTTGTATCTGTATGAATGTATGTATACCCATGTCATGCAATGCTTGCAGGGGTCAGAAGAAGGCATCAGATTTCCTGGAACTGGATTTATAGAAGGTTGTTAGCCACCATATGGGTGATCAACATGAAACCAGGGTCCTCTGTAAAACTAGCCAGTGCTCTGAAATGGTGAGCCATCTCTCCAGCCCCTACCATTCTTAATTTGATTGATGATATATTAGATAGATAGATAGATAGATAGATAGATAGATAGATAGATAGATAGGAATTTGAAATTTCAAAATTTAAGTAAAGGCAATGGTCTCTGTGTTCAGAAAAATATACATATTCATCAAATTGTCTGCTCAATATTAAGAGGCTTCACAGAGTCCCTGAAGTCCACTGAAGTCATCTTAAGGACATGAGATAATTAAAAGCCTTCTGCATAAAGTGAATTTCTTCAATTTTCTTAACTAGTTTCATAAATCCTTCTAAAATATACCTTGTTGTTTTGGTTCTTTTGTATAGTAAATGAACATAACACATCATGTGACCTCCCTGAATGACTCACGCTCTTTCTGAGTGACACCAGTCACTGCACCTCCTTTGGTTTTCTGACATTCTCAGAATCAAACAAGGTGAGAAAAACCATTTGTCCCCAAACTAATGTCAACAGATGACTCCAGACTAGAGAGACAGCTCAATGGTTAAGAGCACTGGCTGCTCATGTGGAGGACCTGAGTTTGCTTCCCAACACCCGCATAGCAGCTAACATCCCTGTGTGTAACTCCAGTTCCAACACCCTCTCCTGGCTTCCAGGGTAGTGCATGACACAGATACACTTGCATATATGCAGGCAAAACGCTCATACACATTAAAATTAACTAATTAATTAATTGGATGCCTACTCATGTTCCTACCAGTTGGATTCTTTCATGTTCACCAAAGAATCTAAATTACTTTGTGACATTGCATGTATCTTTCACTGTGATCATCAAACGTCATGCCTTCTCTTCTTCCCCTGCTCTCCTTCAGTTCCTCCTCCCCTTCCTCCTCTTTCCCCTCTATCTATTTGAAAATAGATCTTCCTTTGGTGGAATAAATAACCAGGTTATTGTTAAAAACTACATCTATGCCGGGTGTGGTGGCACACGCCTTTAATCCTAGCACTCAGGAGGCAGAGGCAGGCGGATCTTTGTGAGTTCAAGGCCAGCCTGGTCTACAGAGTGAGTTCCAGGACAGCTGGGGCTACAGGGAGCCCCTGTCTCAAAAAGACCAAAAAAAACCAAAAAAAAAAAAAAAAACCTACATCTATAAACTGGGGTAGGGCACATGTCTGCATTCCCAGCACTCAGGATGTAGAAGCAGGACCAGAACGAAATTCTAGTTTGCCATCAGCTGCGTACTGAATCTGAGGGCAGCCAAGCACCTGAGAACAAGAGGTTTAAGTACATGAAGGTGACAGCGATTCTGCCTCCCCAGGGACATTCTACTTGCTTCAATGGGTCTCCAGTGGTTTTAATCCAGTTAACACAACAGAATTTACATAAATCCTATACTTTCTCAAACTCCATTCACTGCTTTAAAAGAATTTAAATTCGTTATCAGATTTACCATATGGTTAGATTCTTTTTCCTAAGGAAGAAAATGTATAAAATTATTAACTCTAGATTTGCAGCAGATCATTGCTGGGTGAGTGAGAGTTAGTCTTCTTTAAGGGAGTCACAGTAGATAAGTCTGACCAGGCTCCAGTGAATGAACTAACACCAAGGGGAATCTGGGGACACAAACCGAACTCAATAGGCTCTGGCACATATGAAAGAATGCATGAAATCCAGTGAAGAAGCTATGGGGGTTGCACATAGGAGAAGGGTCTAAATATGGTTAAAATGTATTGTATGAAATGCACAAAAATTCAATTAAAAATATATATATTGACCAGCCAGGCATGGTGGCGTGCGCCTTTGATGCCAGCACTCTGGAGGCAGAGGCAGGCAGATCTCTGTGAGTTCAAGGCCAACCTGGACTACATAGTGAGTTCTAGGACAGCTGGGGCTGTTACAGGGAGACCTTGTCTCAAAAAATAATAAAAATAAAATAAAATAAAAATGTGTATTAAAAAAACACTGTGGTTAGTAACACACCAAAAAGAAAATTACTACATCTGGGAACAAATATAAATAGCCTATGACTGTAAAACAAGAGAACTGTAACTGCAATTAACGTAATGTAGTAACAAATATGCAGCTGCAATCATCTTATAAGCATCAATACACAAATGCTTCTAAAAGGAAACCAGTACTGCTGGCCAGTTTTTCATCACTACCACAAAAATCCCTGACATACGCAAGTTGAGGATGACTTATTTCAGCTATGATTTTAGTCCATAGTCCTTATCTATATAAATACTGCGGTTGTGGTGAGCAAAATATCATGGTGGTGGAAGCATGTGTCAGAGGCTACTCATTTCATGGGAAAAAAAACCGCTTGTGTTAGCAGGCTCTTACCCCTTATATTCTTCCCAGGACCCTGGGTTATATGGATACTACCGCCCATGTTCAAAATAAGTCTTCCTCCCTCTAAGAGTTCCCACAGATGTACCCAGCAACAGGTCTACTCATCTCTTAGGTACTTCTCCAGTCAATCAAGTAGAGTCATGACTGGCCAACACAGCCTAGTGTGTTGGCACTTGCTTGTAATCCTAGCACTCGGGATGTTGAGGCAGGAGGTTCATGAGTTTAAGGCCAGCTGAGAATACACAGGGAATACCAGACCAGCTAGGGCTGGATAGCAAGACCCTGTCTCAAAGAACCAAAAAAAATCACCATTACAAGAAAGAAAGATACTAATTTCTATCTAGAGTAACCAAACTGACAACACACTAGTGAATATTCTGACAATACTTGAACTTTATCTTAAAATGTCTATTTGTGAACTTAGTACATTTAGAATAAAGTGGGTTAAGATGATGAGTGAGTGATCCAGAGATAAAGGTTAGCTGGATCGTATATCATACAAGGAAATATGTGGACAACTTAAACCATAAAATACTAAAGAAATCATGGAAGAAATTATAAAAGCCTTTCAAAATAGAACACAAAACTCAAAAATCAGTTCAATCCTTAAACTCCAAAATGAAAGTGACATGTAAAACCAAAAGACAACTGAGAAACATGGAAAATGTATATGCTGCGTGTTCCAGGCTAAGAAAATCATTTGCTGATTGAAGAGTTCCCATAGCTACTATGGTGGCCCACTACATAGGCAAGTGTTGACTAGAGTCAGGAAGTTCTGCAGCTCAAGGCACCTCTGGGGTACACCCTGCTGTATGTGGTGAAGCCTGTGATCTATCTCAACAATGGGGAGGTGGAGGCAAAAGGATCAGAAGGTGAAGGATATCCTTAGCTATATAAGAAGTCTGAAGCCAGCCTGGGAGACATGAGACCTGTTCTCAATAAACCAAAAATCAAATCAAATTAAATTTGTAACAGAAAATTATTTATCCACCAGACTGTCAAAAATCTGAAAGTTTAGGCCTGGCCTGGTAGCACACACATTTTTCCTAGCACTCAGGAGGCAGAGGCCAGCCTGGTCTCTACAGAGGTCCATGGTACCTGAAGCATAGGGAGATCCTTTCTCAGAAAAAAAAAAAAAAAAAAAAAAGAACAATCCAGGCATGGTGGCACATGCCTTTAATTCCAGCACGCCGGAGGCAGAAGCAAGCAGATCTCTATGAGTTACAGGCCATCCTGGTCTACACAGTGAGTTTCAGGATGGCTGGAGCTGCAGGGATACCCTGTCTCAAAAAGATAAGAAAAAAAAAAGATAAAAGGAAAAAAATCTAAAAGTTTCCTCATAGTGTTCTATGAAGTAGATAGAATCAGGAACTCTCCCTAGTGTTGGTGGGAACATAATTATAAGGTTCTTATAAAGCAATGTCAAAGTTACTAAATGGATATACTTTCCAACATCCTGATTCTATTCTTGGGAAAACTATTCTACCGATATCTCGGGTCCAATAATCTTTGCTAAAATTAAAACATAAATAAGTTCAATAGATGAGCAAAGAACTTAGTATCAACTTAGTGTATCCATAGAATGGAACCTGAAGGAGGGGGGGCACAGGGAGAGAGAAGGAAAAGAGAGGAGTAAGAGAAGGAAAGAAAATAAAAGGAAAAATAAAGAGGAAGAAAAGAGAAGGAGGGAGGGAGGGACAAAGTGAAAGAGTAAGAGGGAGGAAAGGATAAAAGAGGAGCAAGGAAGGGAGAAGGGAAAAGGGAAGGGAGAAGGGAAAAGGGAAGGGAGAAGGGAGAAGGGAAGGAGAAAGGGAGAAAGGGAGGGAGGAGAGGGGGGAAGGGCAGAAGGGAGGCAGGGAACGGGAAAGGGGAAGGGGAAGGGCAAGGGCGGTAAGGGATAAGGGAAGCGGACTGAAGGAGGAACGGGAGGGAAAAAGAGAAAGGGAAGGGAGAAGGGGCAAAGGGAAAGGAGAACGGGAAGGGAAGAACAGGGAAAGTGGGGAAGGGAAGGTAAGAGAGGGAAGGGAAGGGGAGGGGGAAGGGAAGAGCGGGTTGGGGAAGGGAATTATTAGGGAGAAGGGGAGAAGGGAGGGAGGGAGAAGGGAAAGGGAGAGGATCCGGGCAAGGGGGAGGGAAGGGAGATAAAAGGGGAACAAGGAATGAGGAGAGGGGGAAGTGAGAAGATAGGGGAAGGGAAGAGGGACATGGCGGGGAGATAGAGTCAGGAGGATCATGGGAGGGCCAAGGGGGAGGAAGGCAGGGAGGGAAGCGGAAGGGAGGGAAGGGAGAAGGGAGAAGGGCAGAGGGAAGGGAAGGGAAAGGGAAAGCGGAGAAAGGGGTGGGAAGGGGGAGGGAAGGGAGAAGGGGAAGGGAATAGCAGGGAAGGGGGGGGAGGAAGAAGGGGAAGGGAAGGGAAGAGGGGACGGGAGGGAATGGAAGGGAAAGGGAAAAATACGGAATGGGAAGTGAACAAGTGAAGCGGAAACGGTGGATAAGGGGTCACGAGGAAGCAGTGGCGGATAGTGACTTACGAGGCACGCAGTCTGTCCATGGACGTCACTCGGGAGGAGGTTAGACTCACGGCTGGCTTGAATCGCAACAAAGGATCTGCCATGCCTCGCCTCTGCACTCCCAAGGTGCATAGGCAGACTTGCACGGCAAGTGCACCAGCCACGCCTCAGGCTTTAAACCATATCTTTTTAAGTGCTCAGGGATTTGTTTAGGGGTTTATGGGCTTTTAGTTTTTGGTTTTTATTTTTATTTTTCATTTGAATGAGTTCTACATGCCAGTAACATCGACCATACAAGTATGGCGTGTTGCTTGAGTGTTAACCAGTACACTCCCATACAACGTTGTTGGAGGCAACCAGCGTCTGGACAACTCTTAATATGTGATTGACAAAAAGAGGAGAGTTAGACATCTGTATATAACATTGACCAGACCCTTTTGTTGCTGTCTCACTTGCAGGACCTGATACCATAAAATTGCACTTTTCTCTCTCTCCCTACCATCACCTTCTTTCCTCCTTCAACTCATTCTCTCAGTTGTCCTTCTCGGAAATGTGTCTCTCTCTTCTACTCTCGTCATCGGGTCGTGGTCAATCTCGCTGCTAGCTTCTCAAGTCCTCTTACTCTCATTCTCACTTTCTCCATGGAATCCTGTCCTGCCTTCCTCCTGAGATAGGAGGGCTCTGACAAACATGGGAAGAGGCTTCGAGTGCGTGAGGTACGTCCAAATGTTGTTAAATTAGGGAGTAGCCTTTAAGGAGTCCCTTACCGGCCCCTGGACAGTCATTTTGGTATAATTTGTGGCCTGAAAACACAATGCGAGTGCATCACAGGTATATCTCTCTATGTGTATAGGTATGCTCTGTGAAAGCGCAATGTGTCTTGGGATATGTTTTAGACAACATTCTAAATTGGAATCCTGCACTCCTTTCCAAGTTTTGTGACGGGCGGTTATTAACGGTACTATGCCTTTGGAGACATGGTGGCGAGGATTTTAGGCTGGATACATTTCTGTAGTACATATGTGTAGAGTTTTTTTTTAACGTCGTTTTTTTTTATTCTTTATTTTATGTTATTTTATTGTATGAATGTAGTTGTCTGTCAGGTAGTTTGTGCACCTGTGTTGTGCAATGCCTGCATATGTGTTAGTATTTTGTCTGGTTCCGCTATCCAGTGCCATATCGAACCATTGGACTGATACACTACTTTGTTGCTGACACCATTTATCCATTTATCGGCCACTTGGGACTAGACTTATACCTATTGAGCAGAATAGATGCCTAACTCTCAACAAATAAAAGTCGGAGATGTAAGGGTGACTACGTTCAAGATTCCGTCCTTGGCGGACCTGGAAGGGAGATGAGTTCAGTAGGGAGTTTCAAGAGTCGCTTCTGCTTGCCTGTCTCTCTGTAGTAAGCCCCGTTTGAGAATCCCAGAAGATGTTGGTGTAAGCTCTAGCCAATTTTTTTGAAATGGGCAACAAAGGGCTTGAGGAGAAGAATGGCCTACGTAAGTTAGACACTGACATCCTCTTGCATCGAGGACGAACGGTTGTACCCCCCCACACACACAATGGCCCGCTGAAGAACGTCTGCTCCAACTCCCAGTTCCAGAGAAGACCCAAGTATCCAAGGAGAACCAGTATCCAGGGGAAATCGACACCCATCCATTCTGACCTCCACGCAATTGCACGACACAGATGCACAACCTACATACAGACAGAATTCAACATCATACTAAAAAAACCCAACTGGTCAACAACTGCTTTACTCCAGCTAACTCGATGCGGATCCCCATCAACCTCGCGTCGTGGCCATGACTGTAGAGCACTTGCACAAGTGTGAGCGTGGACATCACACACACAATACACACAGAGCACTATGCCAAGGTCCTTTTATTACACTAAATATCTGATGATTTCCTTTTTTTCTTCTTTACTTGCTTTATACAAGTTATTATGGGGATTTGCTACCAGAAGCGGGTTGACACGAGACATTTATGTATTACTTTTATATTTTTCTGGTGTCTTTCAATTTGAGACAATAAGGGTCTCCCTGTGACCCCAGCTATCCTGGAACCACTATGTAGACCAGCGCTCTCCTTGAGAATCCGCCTGCTCTATCAAGATACGGGACTACAGGCAATGCAACCAATCACGACCAACTAGGAACCTGTGAGATAGATCAGTTTAAAAAAAGTTTTTTCATCGGTCTATGGGCTTCTTAGACCAAAGGCGGACACTACAGTGATTTCAAATGCACCTGGTCACTATTATATGTAAGAAGCCCTAGGGCACAATCATGCAGAAGACGACGCTGCAAGGCTCAAGAATGTACAGAGGCAGTGTGCACGAGTCTCCAACACCCGAGACCGGGCATGCTGCTAAAAAGGTTGAAACTAATCAACATAATAACGAACTACCTGCAGGACCAAGGGTCGAGGCATTAGTGAGTCTAAACTCTGAATTGAACTATGATAGCAACAAGCTGACACCACTCTGCTTCCAGGATGGTCCTGTAACCTCATGATGCTGTAAGGAGGTTTGGGTCAGTAAATTGCCTGCACGAGCCAATTGGTTTGATCCTATAACCCGCAGCTGTACGTCACCAAGAGTCACTTCACCTTTATAACATGATCTAAACGAGAGAACATACCAACATATAACACAGCGAAAGCTATGTAGCATGAAAGTTGATGGCAGCACTGGCATGATCTGGGAATGGGTAGGGATGGGGTGACGACGGTCAGCATACAAAGAAAGGGGAGTATAACCTGCCTGAACTGAATTTGCGAGACAATTAACCGCTTATGAGAATACCAACATGCATCAATAAAATAAAATTTAAAAAACAAAGCTTTGTTGAGAAACTGAACACCGACACAGACCTTATTTTTTATCGTTTTTCTGCACAAGTGCTACTGGGTCCAAGCCATTTCGCTTCCACAGTCTCTCAAGTAGCACCTTCGGGTCTAACTTGTGGACTTTTATTGTAGCTCGAGGCACGACTCACCTGTGGCTCATATAACGTGATTGACCTCTATTTAGGTTGAAATAAAGTTTAAAAATTATTTTCCCAAATTTAATTTCTTATAAATGGATTAAAGCGATTGTGTCACGGTGCTGTTGCGGTCGGAAAACATGCTATAATCCTGCACTATCATGGCACGCAGAGACGCGGAGCGGTTTTCGTGAGTTAAGGCCTCACATGTCCGTCTCCAGAGGCCGAAATCTAGGTGTCTCAGAAGTCCCAGTCTGGCTCACATGGAAGGAAGAATCCGATGCTAGCAAAAGATAAAAAACATAAATAAAATAAGAACAGATCAAATAAAAACTTAACAGAAGCTGTGTTAGCTCATTCACTGTTGCCTGGTATAAAACAATATTCGTATTACTGCAGTTACTCGTCCTTAGTTGCTGAGTACGAATTGCTGTGACAGTGTGTAGCTCACGTCCCCATAGCCAACCGATTGTGTCTATGTAGGCGGTCTAATATCTAAGGTGGTATCCCCTCAATTCAACTGAAATAAACGGTGAATTATGATGCTGTTGCACTTCTGGTAAAATATTATATAGGACAAAGATAGTACCAAGTTTTTAGATGCTCCAAGTTGATATATGTTTTTTTTTTTTTTTTTTTTTTTTTTTTTTTATTTTATGTGTATGTATCTGCATGGGGGTGTGTGCAGATGCTCAGAGGCCAGAAAGAAGTGTCAGAACGGCATCCTGGAGAAAGTTTTTATTGGTTATTTATGTGCTGCCATCCGTGGTCTGGGAATTGTAGACCCCAGGTGCCTGCAAGCAGTTAGCCAGTACTACTTAACTGCCTCATACCAAACTGATATTTGCAGTCTCCTCGCCAAAGTACGCCTCGTACGTGTGTAGGTTCCCATACCAATAGGTATGGTCAAAAAGGTAGTAGTGGTATAACGCGCCTGCAGGCAACGAGTCTGGTTGGTATTGCTACTTGGTGTAGTCAATGAGGGCGCTCTTTCACACTCCTAGCTAGGAATGCGTGGAGAGTGTACACAGAGACAAGGCGGATTGTTTTCCGTTGCCACGTTCAAACGCCGCGCACGAGCTGGTGTTTTGCTACAGGAGGTGAACGTAATAACCGAGGGTCAGCCTGGCGTGCTGCATACAAGGGAGAAAACGCGGCACGTGTCTAGTGCTCTACAAATAAACACCAACATAAAAAAATAAAAAAATATATAATAAAAGATATCTCTCACACGTGGAAAGCCTGTGAATCCCACAGTCCTTCCTATCAGTGACAATATTTTAACTATGGACTTGAAGTCGTAAAACTTTTCATAAGTCGCTTTCTATTCTGTTCTTTAAAATTCAAGAGAGAGGCGCCAAATGCAGACCAGAAAATGCTACTGGGCGCCCATCTTCTGCGGAAAGACCCCGTGGGCTGTGGCCCCACGCTAATCATAGAAGCCTGGAGCCCATTTGGCCCAAACCTTCATGCTCTGACCAGGGTTCCACATTCCTTCGGTGCGTGGGAGTGATGGTGCATTAGCAAACATTGCGATGGAATGTCTGGTGCCACCGCTAGGCTCACGCCCCGATACCCCAAGATCGAGTTTGCGAGGATATCAACCAACAGTGCACATCCCTCTCCATGAGGTGCCACGGCAGGATGTATTTTGGAAGGCCAAATTGACTATTATTGTATCTCCATGAGTGTTGCCTTCAGTATTGAGGGCATCAAGGACAAGGTATGAAGCCTCTAAAGTTTCATTTGCAGAATTCGACAATTAGCGATAGAGTCCTACCTAGAACAAATGATGTGTCGCCAACGACTCCCAGAAGAGGCTTTGTCGCGAGAAACAATTCCTTACCTTGCTCCTGGGGACTCTGTGAGAGAGGCGAGGGGTATATAAGAGCACCAACCCGGCGCTACAAGGCAGCAAGTACAAGAGTAATCCAAAACCATCCTCACTACGGCATGCCGACCTTGAGGACCACAAACCGAACCAGAGCTTAAGAACCAAATCCTAAATTAACCTTACTAATTGTAAGAGAGAGCAAGTACAGGTCAGACACATGAGAAAGGAAATAATAAAAATACAAAGGTTAAAAGACATTAACACAATGGGCAGCAGACAAAACTGTCAAACCTTAAGAGATCCTGCACATGGGCCAAGAGCAGTACGTGAGAAAAGCAGTCCAAGAGAGGAAAAAGGAGGGCAGTGATTGCAATAGATTGTCGCCCGAAAACTATCCCCAAACACAATACTAAATCTTCCACGAGAAACTATTACTGCTGCTCACAAAGGAGACGTAACTGATGAATCTGCATCTGCGCGTCAGGACATGATACGCCCAATATCGGAGACAGACTAGAGGTGTATAACACGGTACACAGCACCTTACAATCGCGCTATCCGACTCATCAACTGCTACAGAAACAAATTCTGAACCCAGGCAGACTAGAGCCTGTGCATATGTTGTGAATTGGCTACTACCTATCTCTCTAAGGAGAAGAAAGAGACAGACAGCCATGGGAAAGAAGAAAGAAAGAAAGAATGATGAAGCACGAAGATGAGAGAAGAGTAGGAGAGACAGAAGTAGTATGAAAAGAGAAGAAAGAACAAATGAGAAAGAAAGTTTACAAAAGTGAAGCACGTTAGTGAGGAGAGAGAAAGAGAAGGGAGATGAGAGGAGAGAAGGAAAAACGGATCTTGAGCAACAAATTCATGTGCTTGGCCCGCTATATGATAGGCCACGCGCAGGAGGGACGGAAATCTAGAGGGATTGCTGGCGATAATGTTTTATTATGTCCTCCTCGACAAGTCTTCGCCAACCATGTAATCAACGTCTGTTCCAAGAGCTGGTTTACCCTTAAAGGACGATGGGGTGAAAAGTGCAGATCTACTGTTAGCAAAGCATGCAATGAAAGCACCTCGAGTTATTGGGGACCTACCAACAGAAGGTGTGTCTTTTATAACTTCGTTTCACATATGTAGAATAGAGTGTCATTTAATTAATCGAGAAGCAACAGAGTGATACTAATCCCTGATAAAGACAAACCCCAGAACTCATACAACACCTTGCGAGATCTTTGGAAACTACAGCAAGGTTTGTATAAGCCCGCGATCGGGCTGGGGCTGGCGACACTTAACTGACAATGATCTCAAAACATGCCCAGCCACATTATGTGGCAGGCACAGGGCACCGGCACCAGGAAATGTCCATTTTAGGATGTTAATTCAGTTCCAGCCGTAGGTATGACAAAGGAAGCATTGATGTTCCCAGGACAGCTTTGAGAGCTAACAGAGGAAGTCTGCTCCTCGAATAGCAGACCTCTAGCCCTAAAACTACTAGAAAATGTAATCTAAAGATTGGAATAAATAATATGCCACAAAAACACGAGAGAAAGATGAAATAGAGGAGAAAACATGGCAATGAACAACATTAAGTAGAAGAAGTCGCGTTTTTGAAGTTCTCTTTCCTTTCCATGACTCAAGGAGCAAGAAGACCTCAACACTCACTAAGGATGCAGCCCTATGGAAACCAGGATTTGGCGTAACGACTCGCGGGCAAGACGCTAGCAGCCACCACCAACCACTAGCGAACTGTCTGCTTATGGTGAGGAAATGACTGGCTATGGTAAAAATATGTCCCAGCTTAGGATTGTGCTAGCATCAACAATCAAGCTTTCCATCTTCACTTCAGTTCCAAAAACACCAAATTTTGGGTGTCTTTGACCTCTATGCTAATCGTACCGTCTCAGTAGGCCAGTTAGAGTCGTGATTGTGGGGAAGGTAAGAGTCTCAAAACTATGAATGATACCCATAAAGTCCCAGGAACGCAACGCGTATTGCCCACTTTGGCCCTTTTGAGCAAAGAATCGTGCTCAAGGGGCCTCTCTCTCATTGTAAGATGGCTCCCTTGCTGATAGGTTTAGATGTGAGAGAGAGGAGAGATGAAGAGCAATCGTAAATGTAGGATACTATTCTGTCTTCCTAAAAAAACGTGCTGAACCACCTCTAATGCACTATCCCGTGGTTTCTGGTCCCACGACTTTCCAGTTTCCTGAATGGGCATTGGGTCGTGCTTCACTTTCACAGGTTCCTTCTTATTTCTCTATCGACCAATTAAACATAACACCCACATAGTGAAGAGAACGCACGCCAAATTGCTAAATGAACACAGAGGACTGCAGTGCGCCATCTTAAATTTACTCATTGATTCCAATAATCAAAGATCACAACCACTAGGGGCCCACAAAAAAAAACGAAGTCTGCTCATTGGAACTGCTAGGTGGGTATTTGTACCCTCTTGAGTGCATCACAGAAGATCGCGATAATCAACTAGGGTACTCATGAAAGATCAAGAACACACATCTACATGGCTATCTAGAGAGTAATGCGAATTGTGCGGTCCTATAATGATGTAGCCCACTGGTTCCTTGCATACAGGCGATCCTAACTGCCCCGTACGCCCAGCCATGCCTTGTCGCCTCGAACTTTGAAATAATGGCTATCAATGCACAGGTTATGTCTCATTATATTCCGTAGTGGGAAAGACGAAGCGACCGATACATACATTCAATTGGAATCATCTAAGGCTTTTGGTTGTACTATGATTAAACCTGCAGATCTGGCTCACTCTGGGTGATCCCAGACGAGGCAACATCCACTCTGTTCCATGAAGCATATGTGTATTAGGATGCCTGACTACTTGCCACGTAGGGATGCTCTGTTCATAGGTAGGACCATCGTTTTTGCGCCGCAGAGCTAGAGCTGCGATAGTCACTCTTATTCTACTAAGGCTGCTCGGCATACGTCATACGAAGAGGCCCCAAGCTCTGAACTGAACAAGGGAAACTCTAAGACGTCCACTCACAAGGAGTACTAACAATAGGAGAGGTTTCATAAGACTAATAACGGATCTCTATCTACTAGTAAATACTCACTGCCTACACAGAACACTACCGACTCTAGGGTTGTCAAGATGCGAGTAGATATAACGTACTTCACAATCTCGCTTCCTGATGTCGCAGAGTCCATACTGAGAGGCAAAACGCCTTAGCTAATTGGCCTGGGGTGGGCGGGTGTATCCTAGTAGGCAAACTTCTGCCCTATAACAAGATCTTTTTAGGGTTGGGGCACAAGCCAAACAATCTGTACTCTTTTGAGTGGTCTTTTTTCTCACTTTATAGAATTTGAACCCAGAGGTAGTAAGCCAGTTAAGTCGATGTAGTTGTCTGTTAATTGCAATGCGCAAAGAAGTAAGACCTATAGGAATAGGAAAAGGCAGACAGGGAAGAGTAAATTGCCTCTCCGATGGCGAAATGCACTCCAGCCTTCCGATGGATTCCTGGCTGAGCAGTTCTCTACTCTGGCCGTAGGAGGGTTGAATAAAACATGGTGGTCGAGCCTTCGCGACATAAATAGAAGAAGCGCATACGCCACTGTCCAAAGGGTATCCAGGGTCAAGATTTTTATGTGTGACTATGAATAAGTTGTACATCCATTTTTGGCATTAGTAGGTTAAAAGACATCTATTCTGGAAGTCATTACAGTGCACAATGTGTAACGATTTGTCCTGTCGAGCCAGAGATAAATAAACTATGTGTCTCTAACCTATGCGGCGCAACATAGCTGCGTGTGAACTTCCACTCACTATATAGGATACGTGAACGGCCACACAATTGGAACGAGTAAAATCATTAATGTTGTAGAATTCGGTCAGTAAATATAAGACATTAAAGTAAAAATACACATAAATAGGTTAAAACGGAGTTGACGATACAAAGTCCTTCTAGGGTTACAAAGTTCGAAACGTGCACACGTAATTGCCTAGAATAGACAAGATTATGATGGCCGAGATAGAGACAGGCGATAGTATTCAACATCAGGGAGATGCATAATGGTAGAGAGAGAGCAATAGCCATTTTTCACACCACGACTTCCGTAAATATAAGAATAACTGGAAAGCTTAGTGTCAACTTTCAGTAAGCCAAGAAACAAGAAACAAATATTTCTGATAGAACTAATCAGCCCGGATCATATTCCATAGAAGTTAGAAAAGTTAACTTACCACTTCGAGGAGTAGCATGATAGAACAACAAAGGCTAATGTTGGTTGGAGTGGTTGCGCATAGAGCTAGGGCCCTTTTCTCCTTTAAATCCCAAGAATATTGTCAATGACATAGATATTAAAACTATACCATTATATAGAAAGGGGCCAAAGATAGGCAGTGTGGATTCTCTAACGTGGGAGCCAAGGCTCAGCCTTCTCAGAGGGATCTAAGTAACTGAGCCTGGGACAAAATAGGGATAAACCTTGTCACCATACTAAAGAACGAGAAAGAGGAGGGACATAAAAATATAAAGAAACAGATCAGAAGAGCCAACGCAAATAGGACGATTGATAAAGTAAGACAAAAAACAATAGGAACAACAACAATCAATTAAAACCTAATGAATATGCTGTTATCAGAGCAAACAAGAAAGCTTTCTTTCGATTATTCTCCTTGACAAGAAACGTGGTGTGGAACAAGTGTAAACAATGTATAACTGAGTGCCGCTATGTGTTAAGTCAATTATTATCCAATGGTGGCCGCCCCGCCCCCTTTTGTTGCGTCGTTCATGTCAAAACGAATGGATGTGAACTCGGCAAAGTGTGGATAATTCATAACTTGATTAGTTCGCTTAGGGCTATGTTAGACTAACTGGGAGTGTGGTGTAGGTGTGCGTAAGTTGTTGTATCTTAGTCGGATACCCATGAGGATGATCGAAAGCTGCTGGGAGCTGCTGTAAGTGAAAGTCTGTCGACCGCATATCAACAAGCACTGCTTATCGCTCTGTCAAGTGCATGTCTGATCTGTCTCGCAGCAGTAGTTCTGACTACGCCCTCCGCTCTAACAAAACTCTGTGTCCTCACGCAGAGGTCAAGAGAGACCCCCGATTGGCGGAAGGCGCGGAGTGAGTGGTAAGGAGGGTACAGAGAGGTTGGTGGTGGGGGGAGAAGAGGAACAGAGATGGGAACTCCGTATGAAGCGTGTTTGGTTAGTAGTAAAAGGAAAGTGTGACCATCTACTCGACAAGAGGGGAACCTACCCGTGGAGGCCTACGAATCTCGTGCTGAACGCAGAATGGTCAAGGAGCTGGACAACTCCAGTAACCAGTGAGGTAGCCTGAAAATACTCAATGGTCCAATGCAGTGGTGGCTAAGCTGAGAAAGGGGAAGGAGAGAGAAAGCAGAGTGGCAGAGGGAGTAACAGAGGGAGGGATGAGGGGTGTGTAATATTAAAGAAAGAATGGTCATTCTTAGCGAAAGATGGAAGGGTTTCCAAGAAGATAGCGAGGCAAGCCTGTGGTCATAAAGAAATGTTAGGTTTTCAAGGAGAGCCGCGAACCTCAGATACATAAACATCAAATGAGTAGCGGAAAAACTGACGATGAGCACAGCACATTTATATAAAAGGTTGGCACCATAAAACAGATGATTAAAATTCAATCTCTCGGCAGACTTCCATGGATCTATGCAGAGCTGCACTGGAACAGCATTGGCGTGTGAGGTAGACGAGGAAGACGGAGGGAAATCGATAGAGCTAGCACTGCATAACATCAAAAATATTTTTTGAAGGTAGGAGCCTACTAACGGCTCGGGACTCATGAGTATAATATAGGAGGAAGTGTTATGGACATGTAGGTGACACACACTTGACAAGAAGGAATTGAGGAGCCAGCACACTATGCAGGGACTGTTGTCGTTACGTATTGAGTAGAGTAGAGAGCGAATATAAAACTACAACTTATGGGTTCTACACCTCCAACCAATAACGAGACCAGAGTGCTGATCCGATAACTTTTTTATATAGAAACATGTCGCCGACGGTGCGATCCACCATTTTACATAAAATATTTACTGTTATAATACCATCTTCGTTCTTACTAGGCTTCACCTAACGTTTTAACTTAGCGCGCACATTCTCCAACAGGTCTTTGCTCGATTGCTGTAAAAACCTTTATACCATATATTAACCTCTATATGACCCATAAAATCCAGGTCTAAACATATAAGCGTATGAAAACGAGGATTACATAATAATTTAATGTGTAATTGTGATGTTGCATGTTTATTAGTTGCGAATGGACAGATGTGTGATCTTCTGTTCCTCTTTCATATGTTTACACCAGTCGTCGTGCCTGAAGGAACTATTGCAATCAGAGTATACCCATCTGAAGCCGTCCCAATTGGCCTATGATTACTTCCACCCAAAAGATGAGTTTGCTTGTCCGTTGCCTCATGCATCGAGATGTAAACTTTTGAGTCATAATGAAGATCATATTTTGACGAACTTCAGACGACTCTATTAGAGATTCTACAGCCCACCCAAATCAAGCTCCGACTGGGAGACCCAGGATCAGAGTAAAACTAATGTATCCAGCTTTCTCACCAGGATAACTAGTAATATACTCTGCTCGAGAGAGAGCGTGGGACGAGAAGCCCGGAGAGGAAGAGAATTTGAGCTATCCACCCGACGACATGCTCATAGTCTATGAGTCTCATGGTCTCTTTATCGGAGGAAAAGTCAATCTGTGTGATAACATCACTCAAGAAGAGAAGCATGCTGTTGGGGACACTTTGAGAGTAGATACTAGGTGCCCTAGCGCAGCGGCCCCTGCATGTCGTTATAAGTTGTGCAAACCCTGTAGTATCATCGGGCCAAAAGAATATCTTGAGCAGAGGAGAATTCCAACTGATGCAGTATTATCTAGGTCCTAGTTTAGCGGCAGACTAGTTAGTCTTAAGTGTCATTTCCCTCCTAAACTACTTAGTGAGAAGATAGGGAAAGTCACTTATTCTGGATCGTGTGTCAAGCCCTGCCACTCCAATTTTGCAGACAGATTCTTCCTTATTACCTGGGGCTTGGGAACCCCTAGTGGATGGTTCTTCCAAGGTTGAACCGAAACACTGTACGCAAGCACCTGTGAGTGAGAAAGCTGACCATGCATACTCCTGTAGCTCCTCCCCTTAGGTGAGCTGACTGCTAGAGCCAACATCCATTCATTGAGCAACTCCCATAATAAACACCAGCCTGGGTTAGGTAACGACAAGATCCCCTGTCTCTGGCTATCCTGAGTTCTAGGCTTAAAGGTGTGCGCCACCCAACCCCGGCTTAAGAGCAGCATTCGCTTATAGCTTGCACCATGTGGGTGCTCGAGAGGAATCAAACACCGGTCCCTGCAAGAGCAGTTTAGGGGATCAGAATAAATTTATCAAACTCAAGCCATCTTCCAGACCTGAGACCATACAGAAGTTTTAAAGTTTGACTTGATCCCACTCATCCATTTTTGCTTTTGTTCCCAATGCTTTTGGCGTCACATCCTAGGAATCCATGCCAAACTAACCAAACGCAAGAAAATGGTAATTCCCAAAAAAAAAAAAGAAAAAAACAAAAAAAAAAAAAAAAAAAAAAAAAAATATACCAGCACTCACTGAACAGGAAGAAAAAAAAAAAAAGAGCGAAGTAGAGGTTACGTTAGATAAATGACCAGTTCCATGGTAATGGACTTAACCACAATAACATTGTTTTTAGAGAAATCAAATATAAGCCTTCATTACTCAGGGTCCTAACGTAAAAAATACAGTCAAGAGCATAACAAATGAAGTAGTGATGGAACGTGATATAGATTTTGGAGGGATACAGGGTAATGGGATCACAGAAGGATATCTTGGGGCATTAGAACGGATGAAATATTTTTTAAATAGTAATACTGGAAGTTAGGAGTTAAGCGTCACATAAGTCACATAAAAGGGATAAGGAAGAAGATATCATTTATCTGGGTGTGGTGGAGGAATAGATGTATAAAGAAGTCAATCATAGTAATTTCATATAGAAAGTACCCAGTTGCTATTTTTTGATCCTGAAAATGATCATAAGCAAAATATTTACTTTTCCAATATGCTTCCCTGGGTAAAAGGGAAGCCAATAATCAGATACATACCTTGACTCTTTTTACTAGGTTTACATTACCGTTAAATACTAAGCAGGATGTTCCACAAAACCATCACCAGAAGAAACAATAACTCTTTCAAAACATAATTCACATCTTCTATAAACATGGAAATAAAAAACAAATCTAAAAAAACAAATAATATAAGTGAAGATTCATTAGTGAAAATTTTGCACACAAGTAAAATCTGGATTCCTTCATGAACTCAAAATGAAAGTATAAGTACAATGTCAGGTGAATCAGAACAGCCATGGGGAAAGTGGAGACAGGGAGTGGATCTCAGAACCCATATTCGTCGAAAGGATCAGAGTGAGCAAATAGAATGACGTCAGCAAGGGAAAAGGCAGAAGACGACGCAAAGATTGTTAATGACGGATGAAGGGGCAACGGTGCATATTGCTGTAAAAGGGGCAAAGAGGGGTAACACGAACTTAAGCAAAAAATTGAACATATAATGTTAAATATGGGTTCAGATGTCAATTGTGTATTTATGTTAGCATTGAGACGGAAAAGGAGACAATGATTTAATTCTTAATTAAAAGGCCCCCTTGGGGATGAGATCAACTAGAAGTCTCGAACCTCTCTCCGATAATATTCCTACTAGTTATAGGAAGGAATAAGATCGGGATTAGTATTTTGGGTGTTTTGTTTGTTTGGTTGTTAGTGTGAGGGTTGTGTGTGCGTGGTGTGTTTTTGTGTGTTTGCAGGAAGAAGAAGAGCCATCTAATCTTCTGATTAGTATACAATTCTCGGATGCAGGATGTGTTGGTGTCCCTTAATGGGTTATCGGTGAAGCGCGTCACTGGGGGGGGCGGGGGAGGGAGAAGGGGGAAGGAGGAAGGGGGAGGGAGAAAGGTCAAAGAAAGCTCGTGGATCGATTTTAACCCATCTGAATTTACTCGGCGTAGGGAGAAGAGAGCGAGGGATGATAGAGTCGTTCAAAAGGAGGTATAACAATGCTGCAGTAGATATAACATATGCTATTTTCGGCCAAGAAAGCCATCCAGGGTTCAGCTCTCAACATCCAGGTAAACAATTAATAAACGAACTGGGCATGGAATCAGGAATATAATACAGGTTGGGAAGGGGTATGGAACTGCCATCATCGTCAAATCTTTATGTAAGGAAGTAAAGGAAAGGAAACATTAATGATACTAAGTATTAAGGAGAGAAAGAAAGAAGAAGATTCTATAGGGACACATTAGATGCACGTGCAAGTGTCGATGTACCGTTGTTATGACGAGTGAATAGCATGAACAATTGGTGAATCATTTAAGACTAGAAGATAATTTTCTTTATATCGGGAGAAGTAGTATAAAAAAATATTGGGAGCAGACATTATATTTGGAGATACAGTACGGTGACAGTGGGAAGATAGGGGCAAGGTAGAATTTTGTGTAGGGATAATTACATAGTGTGGAAAGGGGGAAGGGGAATGGGGATGAAGTTTTTTAACGTTATTTAATATTCAAGCATTAACTGAGAAGGGGCAAAAGTGAATACAGCGAGAATGGTAATAGAATACTATAGGAGAGGGAAGGGTATAGGGGAAAGGGGGAAGAGGTGTACAGTGAGTAAAGGGAAAGGGGGAAGGGGAGAACACAGGTGATTAAAGAGGGAAGAAACCAGAAGAGTATTGTAAAGAGAAAAGGACGAAGAGTGGGACAACCAGCATTAATCAATGAGAAAAAGATAGGATGAGTATGAAAGCACAAAATGAGGAAGAGTAAGGTAAGGGAAGGAATGGAATTTAGAGAGAAATATGAGGAGAAAAATAAGAAGACCTGTGACGAGAAAAAAGAAAATGGGAGAAAATACTGAAAAAAAAATAAATTTAAAAAGAAAAAAAACAAGTGAAACTAAACAAAAACAGAGTTCGAAGAGGAACAGTACTCTTGTCTATGATAGAAAGGGGAAGGATGAAAGACACAAGTAAAAATGGACGAAAAAGGGTAAGACTACAAGGGGAAAAGAATAAATCCCAAAAAGGTTTCAACAGAACAAGTAAAGATTAAAAAATGGTAATGTCCTAATAATACAACTGGATTTGACAACAGGTAATAAAACAAGCGTATTGTCATATATAAAAATGGAAATATATTCTAAGATGGCTCATGTTAACACCAACTGCTCTTGAGAATGACCACTGGATCTTCCGACTAGCACCCGGACACCAGAAATCAGAGACAATTGCTAGGGGACAGGAAAACTGACATTAGAAACCGTCACAGTAGCCAAAGGGGAACAATCCAATACCATTCGGCGGTTCTGACGTCTATAGCATTGGCACAAGATGGGTGGCATCACCTGACTATCAACGTCATCATGTTAGGAAAGTAATGTGAAATTAAATTAAAAATATTTAAAAATGAAGTAATCAGTACAATTCATCTTTAGAGGTCGCGACAAATACACCGAACTGAAATGTTTTTCCCAAAGAAAAAAAGAAAAATTACATGAAAGTCGAAAGAGCTAGAGAATTAATTCTTGGATATTAGAGGGTGGATAAGAAAGTGTAAGCACTGATGACGATATCGTTTTGAATCTAATAAACCGAATAGGTAAAACTATCTTTATAGTGTTAAATATAAATATAGTTGTTTATGTAAATCAATTTATTATTTAATAAATTCTTTTTTTTGAAAAACAACACACTATTATTAATAATTTACTGACCACATTTCAAAAATTAAAATTTAAGTATTCGTAACTCATATTGCCAGGCATTCCAATGATCGAAAGGAAGTTTAGTTAAAAATTTTTATTTAAAATTTCAGAAACCATGGAAAAGTAGAAGGAGAAAAATGAATCGTCAGCTAGTTGACCTGCATAACACTTACAAAATATTTATACGCAGAATCCCACATAAATTAACCTGAATTTCTCGTTAGCATAGACCGTGACGTCTTCCATATTCTTAAATAACTAATATAATCCACCTCTCTTCACACATACAATCTTTAATAATTTTCCTATAATTCCATAATCTAAATAATTTATTATCATCTTAGATACGTCAATTCATATACTCTTCATTTGATTTTCTTCATTTTTTTAATAATTTTATTTATTTATTTCTATTTATCATTACTTGCAAGCATTTTCACCCATTCATGCAAGCCCGATCAGGACACTCGTCCCCCTAACGATCCAGATGTTTAACGACTTCACCCATTCACCGGTTCTCTCAAACTTCTCTTACTCTACATTCCTAGTCCTATTTCATTCTAAATGTTTCATCACAAGATATTAATAAACAATTTACTTTATTTGGTCAATCTCATAGACTGGTATTCTAGATCTTTCTCGCTTTTCCCTTGCCATTCTAAATATTTTCATTTTTCTATTACTCCTCATCATAAATATTACAGTGCAGTATACATTTTTTCAATTATGTTTCAAAAGATTCTTTCTATGTACATATCTATTTTTTTTTTTTTTTTTTTTTGTCTTTTGAGACACAGTCTTACTATGTAACCCTGGTTGTCTTGGAACTTGCTTTGTAGAACCAGGCTGGCCTTGAACATAGAATNTTAGAATTTGATCTTAAAATGTGTATGGAATTTCAAAGATAAAGTTATGTATGTCAACTACTTTCATTTTAAATTGATGGAATAGCTTTGGCACAATAAATAATTTCAGAAGTCAGCATGTGCAGAAGGGTACATGGGCAAGGTAGCATGTGCTGTAACGTATACAGACGGAAGACTTCATGTCCTGTAGGGTATACAGGGGGAAGGTAACATGTGCTGTAGGGTATACAGGGGGAAGGCGGCATGTACTGTAGGGTATACAGGGGGAAGGCAGTATGTACACGCCCTGTCTTATCCTTCGGCCTCTACGCCCCACCTTAAGTCTCCATCTTAAATCTTCTGCACTGCTCTTAACTTCCCCCTCCAAGCTGCTTCAAGCATCCATATATCCAGCTCCCTAGCCCTAGGTCACTGAGCTCTGAAGTCCTAGTCCTCAAAGCTCCGACGGGGCCCCGCCCCTCCGACGGCGCCCCGCCCCTCCGACGGGGCTATATAACCCCTCAGGGGGAAGCTCTCTTTCACACATCATCCACACAGCCTGTAAGTTGGTTGCTGACGCCCTGCTCAGTGGCCTCAAAGCCCAGTGTCTTGCTCAGCCCTCCTTACAGCCATGCAGCCTCCAAAACCAGTTCCAAGCCCTGTACCGGGGTCTGAATTCCCAGCCTGTTGTCTAACTCCTAGCCAGCCTTCTTCACAGCTAAACAGGCTTCCTCCACACCCACGTCCGAGACCTCCGCGCCCCCAGGCCCTAGTCTCCCAGGCCGGACGCCTCCGCTGCTGGTCCCGATGCCTCCGCCTCCAGGCACTAGGCTTCTGCCGCCAGGCACGAGGCCTCCACCTCCGGGCACGAGGCCTCCACCTCCGGGCACGAGGCCTCCGCCACCAGGTACGAGGCTTCCTTGTTCAGGTCAGAGGCCTCCGCCATGCAGGAGGCCTCCCTGCCCATGGCCGAGACCTCTGCGGCCAGGCCCCATGCTTCCGCACCCAGGCCCGAGGCCTCTGCACCCTGGCCCGAGGCCTCCACACCCTGGCCCGAGTCCTCTGCACCCAGGCCCGAGGCTTCCGCGCCCAGGCCCGAGGCCTCCGCACCTAGGCCGGAGGCCTTCGCAGCTATACCCGAGGTCGCCGCAGAGGCCATGCCTGACGCCGCAGAGGCCATGCCGGAGGCCACAGAGGCGTCGGTGCCCATGCCCGAGACTTCCGTGCCCATGCCCGAGACTTCCGTGCCCATGCCCGAGGCCTGTGCAGCCAGGCCCAACGCTTTCGCGCCCAAGCCTGAGGCCTCCGCGACCAGGCCCAAGGCCTTCGCACCCAGGCCGGAGGCCTCTGAGACAGGCCCCAGGCCTCCACCTGCCAGCAACCTCCTCCAGTGGCTCCTCACCAGACAAAATCTGCTCTGGCTTCTGTCCTCACAGTAGCTGTCTGGAACCATTCCGGGAAAGTAGAAGGCCCCGCAGCAGGCGAACACCCACAGCCACAGCAGCCCCCTCACTGGAAGGAGGGCGAAGCAGAGGTTGGTTCCCAAAGNGGATGGAGGGGGGCTGGAGGGAGGGAGGGAAAGATAAAGGAAGACAAACAGAAGCAGGGGAAAACAGAAAACAATGAAACAGAAGTAAAAGAGAACATGAGAATGAACAGACAGGGAAAAAGCAACGTGAGACAAAGAAACAGGAAGGGAAAGAAAAATTAAAACTGCGAAAGAGGGAGAGAAGACAGATGATGGACAGGAATGAAATAGGACCGGGCAAAGAAAACAAGAATGAGGGAGAGAGAAAGAAAAAGAGAACAAAGAGAACAAAAGAAAAAAGTGGGAGAGAAAGAAAAGGAGAACTACAAAAAAAGTGGGAGAAAAGCAAAAGAAAGAACGAAGAAGGGAAGATGGGGGACGAAAGGGTCAAAAAGGCAGAACAAGGGCAATGAAATGTGATGGAGGGGGTACAATATTAAAACCACCTTCAAGCTCCATTATTAAAATAAGGTACACAGTAATAAACAACAACAAAAAAATTTACCAATAAAAAATAGAAAGAAAATAAGGTACATAAAGATGAGTTAATGCCTGGTGATTTAAAAAAAAGTTAAAAGGAGAGCTAGAGAGGTGGCTCAGTGGTTAAGGGCACTGGCTGCTCTTGCAGGACTTAAATTCAATTCCGAGCACCCACTTAGAGGCTATTAACCATGGCTTCAAGTTGCAGAAAATCTGATGCCCTCTTCTGACCTCCATGCACACTGCCTCCCAAAACTTGAGAGGCAGAAGCAGGCAGATCTCTTTGATTGAAGAATGCCACCCTGGTCTGCGTGGTGACTTCCAGGCCACCTGGGGCTACAGGGAGACCTGTCTCAAAAACATAATAAATTAAAAAGTAATAATAAATAAATAAATAAATAAATAACCAGGCCGGTTGCAGTACCATAGTAGACACCTGTAATCCCAACTGTCCAGAGGCTGAGGCAAAAGGATCTTGACTTCCAGGCAAGTCTGGACTACAATAAAACAGACTTTGGTCTTAAAAGGGGAAACAGGTCCTAATTGGTAATGCCCCTTGTTGCCACGGGTCCTAGAAATGTCTTGTATCATCTAACTCTAGAGGTTTGTAGAAATAAAATGAGACCTTTTGCTTTGTGAGGCACTCAGTAAGCTATGGGAACTATGATTGGCATGTCTTCCTCATAGTCAATTTTCTACTCCACCTGAAAGGTGAGAAACCCCAAGAGGGTGAAGAAAGAAGTGCCAGTGCAGCACTGCAGCAAGAGCTAAGTGGGGTGGGGAGGAGGCGGGGAAAGACAAGGGCGAAAGTGCAAAGACTAAGCAGACCGCCAGGGTGATATGGGTTAGTCACCAGGCCAGAGCCACCCAGATCAATAGAAGAAGGCTGGGAAAGGAGCAAAAGCAATTAGACAGAAGGCAGCGGCTTGAGCAGAGCCAAGAGGAAGGGTCTGTGCAGGAAGGGAGGACACTTGAGGGCAAAGAAAAGGACTTGAGGTGGGAGAAGCTGCAAGAATAGAATGCAGGTCTAGAAGGCTCACTGCACCCCCCCCAACCCACGCACCTCTTAACTTTCATGCCTCACCCGGCCCCTCAATGCTCGCCCCTAACCCTAACCCCGACCCTTATGTCTGTATACCCCACCCCTACACGCCCTGTCTTACACTTCGGCCTCTGCGCCCCAACTTAAGTCTCCATCTTAAATCTTCTGCACTGCTCTTAACTTCCCCCTCCAAGCTGCTTCAAGCATCCATATATCCAGCTCCCTAGCCCTAGGTCACTGANATCATGTCCTGTAGGGTATACAGGGGGAAGGCATCATGTGCAGTAGGGTACACAGGGGGAAGGCAGTATGTGCTGTACAGTATACAAGGAGAAGGCAGAAAGTGCTGTACAGAATATAGGAGGAAGGCAGCATGTGTTGTAGCATATACAGAGGAAAGGCACCATATGCTGTAGGGAATATAGGGGAAAGGCATCATGTGCTGGAATACAGGGGGAAGGCAGCGATACAAGGGGAAAGCAGCAGGTGCTGTAGTGTATACAGGGGAACAGAGTATGTGCTGTAGGGTATAGAGTCAGAAGGCAGCAGGTGCTGTAGGGAATACAGGGGGAAGGCAGCGTATGCTGTAGGGTATACAGGGGGAAGGCAGCATGTACACGCCCCGTCTTACCCTTCGGCCTCTGCGCCCCAACTTAAGTCTCCATCTTAAATCTTCTGCACTGCTCTTAACTTCCCCCTCCAGGCTGCTTCAACCATTCATATATCCAGCTCCCTAGCCCTAGGTCACTGAGCTCTGAAGTCCTAGTCCTCAAAGCTCCGACGGGGCCCCGCCCCTCCGACAGCGCCCCGCCCCTCCAACGGCGCCACGCCCCTCCAACGGGCCTATATAACCCCTCAGGAGGAAGCTCTCTTTCACACCTCATCCACACAGCCTGTAAGTTGGTTGCTGAGGCCCTGCTCAGTGGCCTCAACGCCCAGTGCCTTGCTTCCAGCTCAGCCCTCCTTACAGCCATGCAGCCTCCAAAACCAGTTCCAAGCCCTGTACCGGGGTCTGAATTCCCAGCCTGTTTTCTAACTCCTAGCCAGCCTTCTTCACTGCTAAACAGGCTTCCTCCACACCCACACCCGAGACCTCCAAGCCCCCGGGCCCTACTCGCCCAGGCCCGACGCCTCCGCTGCTGGTCCCGATGCCTCCGCCTCTGGGCACTAGGCTTCCACCGCCAGGCACGAGGCCTCCGCCGCCAGGCACGAGGCCTCCGCCGCCAGGCACGAGGCCTCCGCCACCAGGTAGGAGGCCTCCATGTCCAGGTCAGAGGCCTCCGCCATGCCGGAGGCCTCCATGCCCATGGCCGAGACCTCTGTGGCCAGGCCCGATGCTTCCGCGGCCAGGCCCGATACTTCCCCGCCCAGGCCCGAAGCTTCCGCACCCAGGCCCGAGGCCTCCGCACTCTGGCGCGAGGCCTCCGCGCCCAGGCCCGAGGCTTCCGCGCACTGGCCCGAGGCCTCCACACCCAGGCCCGAGGCTTCCGCGCCCAGGCCCGAGGCCTCCACGCCCAGGCCCGAGGCCTCCGCAGCTATACCGGAAGTCGCCGCAGCCATGCCCGAGGCCACCGCGGCCATGCCGGACGCTGCAGAGGCCATGGTGGACACCGCCGAGGCCATGCCGGACGACGCAGAGGCCATGCCGGACGACGCAGAGGCCATGCTGGACGCCGCGGAGTCCATGCTGGAGGCCACCGAGGCTTCCGAGGCCTCCGTGCCCATGCCCGAGACCTCCATGCCCAGGCCCGAGGCCTGTGCAGCCAGGCCCGAGGCCTTCGCACCCAGGCAGGAGGCCTCCTAGACAGGCCCCAGGCCTCCACCTGCAGGCAACCTCCTCCAGTGGCTCCTCACCAGACAAAATCTGCTCTGGCTTCTGTCGTCACAGTACCTGTCTGGAACCATTCCGGGAAAGTAGAAGGCCCCGCAGCAGGAGAACACCCACAGCCACAGCAGCCCCCTCAGCGGAAGGATGGCGAAGCAGAGGTTGGTTCCCAAATGAAAACAATGCCTAACTCCCATCTTAAGAGATTCCTCAGGGACTAACGTCCTGGTAGACCAGGAGATGGGGTTTAGTGGCAGGCACAAACTCAGGCGAAAATTAAGGAAGACGAGTGGGCGGGACAAGAACTTTCCAGAACTGTTAGAGGTTCTCTTTAGTCATTGGCTGCTGACAAACCTGTTGCGAGGACACTGTGATGCATGTACCTCGGTCAAGGCCTCCCCCTGACGGCCTAGCTTTCTGGCCATTTTAGCCAACGTCCATTTTGCTTTTCTTCAGTGCCACTGTGTGAAGGGGGCGGGGCAATGAGGTGGATCCTGCTGTGGGAAGATAAGGCTGAATGATGCTAGGAGTTCTCAACTCCTGAGGGTTCTTTCTTCAGACTCAAACTATAGGCTGGCAATATGTCGCAGAGTGAAAACACGCTAGCTGCCAAGCCTGAAGCTTAGAGTTGGATCACTGGCACCCATGTAGTAGAAAGAGAAAAGTAACTCTTGAAAGTTGCCTTCTGACCTCCAGAAATAGGCCTTGCCATGGCACCTGCCCCCCACAAATAAATAAATAAATAAATAAATAAATAAATAAAAATAAATAGCCGGGTGTGGTGACCTACAACTTTAATCCCAGTTCGCTGGAGTGAGAGGCAGACAGGTGAATCTCTCTGAGTTTTGAGGCCATCCAGGTCAACATAGTGCATGTGTCCCAGGACAGGACAGGTGGGGCTACAGGGAGAATCTTTCTAAAAAAAAATAAATAAACATAAATAAGTAAGTAATAAATAAATGTAATTAAAATCTTTTTTTTTTGAGACAGGGTCTTCCTATAGCCCCAGCTGGCCTGGAACTCACTCCGTAGACCAGGCCGGCCTTGAACTCACAGAGATCTGCCTGCATCTGCCTCCTGAGTGCTAGGATTAAAGACGTACACCACCATGCCCAGCTTAAAGACCGTTCTTAGCCACCATATGGGTGCTGGGAATCGAATCCTAGTCCTCTGCAATAGGAGTTGCTGCTCTTAACTGCTGAGCCATCTCTCCAGCCCCTGTAATTAAAATCTTAAGAAAAATAACGATATTACTACCCTTCCCAGACATCTTCATTACTGGCTACAGAGTTTAAAAGGATGCATTGGGGAGGGGTGGGTGGTGTAAGGATTTTTAGGGCCATGTGGGCCAAACATGGAGGCTGTCACTTAAAAGTTAGAATTTGAGTGCCCCAATGGTGGTGCTCGCTTTTAATTCCAACACTCAGGAGGCAGAGGCAGATGGATCTCTGTGAGTTCAAGCCAGCCTGGTGTACATAGCAAGCAGCTCCAGGCCAGCTGGAGTTACAGGTATAGCCAGTCTCAAAAATCCAAAAAAAACTTAGAATTTGATCTTAAAATGTGTATGGAATTTCAAAGATAAAGTTATGTATGTCAACTACTTTCATTTTAAATTGATGGAATAGCTTTGGCACAATAAATAATTTCAGAAGTCAGCATGTGCAGAAGGGTACATGGGCAAGGTAGCATGTGCTGTAACGTATACAGACGGAAGACTTCATGTCCTGTAGGGTATACAGGGGGAAGGCATCATGTGCAGTAGGGTACACAGGGGGAAGGCAGTATGTGCTGTACAGTATACAAGGAGAAGGCAGAAAGTGCTGTACAGAATATAGGAGGAAGGCAGCATGTGTTGTAGCGTATACAGAGGGAAGGCACCATATGCTGTAGGGAATATAGGGGAAAGGCATCATGTGCTGGAGGGTATACAGGGGGAAGGCAGCGTGTGTTGCAGGATATACAAGGGGAAAGCAGCAGGTGCTGTAGTGTATACAGGGGAACAGAGTATGTGCTGTAGGGTATAGAGTTGGAAGGCAGCAGGTGCTGTACGGAATACAGGGGGAAGGCAGCATAAGCTGTAGGGTAAAGAGTAGGAAGTCAGCATGTGCTGTAGGGTAACATTGCCTTCCTCCTGGCATTTGTAATCTTAATGTTTCAGCCTTTGCAATAATCTGTGTTGTCTTCACGTTTTGATTTTTATTGTCTCCAGTGATGCCAAGTCCTTCCCTATGGACCGAGAAAGCATTGTTTGGTATTATTGGGACAAAGGTCGTAAAAGAGTGTAATTATCCCTCTCCCCTTGGACCTGAAGAGCTTTGGAGAAAATCTCAGTTCTGTCTTATTATTCTTTCTCATTTTCTCACTCTCTCACTCTTGCTCTCCATCTACTCCTTGTGATTCAAAGAATATGATTCAAGGCAGGGCAAAGACAGCAGGCGGTGACTTTTTCATGGCCTGTAGAAATTTAGCAAACTCTGGGCCTCCTTGTGAACCTAGTTAATTTCAGGAACTTCCTGAAGCTATTGAGCAGTTTACTTCCTGAGGTTAAGGAACTTCCCTGTAGGATGGAATGTCACGCCTCCCCTCAAAACATCCTGTTGTTTACCTTCTTTTAGCATATTTTGCTATTATCTCCTTTAAAAAAACCATGGGCTGTGTGGGTTTGGGCACAACTGCCTGCAAATTGGTTATACATGAAGGATGCTTGTACTCATAAATTATCACTTATTGCTAAAAAATGAAAAAAAAAAACCTGAAAGATGCAGGACAGTTATGGCAGAATGCATGATCTGGGATGGGGTGGGGTGGGGGGAAGGGAAATGGAAATATGCCTGAACTGAATTGGAAAATGATGTATAAAATACACAAAGCATCAATAAAAACAAAAAGAAAGACACCAGACAGTGTTTTTTAATGGTGTCGAATCCAAAAAATAAAAATAAAAAAAAAGAAATTTAGCAAACTCTTGAACTAGGGACACAGAAAAAGTTGCAGGGGAAGTGAAAGAAAATGTATGTATATTAATCTATTGCCTGCATGTATGTAAGTGTACCTTTGTCATGCAATGCCTGAAGAGGTCAGAAGAGGGCAACAGATCTCTCAGAAACAGAGTTAGGAACAGTTGTTAGCCACTATGTGGGTACTGGGATTTGAACTCCAAGAATAGCCAGTGCTCTTAACTGCTGAGCCATCTCTACAACCCTGTTTTTTTTTTAACTTTTGAAAAATGTTCTTGTCCAACCTGGCCTTGAACTTACCTGTATCTCATCAAAATGGTTGTCCTCCAGCCTCATCATCAGGCTCACAAGTAATTGGTAATACAGGCCTGTGCAACCTCTCCTTGATTGCAATTTATGTTTTAAGCCAGGCATGGTGGTGCAAGCCTTTAATACCAGCACTCAAGACATAGAGGCAGGTGGATCTCTGTGAGTTTAAGGCCAGCCTGGTCTACATAGTGAGCTCCAGGCCAGCTGGGACTAAAGGGAAACCCTGCCTCAAAAAAAGAGAAAAAAAATTGTTTTATGTACATAGAGACAGTTTAATTTTTTTTATCCATATGCCTTTTTCTTTCTTTTTCTTGCCTTGTTGAACTGGCTAGGATTTCCAATACAATACTGAATGGAAGTGCCAAATATGGACTTCTTTGCCTTCTTCTACCACATTGGTAGGGTGGTACTATTCCACCTTCTACCACTAAGTGTTGATATTAACTATGCATTTATCTTTTTATTTTCATGTGTATATGTATGTGTGTATATGTGTGTATGTTTGTATGTATGTAAAGCAATATGGCTACCTGAAAGCAAACTCGAACTCTCTAGAAGATCAATCCTTGCTCTTAATCACTGAGCAAGCTCTGAAGTCTTTTTTTTTTTTATGACCACCAGGCTTTCTTTTATTTCTTTTTTTCTCAGTCTTTCTCAATATTCTCCATGAGGAAGTTGACTGTTTTGAGCAGAAGTTCACTGTTTCAGTCAGTTCTTTGATGCAGTCCTTTCTGTTGTTGTTTCCAAAATGCATTACACCCAACTGCTTTGGACAAAAGCTCAGGGGGCCCTACACAAGAAATACTTACAACTAGGTAATTGGCACTAGCATCCACAGATGAGGGATACCATTCGTCGTTTGTTTTTCTGGGACTGTGTTACTTCACTCAGCATGATGTCCTCTAGCTCCAGCCATTTTCCTGCAAAGCTCATGATGTCGTCTTTCTTTACTGCTGCATAGAACTCCATTGTGTAGATGTACCACATTTTCTCTATCCACTCATCAGTTGAGGGGCATTTGGGTTGGTTCCAGCTCCTTGCTATTGTGAAGAGAGCTGAAATAAACATGGCNTTTGGGGTTTGGGCACAACTGCCTGCAAAATTGGTTTTACATGAGGATGCTTGTAACGCATAATTTACACTTATTGCTAAAAAATGAAAAAAAAAAAACCTGAAAGATGCAGGACAGTTAGGCAGAATGCATGATCTGGATGGGTGGTGGGGGGGAAGGGAAATGGAAATATGCCTGAACTGAATTGAAAAATGATGTATAAAATACACAAAGCATCAATAAAAATCAAACAAACAAAAAACCTTTAAGGCTAGTTTGGGCTACACAGTGAGATTCTTATCTCCAAAAAATAAAAATTAAAAAAAAAGAAATTTAGCAAACTCTTGAACTAGGGACACAGAAAAGTTATGGCAGGGGCAGGGAAATAAAATGTATGTATATGAGATCTATTGCCTGCATGTATGTAAGTGACCTTTGTCATGCAATGCCCTGAAAGGGTCAGAAGAGGGCAACAGAAGCTCTCAGAAACAGAGGTAGGAAACATTTGTTAGCCACTATGTAGATACTGGGATTTGCACTCCAAGAATACCATGCTCTTAACTGCCTGAGCCCTCTCTACAACCCGGTTTGTTTTTTAAAACGTTTGAAAAAGTCGGGTTCCACCGGGCCTTGAACTTACCTGTATCTCATCAAAATGGTTGTCCTCCAGCCTCAATCATCAAGGCGCACAAGTGTGGTATACAGAGACCTGACTGTGCAACCCTTCCTTGATTGGGCAATGTTGTTTTAAGCCAGGCCACATGAGTGGTGCAAGCCTTTTGATCCCAGCACTCAAGACAAAGGCAGGGTGGATCTCTGTGGGTTTTAAAGGCACCAGCCTGGTCTACAATAGTGGAGCTACCGGCCAGCTGGGACTAAAGGGACACCCTGCCTCAAAAAAAGAGAAAAAAAATGTTTTATGTACATGATGACAGTTCTTAATTTGTTTTATCCAATATGCATTTTTCTTTCTTTTTCTTGCCTTGTTGAACTGGCTAGGATTTCCAATACAATACTGAATGGAAGTGACAAATTAGTGGACTTCCTTTGCCTTCTTCTATCTACACAGTGGTAGGGTAGGTACAGTCGCCCCTTCTATCTACACCTCGAAGTAGTTGATATTAACTTGCTTTATCTTGTTATTTTCTGTGTAGAAGTATGTATTGTGTATATGTGGGGTAATGTTTTGTATAGTATGTAAAGAAATAATGGCTACCCCTGAAGCACTCGAACGCTCTGAAGATCCAATCACTTGCTCTTAATCACTGAGCAAGCTCATGAAGTCTTATCTTTTTTTTTTATGACCACCAGGCTTTTCTTTTATTTTTCTTTTTTCTTCCCTCAGTTTTCTCATATTCTCCATGAAGGAGGTGGACTGTTTTGAGCGAAAGTTTCATGTTTTCAGTCAGTATCGCGTTGATGCAGGTCCTTTCTGTTTTGTTTTGTTTCCAAAATGCATTACAACCCACTGCTTTGGACAAAAGCTTTTTCAGGGGCCCTACACAGAAATACTTAAACTAGGTAATTTGGCACTAGCAAATCCACAGATGAGGGGATGAACCATTCGTCATTTGTTTTCTGGGACTAAGGGAAAAGTGGTGTGACTTCAGTCCAGCATTATGGGTCGCTCAATAGCAAATCACAAGCCATTATAATGCACAATGCACAAGCTCGCGTGATGTACAAACGCTTTGCTATATAAAAATTTATAATGGATATTCTTGGGTGATGCGCACAAAATATATTCTATTAGCGGTTACACATTTCCCGCGGACTGATATTTCTTATTTAGTTGTTGTTATTTGAAAAGACTAATCTGGGTATTAATCTAAACTTAGTATTATGATGCATCTTATGTAATGTGTGTAAGATGAATGGACAGCTACGATCGCATACACAGTCATAAATAGATAGCTACACAAATTCTATAGGGGTACCACACACCAGTAAATTATATGCGCGGAGGTCAGACGAGAAGAAGTGTACAAAGAATTCCATACGCTAATGACTGGATCTTCTCCTGGAATTGGAGTTTGGCAGTACGTGAATGATGTAACTGTCTCAATAAAAATATTTTGGCAACAAGAAAAAAAAAGAAAGAGGACATCACGAGCTTTGCAGCAACCTCCAACCCCCCCCCACCCCCCACCCACACCGCACCTCTCGTCGCCAATGTGGATGCTGGGATCGAACCCAGGTCCTCCTGCAAAGAGCGCGTCCGCCTCCAAAACCGTTAAGGCCAATCTCTCCAGCTCCCATACAACATTTCTTAGTCAATTTAGGTCCCTTCTCCTTCCATGCCTGCAAACATCCCATTAAGTATTATCAATACTTAATGACAACAATGATTCTATATTGGTCTTTTTTTATTTATTTATTTCGTATGTGAATGAATGTACCTTTGGTACTGGCAGGTTGGTGCACCCAGGTCCAGGCACTGCCACGGAGGTGAGAAGAGGGTTTCGGATTCCCCTGTCACTGGAGTTAAGGAAGTTGTTAGCGCCATGTGTGTGCTGGGGGTTGAACCCGGTCCTCTGCAAAGAAGTCCGGTGCTCTTCAAACCGCTAGGCACATCCGCTCCAGCCCTATAATTGTCTTTATAAGACAATTGAGAGTGACCCGATTGTCCCCACCTGAGTCATTCTCTCTGTACACTCACTGCCCGGCCTGTTTTTTACTTCAATTCCTGACAAGGATTTGGAGGACCTTCACTTAATCTAGTTCTCAGTTTCCTGTTCATCTGTCCTAATTCCTATTCAAGCCTCTGCTCTGGGTTATTATGGCATTTATCTCCAGCAAAATATTTTTTAAGCATGAAGCATACTACCCCAATTCATCATTATTCATAGAAAGAAAACAAATGAATCACTCAAAAGATGGAGCAAACATCTGAATAGAGACTTCGTGACCAAGTGCTGGAGAGGTTTGTGGGGAAAAGGGAACAATAATCCATTGCTGGGATGGAATTTATACTGTCAGCCACTAGAGAAAGCATGTGGATAACCCTAGAAAGAGGCTCAACATGACCTACCTTTTGACCAGTCATACCACTCCTGGTTAGGTTAATACCCACAAGAAACACAACTTACTGGCAAAGATACCTGCACAGCTTATGTTAATTGCATTGAAGCTCTATTCACAATAGCAAAAAGCTGGAACGAACAGCCCAGTGCCCCTCAACTGACTAAATGGATAGAGATAATGTGTTACAATGTATAACAATGGAGTTTTTCATATGCAGTCAGTACGATGGGACACCATCCATGCACTTGTAGGTAAGTGGATGGAGCTAGAAGACATTATGTTAATTAAGAACAAAAAGTCCCCCAGAAAAACATACGACAAATGGTGTCCCTCAATGTGGGTTCTATGCCAATAACCAGTATGAAATAGTTTCAGTGGATAGAGGGCTGCATAGTAAAGGTGGAATGTCATCTTTCTTTACCGCGGCATAGAACTCCATTGTGGTAATGTACCACATTTTCTCTTCCACTCGTCAGTTGAGGGCATTTGGGTTGGTTATAGACCCTTGCTATTGTGAAGAGAGCTGCAATAACATGAATGTGCATGTATCGCTGGGTTGGCATGAGTATGGGGGTCATCCCCCAGAGTGGTATGGCTGGGTCGGGTGGTAAGTTCATTCCAAGTCTTCCAAGGGTTTTCTCCACACTGCTTTCTCATTGGCTGTATGATTTTACATTCCCACCAGCGTGGATGAGTGTTTCCCACCTTTTCCCCATAATCTCTCCAGCACGTGGTATCATGTTGTTTTCCTTGATCCTAGCGCAGTCTATTGTAGATAGATGATATCTGTAAGTGGTTTTTGATGCATTTCCCCCCCTTAGATGATTAGTGATGTTGAACCTTCTTAAAGTGTTCTCTCACCTCGCTAATTCCGCACTTGGGGAACTCTCGTTCAGTTCTTTGAGCTCGGCAGTCTAACTGTGTGCTTTCAGCATTGTATTTATCAGATTATGAAGTTACATTCTCTTAATTTCCTGAGTGTCAGCTTTCCTTTGCTGTGACAGAATATCTGAGACAAACAACTTAAAGGAGAGAGCTCTTTGGGCCCAAAATTGGTGAAGTTATTGAAAATCACTGAGGGCCAGGAGTGGTGGTGTCTGCCTATTTGCACAGCACTTGAGAGAGGAGGCAGGGGCTGGAGAGATGGCCTCGAGCGGATTTAAAGCTCATCTGACTGCTCTTGCGAGGACCCAGGTTTCGATCCCAGCACCCACGAGGCGACTGAGAACCGTCTTTTGGCTCCAGTTTCCAGGGGAATCCTACGTCCCCTTCTGACCTCCAAGGACACCACACAACATGGGTGCACAAAAACCTACATGCAGACGTACATTCATAAACGCTACAAAAAGAAATAAATAATTAAATTTTTAAAAAAGAGGAGTTGGAGGCAGGAAGGATAGGTTTGTCAGGAATTTCTTAGGCTACAGTTAACTTGTAGGCCACCTGGGCTAATAAGAGACCTTGTCTCAAAAGAAAAAACCAAACAATGGGGGCCTGGAGAGATGGCCAGTGGTTAAGAGCGCCGACCTTTCTTACAGAGGACCTGGGTGAGGACCTGGGTTCGAGTCCCATCACCCACATGGCGGATAAAAACAGTCTTAGGCCAGAACGTGTGGTGATGCTTAAATCCCAGCCCTTGGAGGCAGAGGCAAGGCGGATCTCGTGAGTTCAAAGCCAGCCTGGTCTACAGAGCGAGCTTTGCCAGGCCAGCTGGGACTACGGAAGACCCGGTCTCAAAAGACAAAAAAAAAAAAAAAAAAAAAAAAAAAAGAAAGAAAAAAATAAGAGAAAGCAGATTTGCAGGGCCAGGGCCAGTAGAGAAACTATTGTAGTCATTGTGTTTGGGGAGCTTAATTATGTCTCCCACCCCCGTTCACAAACTGAAATCCTTGTGCATGCCTGCATGCGTGTGTTTGTGTGTGTGTCCATGTGAGTGTGCATGATATGGGTGTATATATGCCATAGAAAGAACATGGAGGTCAGAAGACAACCTCGGGTGTCAGTCCTCACCTTCTACCTTGTTAGCAGGGTTTCTTGTTCATCTCTACAGACGCCATGCTAGCTGGCCCATATACATCCATAGATTTTCCTCTCTTCCTCCCATCCCCCCATAGGAATGCTGAGATTAAAATCTTGTGCTATCCTATCTGTATTCTCCACCCCATGGGTTCAAACTTTTAAATTCTGATCTTCGCAATTATATGGCATATGCTCTACCTACTGAGCCATCTTGCCAGCCCCATATATTGAAAAACATTTTTAGAAATACAAATTCTTTTTTTAAAGATTTATTTTTATTTTTAATTATGTGTATTTGCAGGGGGCAGGTGTGTACACATCAGTGCAGGGCCCCGGGGAAGCCAGAGGCTTTGAATCGTTCCAGAGCCGAAGTTACAGGCAGTTGTAAGCCACGTGACATGGTCGCTGCAAAACTGAATTCAAATCCTCTGGAGGAGGAATATGTGCTATTAACTGCAGAGCTCTCTCTCCAACCCTATATAGTGAAATCTTAACTCCTTGGTACTTCAGAATGTGACTATATTAGAGAGACAGATCTTGTTTTGTTGTTGTTTGTTTTCAGACAGGGTTTCAATATGTATAGCAGGATGGCCTTGAACTCATTATGCAGCCCAGACCTCGTCATCCCAAATATTCAGATTACAGATGTGAGCCTCCACACCCTTCTGTAAAATAAACTGTTGCCGGGCATGGTGGCACATGCCTTTAATCCTAGCACTTGGGAGGCAGAGGCAGGTGGATCTTTGTGAGTTCAAGGCCAGCCTGGTCTACAGAGTGAGTTCCAGGACAGCTGGGGCTACAGGGAGACCCAGACTCAAAAAACACCCCCCAAAAATTAAAATTAAATTAAATTAAAATAAAATAAACGTTTAAGAGTTAATGGGTTTAAAACAAAGTCATTAGAGCGGGCCCTAATCCAGTATGCCTGATATCATGTAAGAGGACGTTTAGACACACAGAAAGGGAAAAGAACATATGAAGGCAAAGGGAGAAGAGAGCAGCCTACCCATAAGCCAAGGAGAAAGGCTTTAGAAAGAAACAATTAAGGTGTCAGGATGGCCGAGTGGTCTAAGGCACCAGACTCAAACAATCTTGGGGCTGGAGAGATGGTTCAGTGGTTAAAAGCCCTGGCTACTCTTGAAGAGGACTTAGGTTTGCCTTCTATCACACTCTAGTTCCTTGACAACTTCTGGCCTCCACATGCATTAAACTCATACATACATGCAGGTAGATCATTCATATATATAAAATAAAAATAAATTTTTAGTGTTGCTTTTTGAAGGACAGGGTCTTCCTGTTACAGCCCCAGCTGTCCCAGAATTCACTCTTGTAGGCCCGGCTGGACTTGAATATATATATATAATCTATATCTCTATATATAAATATATAATAATATATCTGTACCTCCCAGCACTTGGGCAGTAGGGGGCATAGAAGATGCAATATTTAAGGGCTATATCATAAGCTCAGTTTCAAAACAATGTACTATACAGAAAAAACAAAACAAAAAATGTAGCCACCCCCGACTGATCTGAGTAATCATTGCACTTCTGGCTCTTCACCTTGAAACAATTTCTATTCAAGTGAGCCAGTCCTGAGATGCTTTGTTATGGCAACCTTACAAACTAATATATACCACATGAGGGACAGGCATGTCTTGGATTTGTACAATGGTTCTCATATTTTTTTGGCCTCCTAAAGGACCCATCCATTACTACTTTAATTTATTTATTTACATGCTTGTTTGACCAGGGATAAAACTCTACTAGTTACAGGCTATTCTTGCCCTCCTGGGCTCAAGTGATCCTAGTGCTGGACACAGTGGGGACTACAGGCAGCACCATGGCTGCAATTGCAGAGAGATACGATATTCGACCAATAGGAAATAAAAAACAAAGAAAAATAAATATTGATTTAAAAATAACAATAAATGCCGGGCGGGTGGCACACAACCTTTACTCCAGCATTCAGGATGCAGAGGAGGCAGATATCTGTGGTTCAAGGCCGCCTGGTGCTACATAGTGAGTTGGTCCAGGCCAGCTGGAGATACAGGGGACTCCTTGTCTCCAAAAAGCCAAGAAAATAAAAAAAAAAAAAACCCACATATTTTAACATGAAGTATGCTTTGAGACCCAAGCATGTGTTGCATGTCTCTAATCCCAACACCTGGTACGTGGAGGCAGGACAACACAAGTCCAAGGACAGCCTCAGCTACAAAAAACCCTGCCTAAGGGGATGGAGAAGTGGCTCAGCAGTTAAGGCCAATGGTGTTATATGATAGGATCTTGTCAATTCTTGCAACCACTTGAGTGGCTCAAACTGCATCGTTACTCCAGATTCAGGGGATCTGGTGTCTCTGACCTCTGTAGGCACCAGTACTCAAATGCATAGAGACACACAAGGGAGACACATGATTAAAAATAAATAGCGGGCATCGTGCACACTGAATCCTAGCCTCTGGAGGCAGGAGGAAGTGCGTATTCTCTTTGAGTTCAAGGCCAGCCTGGTTCACACAGTGGAGTCTCCGACCAGCCTGGGACTAAAGGGAGACCCTTCTCAAAACGACAAAAAAAAAAAAAAAAAAAAAAGAATATGGCAAGCATGCTTCAGACTTTCTGGCATAATCTTATATAGATAGCCACATTCTTACTCCTTCCTTTTATCTTTGCTACATCACAATCTTAGTGAAGCAAGCCTGATAAACTCAATTTTGCATCCTTCCACTCTACTTGTAATCACTGCCCATCCCTACCATGCTTTGTTTCTTGCATAAAATGTACCACTTTCAGATGTATTTTACATTTTTTGAAACAGAATCTCACTGTTTAAGCATGGCTGGCATGGAACTCTCTATGTAGACCAGGCTGTCCTCAAACTCACAGTGGTCCTCTGTCTCCTCAGTGCTAGGTTTAAAGGTGTGCACCACAGAGCAGCGGTATTTTACACTTTATTGATTTATGTGGTTTTGTGTTTAGTGTCTGTCACCTCATTTTAGCTCACCCAGAATGGTATTACATGTTACCAGAGTCTGCATCGATACAGATTAATTTTTCACAGTTCTAGAGGCTGCAAATCTGACACCAAGGTGCCGCACGGTTGTGTCTGGTGAGGATACTTTTCTGTTAGGTTTGAGAAATGCACAGAAAAAAACCTCTCAAGCCCAAGATTCAATCTTTGATACAAAATTTATTTAATTTGCTGGTGCACCAGAACCCAATTGAAAAAGCTAGTGTACCAAGGGGGCCAATTGTTGGTGCACTAGGGACACAACCCACTCCATGCAGGGAAGGGTTTGACCCCGACTGTTTGCTACAGAGCATTTAAAAACAAAAACCACACGGTGACGTTATAGAAACATAATTGTGAGGCTATAGAAACACAATGCAAGCAATGGTGACCTTTAAACTGATAGGTTGTGTTTAGCAGTATGAAGCCCGCTGGGGAATAGATGCACTCCTTCAGGGCTTGGAAAGTTCATCCTGACCTCAGGTAGCTCAGGGAACTAAGAACTCAGGAGCAGAGTAGCAGGAAATGTACTCTTGCAGTTATGGTCAGGAGAGGTAGTCATGGGAACAATTGAACTCAAGGTGGGAGGGAGTAACTATGGGAACCAGACCTGCTTCAACTAGAGACTTGCTCCTGCATGGTTAACCCTTTACTTTTGATTAACTTTTTCTGACCTGGTCCTAACAAGAACAGTGCTGATTCTCTGTCACCTCAGTTGTCCCTGTATGATTCTCCCTCATCTCAGTTGTCCCTGCATGATTCTCCCTCACTGCAGTTATCTCTGCATGGTTGCATTCAGTCAAAAGCTGTCCACCACTGTTCATCAAGGCAGGCCCTCAGAAGTGATAGCGGTTGTGTCTATGCATGGAGGAGCTACAGGAAAGCAGAGGACACTACTATGACCATCAGACTCATGGCAGAGCAGAGGTCACTGAAATGCCTGAACTTAAAAGGGCCCCATACCTAGGGTTAAGTAAACCTCAGATAAACCTCAAATCTGAGCTAATCTCCACCTCAGGAACTATGTAAAACCCACAACTTGGAAACTGTGTTATTTTGCAAAAAACAAATATCAGTTTCATACCTCTAAACTGTGTAATCAGCACTTACTTTGAACTATGAAAGTAGCCCTCCTGTCCAGCTTTCCCAGCACCCCGCCCCCAGTCCTTATAAGCAGCCCACCAGCTGTGCCCCCGTGCACAATCTCAAATGCACAGGAGAAACTGTCACCAACTTCATTGTTCTTAATAGAGATCATCCTGATCTAATATTTTCTTGCAGTCACCCTCCATCCATTTCTTCCATTCACTGTTAATGTTTGATCTTTTGCAATTAGTTGACATGTTGGGGGCTAGAGAGGTTAAGAGCACTGGCAGCTTTTGCAGAGGACCCAGGTTCAGTTCCTAGCACCAACATGGTGGCTAACAGGCATCCCTAGTTCAAGTTCCAGGGGCTTCAACACCCTCTCCTGCCTTCTGCAGACATTTTGTTACATGGGTTCACTTACATACATGCAGGCAAAACCCTCATATACATGAAATTTAAATTAAAAATAAACTGTTATGGAAATGGAATCATGGAACAAGGAGCTTTAAAAAATTAACTGACACTCAGAAGCAGAGACAGGAGGGTTGCAGCCACTCTGGGCTGTGTAGCAAAGTCATGTCTTAAACAAAAAGAAAATTAGATGGTAACTTTTATAAACAGGAGTTTTCTCATAAAACTACAGATTCTCTGGACTTTCCAGAGACCAAAGAGCACATGCCTTCCATCAGCCTCACTTAAACCTCAGCATTGTCTAGCTCACCAAACTAGATGCTGTCAGTGCTAATCACCCCATAGACCTCCCACCAAAAGGGTTCATATCGCTTGCTGGGCGTCTCCCTTTCACATCTGAGGCCCGGACAGCTTCCCAGGCTGCTCCATGCACCTTGTTTACAGGCAGGCCTGCAACAGGTGCTTTAGCCCAGGCAGCAGAGGGCACTGTGGGAGCACAACCCTGCCTGCATTGCCTAAAACTAATTTCCTTGCCATTCTGGGGAGGGCAAGTACCCAAGGTATTTCCTCCATCAGCTTAAACATCACAAGGTANAGAGTGAGTTCCAGGCCAGCTGGGGTTACAGGGAGACTCTTTTTTGAAAAAAAAAAAAAAAAAAAAAAAAAAAAAAACTTTTACCCTCCCTCATGACCTAATCAATTCCCACAGGTCCTCTACCTTCTGATATCATTGCCTATCTACAAGATAAACCTTTCAATATGTGAAATTCAGAAACATTCAGACAGTGGTACCTCCTCACTAAAATATTAGCTCCAGTTAGAGTTGGGCATCTCACAGTGATTCTCTATGTGGTGTGAGAAGTTTGGAACTCTGTAATGGTGTGTCTGATGCAAAAAATTATTTAATGTGTGGTGACTGGCATGCTTGTTTATAAATATAGGATCGATATTTAGCATATAGTAAAAAATTGCCTTTGTCTAGGGGTGTGACAGACTTAGGGCTTTCTCTAAGACCTATGACCTTTCCAGCCATGTATATTTGGGTATGTTTACAGTACCACACACGAGTTAACTCCCATTGAGTGGGCTTTAAGTCCAATTAGGTAGATGTTGATTACCCCCAAGATAAAAATGCTACTACTACCCTAGTATACCTTACTGTCCTGGTCATTGGTGTGGTTATTAGGCCTTAAAGCTGGGGTTGGACCTTTGATTAATGTTCTCCCTTAGTAGCTTGCATAGTGTTCTCCAAAACTGAGAGCTAGCCTTTAGGTAGGTGGCTTCTAGGTCAGTTCCAGCTCCATTGCTCCAATACCTATGTCTACAATATGTCTAGTCTTCAGCAATAGGATCCAATACCTATGTCTACAATATGTCTAGTCTTCAGCAATAGGATCTTACCTTCGATTAGACAAAACCCATCATAAACCTGGAGAAAATATTAGCTCCAGGTTAGCAAAGGCTTTGTGGGTTTTTTTGTTTGTCCATCAGTATTTTCACAGCATCTCAAACAATCCTGGCATATAGTAGGTGCTAAATATACATTTCATAAATGAATGAATGAGCACCATAATTCTTTTTGGGGGGGTATTTTTTGAGACAGGGTCTCCCTTTACTCCCACATGGCCTGGTGTTTAATATGTAGACCAGGTTGGCCTTGAACTCACCTGCCTCTGCCTCCCCAGTGCTGGGATTATAGGCGTGTGCCACCACACCTGTATTCATTTTAATTGTCAGTATGATTAGGATAAACACCTTTGAAACGTGTAAAGCATACCTCTGTATGGGTATCCAGAGAGGATTAGCCAGCTAATCAGGGAACAACTTCCCTAAATGTGGGCAGCACCACCCCTGAGGCTGATGGATAGATGGATGGAATTAAAGAGTGATAACGAGAAATCTTATTAGCTAGGGCATTCTCTGTCACTGCTTCTGGGCCACCATAACAAGAACTGTAGTGTTCCATCACACCTGGCCCATCATGATGAACTAGAACCTCTGAAACTGAGCTAAATTTACCATATCCTCTCTGTTATGATTAATCTTGGTTGTCAACTTGACTGGATCCAGAATCAACTAAAAAATGCAAACCTCAATAAATAAAAATTAATAAAAAAAATTTTTAAAAAGGGGCTGGAGAGATGGCCTAGCGGTTAAGAGCGCTGACCGCTCTTACAGAGGACCCGGGTTCGATCCCCAGCACCCACATGGCGGCCGAGAACCGTCTGAGACTCCAATTCAGGAGAACTCCAGTTTCAGGGGAATCCGACACCCTCTTCTGACCTCCACGGCATTGCACGACACAGGTGCACAGACTTGCATGCAGACAGTACATTCATACACATACAGAAATAAATAAAAATTAATAAAACAATTTTTTTAATGCAAACCTCTGGGCCCTCAGGTGAGGAATTTTCTTGATCAGGTCATTTGAGGCAGAAAGACCCATCCTAAATGTGGGCAGCACCTTCTGGTCATCAAAAAAGGAAACTACTTTTTGCCTGCTTGCCTTCATTCTCATAGTTAAGTTCATCTGTTCTGTTGCTGGCTTGCTAACAAGTGGCTTGATTCACAGAGCCACCTTGCTGGCTCAAGACCATGGACTTTTTTTTTTGTCTTTTTGAAACAGGGTAGCCCCAGCTGGCCTGGAGCTCGCTACGTAGACCAGGCTGGCCTTGAACTCACAGAGATCCACCTGCCTCTGCCTCCAGAGTGCCAGGATTAAAGACCTGTGCCAACACACCCGGCCCAAAACATGGACTTTTAAAGGGCTTGTTAAAGGGTTGTTTATGTACTTTCGAGAACAGATATAACTGGAATGACCTGCACATGCCCTTCATGTAAAAATGTGATATATATATATATATATATATATATATGAGATATATATATATATAATATCTCCAGCTGTCCTGCAACTTACTATGTAGACCAGGTTTGCCTTGAACTCACAAAGATCCACCTTCCGAGTGCTGGGATTAAAAGAATGCACTACCATGCCCAGCTTCTTAATTATATTTTTAACTTTTAAAGAAATTATTTTTTCAAGAAGTTTTAAAATGTCTTTTATTCTTTGACAGTTTCAAACAGTGTGTCATGATTATACCCGCCCCCACTTCCTTCCTCTCAAACCCCCAAGATATTTATTTATGTGTATAAGTGTTTTGCCTGCATGTAGGTAGGTGCACCCACATCGTGCAATGCCCAAGAAGACAGTGTGGATCTCCTGGAACTGGAGTTATAGATAGTAGTAGGTCACCATGTGAGTGCTGGGAATCGCACCTGGTCATCTGCAAGAGCAACCAGTATTCTCAACCACTGAGGGAACTTCTCCAGTCCCACTTAAAAAAAAAAAATTAATGTCAAATTTTTGTAATGTTCTCTTCAGCAGATAAAAATGCAGAACTTGGGGCTGGAGAGATGGCTCAGTGGTTAAGAGAGCCGAGCAGAGGACCCAGGTTGGATTCCCAGCACCCACTTGATGGCTAAGAACCTTCTTTAGTGCCAGGTGTGGCACACGCTTTTAATCTCAGCACTCAGGAGGCAGAGGCAGAGGCAGAGGCAGGCGGATCTCTGTGAGTTCAAGGCCAGCCTAGTCTACAGAGTGAGTTCTAGGCCAGCTGGGGCTATAGGGAGACCCTGTCTCAAAAAAAAAAAAATGCAGAACTCTTGGCTAGGCATAGAGGCTCATTTTGGTCATTCCATCATGTGTGAGGTGAGACTGGATGACTGCTCTGAGTTCCAAGCCCAGCCTCAGTTTAAAAGAACAGGGCGTGGTGGCACAAGCCTTTAATCCCTGCACTCCAGAGCCAGAGGCTCTGAGATTAGGGACTGACTGATATACATAATGAGTTCCAGGCTTGCAGAGGCTACCCTGTTTAAAAACCAAACCCAAACTAAAACAAATTGCAAATAAACACTCACCTGAAGTTCCAAGATAACTGGGCATCAGGTATTTTATAAGGTAAATGGGGCAGCCTTGCCCTTGAGGCTTCCGGCCCTTGCCCTTGTTTCACTGTTCTGGGGTGTATTCTCATTTAGCCGGCATTCAATAATTGTTCTGAATGAATGATCTTTCTGCGATGCCATTTTCTTTAAATTTTTTCTGCACCTGCCAATTATTTGTCAGAATTGCCCTATTCATTAGAAATTCTTCCTTAAGATTCTATCACTTAAACTTCTTTGTTTGCTATGTCAAGACTGACATTGTAGTATCTATCATTTTCACATTGCTTTTGGAATTGAGCTTTTATGGAAAAATCAAAGTAAAGTTTTATGCCGTGCTCGGCCCAGTACTTCGCTCAATACATTTCAATTCTTTATTCCATGAAGCCGGTGCACCATTTTAGCTGAAAGCAAAAACGCGCCTTTGAGAAGAATGGGTGGGGGGCAGGGAGAACGGTTAGAATCTGGAGCCGGTAAGAGCAGTACTAGCTGGGGAAAGGGAGGAACGAGTAGTGAGTGACCTAACCAATGGCCAATGAGGAGACTGGGAGTGCCTCCCCTCCCTTCGTGTTTCAAATTCTGAGCTTAGTTTCATCCGGGTTCTTCAGCCTCGTTCCCGGGTAGTATAAAGTTTGCAGTCTCCTTTGTTCGCCCTCGTTGCGCAGTAGTGCTAGCCGCTTCTCTTCTGTTCCGAGAGCCTGCAGCTGTCACTGGTGCTGAGCTGCTTGCAAGGCCCGGTCGGCTAGCTCCGAGGAGCTTGACACCGTCACCTTCCCGACCGGTAGGAGCCTCCTTTTCTAAACTTCACCCTTTTCCGTACAGTCTTGCCACGTTCGGGCTTGAGATCATCTCTGTAGAGATAATGGTGGCGGGCGCCATTTTAAGACCGCCCAAAGGTGCCGACCTAGTTAAAGCTGAGGGTGGAAGGAAGACCGGTAGCCGGTTCTTGGCGTGCCAGTGTCCTGGAGGATTGGCTGTCATTCGCAGCAGTGGGGATTAGGACAGTTAGGCTGGAGCGGGAGCCACCGTGTTCCCTGCTTGGGTTGGTGCTGGCGTTAGGTGGGTATGTGGACTTTGAGACTGCTTCCTCTTGCGCTGGTGGCCCGGGAGGGGAAGGTTTGGAATGTTTGCAGCCAGTGTTAGCGGCAAAAAGTTAGTTTGCCTGACCATTGTCGGTGGTTCTGGGACGATTCCAAGTGTCGCCATTTTGTCTTTCCCACGCGGTTTTAAATGAGCCTTAATTAGGTTCCGAAATGGTCATGGAATATTGGACTGAGTGATTCTGCATTCCGTTATTTTCCGACGTGGACACTTTGCTTTTATTTTTTAATAGCATATTAACCTCTCTGTAGGTTACATGTGGCAACTTGGTTCAAACTTAGGGGGATTTCTGCCTACACTTGTAGAAAAATTTGAGGAGGCAGTGGTTAGATCTGGCTAAGTATGTGATTCCTTTGCATAAGAAAACAAATCCTTTCAAATGTTGAATAAATGTTAATTGACTAAAGTCTGACTGAGCCGTGAAGAGTAATGGTGAAAATTAGGTTAATCCTTTTAGCCTAGTTCATGTAAATTGACTTGTTACACAAAGTACATAAATTAGTTTCCTACTGCTCTTCAGCTTTGTTGGTATCTTTCTTTAGTAAAGAATAAAGGTTTTAGTAAAATGTGAATCACAACTAAGGTGTTCAATACACTTGGGAACTTTGTCCAGAGAGGTAATGCTGTTATTTCTCAGCAGATTCCTATCGGCTGGAAGGAAAAAATGGTTGAAGCAGATCGTCCAGGAAAGCTCTTTATTGGGGGACTTAATACAGAAACAAATGAGAAAGCCCTCGAGGCAGTATTTGGTAAATATGGACGAATAGTGGAAGGTGAGTTATAAGAAGATGGCAGAAAATTTTAGATAATTATACAATAAGCTGTGATGAATTTGAATTTGCTGATATCACATGATAATTTTGTCCTCTAAGAAGTTCTGAGCTTTGCTTTTTGGATATTTGCTTTTTTTTATTTTGCTTGAACCTAGTAACACCTTTTCTCCCCTGAACACTGTTTTAGTACTTCTGATGAAAGACCGTGAAACCAATAAGTCAAGGGGATTTGCCTTTGTCACTTTCGAAAGCCCAGCAGATGCTAAGGATGCAGCCAGAGACATGAATGGCAAGGTATGATTGTCTGCTTGATGAATGATAGCATTGTATCCTAGTGAATAAAAGAACTACTTTATATCCAAGCTGAGTCCAGACCAGCTCTTGGAAGTTTTTTGCCTGTATATCCAGAAGCATCTGATCATAGCCATTAGTAATACTGTTCTGAATTTTATTTTGTAATTTCGCATGAAATTAATTTTGTAACTAAAAGTTATGGGTTTTACACCTAATGAGAATCTCTCAGTTCAGAGTATTATATGATGTTGTGCGGTACATTGTTTTATCCTGGAGTCCATAAAGCATAATTTGATAACTTGGCTTTTTACCTTCAGTTATAGTTTTGGTAACAACCTGAACATCTATACCTAGCCTATTTTGAATTATAATTAACAGCAGTAAATCTAGATAAATTTTATGTTTTGATTCAGATCATCCATATTATTCTTAAAGACTGAGTAGAATTTTTAAGTAAATGGAAATGTGTCATTTGTAGAAATAGTATTTCCATCATTTCATAGGGTATTGGCGAGTAAAACTATTTTGAAGGAACTGTTGGTGTTATAAGGCATAGTGACTCTCCAAGTTTGTTTTAAGTCTTCATAAAACTTTTATTCCTTTAAAAAAAATATTTTTCCTTTTTAAAGTCCTTAGATGGAAAAGCCATCAAGGTGGAGCAAGCCACCAAACCATCATTTGAAAGTGGCAGACGTGGACCACCTCCACCCACAAGAAGCAGAGGTCCTCCCAGAGGTCTAAGGGGAGGAAGAGGAGGAAGTGGAGGAACTAGGGGACCCCCTTCACGTGGAGGACACATGGGTAATGATTTGTATTGACTTTGGGCTTGGTGTATAAGTTAAAAACTACAGATCCGCACTAATTGTATGCATCCCTTCTGAAAGGCTCAAGCCTTTGAAGGCTGATGACTTGAAAAATGTGGAAGAAAGGCTGGCTAAATTAAACTACAGTGGTAAAATGTGGATCATTCATATATTGTCTTCTAAATAAGGAAAATTTTCTTCTTTTTTTTTTGGACAGGGTATCCCTTTAGTCCCAGCTGGCCAGGAACTCCAGAGTACAGGAAATTTTCTTTTTAATAGGCAGTATACCTTAAGCATATGAAAGTAGAACAGTTTTATCTTTGAAGGAACTATAATGCTATTCCCTCCTACCACCTTTCTTATTAAGAATAAAACACAGGACCTTGCACATGTTAGGCAAGTGCTTAGCTTTAGTGGTATTTTTCAGCCCTGCCCTTCTTTCTTAAATTCTCACTCTGTTATACTTTTGAATTTTTTTTTGGTCTTTTCAAGACAGGGTCCCCCTGTAGCCCCAGCTGTCCTGGAGCTCACTCTGTAGACCAGAGTGGCCTGGAATTCCCAGAGATCCGCCTGCCTCTGCCTCCCCCAAGTGCTGGGATTCAAGGCTTAAAGGTGGTTCTTAAACACCATGTGGGTGCTGGGAATCGAACCTGGGTCTTCTGCAAGACCACTCAGTGCTCTTAACTGCTGAGCCATCTCTCCAACCCCAACAAAGTCTTTCTTTGTAAATCAGGCTGTCCCAGAACTCTCTCATCGTACTTTTTCTTGCATAATGGGAAACTAAAGCTAGACTACCAAACTAAGCAGAAAAGATAATGGTTGTGAAGCAAACTGTTCTTTTTTTTTTTTTTTTTTTTTTTTTAAGACTAGTCGAGTGCAGTAGTGAGAAGGGGGGAAAGTGAAGAACAAAGAGTTCAATCTGTAACTGACTGTGAACAATCAATTGAGATAACTCACTACCTTTGGACCAGCCGCAAACTATTCTTAATTTTCTTTTTCTTTTTTTTTTTCCTTAGTTTTCTGGAAGCAAGTAGCTCTCTGGTCTTTTTTTCTTGAGTCATGTACTAATGGACTTTTTCTTGATGGTTATGTTAATGGATTTTTTTTCCTATTCCCATATAGATGATGGCGGCTATTCCATGAATTTTAACATGAGTTCTTCAAGGGGACCACTTCCAGTAAAAAGAGGACCACCACCACGAAGTGGAGGTCCCCCTCCTAAAAGATCAGTACCTTCAGGACCAGTTCGAAGCAGTAGTGGAATGGGAGGAAGAGGTAAATGTTGCATGGATAACAATCTGCTGCCACCATAACAAAGAATCATTGGTACTCTTAAGAACTATATGTAAGCCTGCCTTGGTGGAATATGCCTATACTCCTAGCACTTGGAAGGCTAGAAAGAGGTTTGCCCTGAGCTCAAGACCAGCCCTAGAGCTCCATGGCAGTCCTTGTTTCAAAACATAAGTGCTAGGCTGCTGAGATGGCTGCATGTGTGAAAACACTTGGATAAGTCTCTCGAGTTCAGTCCCCCACAGATTTTGTTCCCTTACCTCCACTTTTTGCGCCATGGCTTATGCACTCCCCCCATTAATACATGAAAAATCCTTATGCTGCTGGGCAGCACTTAGGAGCAGGGAATTTGTGAGTTCAAGGCCAACCTGGTCTATATAGCTAGTTCCAGGCCATCTGGGGCTACAGGAGACCCTGTCTTAAAAAAAAAAGGCTTATGGTTAATCAAGGATTCTAGGTAGTCTCATATTCATAATGAGTACTGAAATGATGTGAGGAGTTTCTTACTCTAGCCACATACTATATTTGGTTACATTACTATTTCTTATAGCCTGAATGCAAGTTTACATTTTAGCTTTCATCTAGCTAGATTTTGATGATTGCTTTTTCCTTATAAGCCCCTGTATCACGTGGAAGAGATAGTTACGGAGGTCCCCCACGACGAGAACCCCTGCCTTCTCGTAGAGATGTTTATTTGTCCCCGAGAGATGATGGGTATTCTACTAAAGACAGGTAACAAGTTTTTTTTTTTTTATTTTGTACGTATGAGTGTTTGCCTACATGTATGTATGTATTTTTATTAAGAATCGTATTGAGAAGGCCGGTGTAGTGGCATATACCTTTAATCCCAGCACTTGCGAGGCAGAGGCAGGTGGATCTCTGGGAGTTCAAGGCCAGGCTGATCTGTATAGTGAGTTCCAGGACAACTGGGGCTAGAGGGAGACCCTGTCTTAACAGATTGAAAAAAAAAAAAAGAATCGTGTTGAAAGAGAACTCATTAAAAGCAAAAAATTTTTTTCTGTAGCTATTCAAGCAGAGATTACCCAAGTTCTCGTGATACAAGAGATTATGTACCACCACCAAGAGATTATACTTACCGTGATTATGGTCATTCCAGTTCACGTGATGATTATCCATCAAGAGGCTATAGGTGAGTGCCTGTTTCCATGGTTTGCTTACAAATAAGTGTTTGCTGTAAAAATTGATGCCTTAGGGGCCAAATGAGGTGGTCATACCTGGCCACCCGAGTTCAGTTCCTGAAATCCCCATCAAGGTTTAAGGAAAGAACAGATGCGACAAAGTTGGCCTTTGAACAAAATTGTCTTTTGACCTCCACAGGCTTGCCGCAGCATATGGGGACCTCTATACAAATAATAATGATAGGAATAATTACAACTTCTTAAAGATGATAAATCAGGACCTAAAAGTTTCTTTTTCATTTAGTGATCGAGATGGATATGGTCGAGATCGTGACTATTCAGATCATCCCAGTGGAGGTTCCTATAGAGATTCATATGACAGTTATGGTAAGATACTGGTTATGGATTTTAAATCTCACCAGCTTGAGGTTTTAAGAATTATGAGCTGGATTAATAGGCTGTGTGGTGCTTGCTTTTAAAGGGGTGTTTGCTTGCTCTCAATGGGTAACTTTATCAGCTGGGCTTTTCCTAGTTTCATAAAGGGCTTTTTGGTTTTTTCTTTGTTTCATTTCTGTTTTCTTTTGAGGCTGTTCGCTTGCTTTGGAGGGGATTTTGCTTGCTTAAATTGGCAGCCTTATGTGTTTTCCCCCAACAGTGAAAATACAATTTAAAATTTTTATTAACAAGATCAAATATTTACCATTGCAATATGAAGGAAACTCTACAGTTCAAAATTGCAACTTATCACTGGAAAGTGGCTGAGTGTCTACTATAAAATAACAAGCTGTCTGGAATATCCTCTTGAAATACACACCGTCTTCAGTCTTTTCAAACAAACATTAAAAACAATCCATTTCCATATCTCAGCAGATGAGCAATTCCCTCTTATGGCCAGCAATGGTAGAGTTTAAAACCTCCCAGTTGAGAAAGTAAACTTTTACACAAATTCTGTAAATTCAGGTTTAAATGTTGTATATATACAATTTATAGTGTTGCCATATTACCTGACCATTGACCCTGCAGGTAACTCACGTAGTGCTCCACCTACACGAGGGCCCCCGCCATCTTATGGTGGAAGCAGTCGCTATGATGATTACAGCAGCTCACGTGACGGATATGGTGGAAGTCGAGACAGTTACTCAAGCAGCCGAAATGATCTCTACTCAAGTGGTCGTGATCGCGTTGGCAGACAAGAACGAGGGCTTCCCCCTTCTGTGGAAAGGGGGTACCCTCCTCCACGTGATTCCTACAGCAGTTCAAGCCGCGGAGCACCAAGAGGTGGTGGCCGTGGCGGAAGCCGATCTGATAGAGGGGGAGGCAGAAGCAGATACTAGAAACAAACAAAACTTTGGACCAAAATCCCCATTCAAAGAAACAAACAAAAAGTGGAAACTATTCTGTCATAAACTACCCAAGGACTACTAAAAGGAAAAATTGTGTTACCTTTTTAAAAATTCCTGTTTAAGTTCCCCTTCATATTTTTTATGTTCTTGTGAAGGAAAAAGTAAGACATGTTTAATTTTGATATTATAAGTTGCTTTAACAAGCAAATGTTAAATGTGTAAACCATGCATTGTGCTAGTATTGTAATTTTCCAAGTTAAAGTGTTCCCAAAGGCCACTTCTTACCTTATTTTTCCCAGTAAATGAGGCAAGCAACTTTGAGATCTTCCACAAACATCTAGATGTCCTTTGGTGGTCTCCATTAAAATGATGACTCATCCTGCCTCTACAGACAAGCTAGTTTTTAGAGGGTGGTCGGGTAAGCTACTCTTAGGATTCAGGGTATCTTCCAACTGAAAGTTCAATGTTCACAGTATAAAAAACTTGAGATCAGATACCTAGGAAAGTACTAGTCACCCAGAAACCCAAAAAAGCAAATGGATAAGCTGGCCATATTTTGCTTTTCTGATATTTCCTTGGGAATCTACAAGAACCTCCCCTTTCCCTTTCCCCAGTAAGACCATTTAAGTGTGTGTTAAACAACTACAGAATTCTAAATAAATAAATAGTTTGGCCAAAACCAACCATGAAGCTGCAAACGATGCTTGCTCTTACTGTTTCAAATTTTTGCAACTCTGTAGTGTCTCACTTTTAAAGGAACAGCTTGATTGCAAAGGAGAAAATAGATAAGCAATGAAGTTATCTCCAACTTCCTAAAGGCTTTTGACTTCTAAAAAGTGAATCTATCAGCATTCCACATCAGATTTAAAGCATCAAATGCCTGTGAAACAGCAAAGATGGTAAGCAAAGCAAACTAGTTTTTCCGTCTAAGTCAAAATTGAGCACTTGCCTTCCATAGTACAGTGAAGCATACTGTACTTCATGGCAATGGAAATGCCTTCTAGATTATTAACAAACACTTTTGAAAAAAAAACAAATGTTCAATAGCATTTTAGAAGTTCTCCAAATTCAACACTTGGATTTTTTTTTAAAGCATGTATAGCACTTTAAAGGCATTATTACAGCCATTGGTTTAACAATAGCAATCCGGGAATTGGGTGGGGGCATTTTTAAACCTATTTTTGGTGAAGACCTTTAAATATGCTTCATATATTTTGATTTTTTTTTCAAATTGGTCCTTTAGCCAATATAAAAATGGCTTAGGATTGGGGTCCCCCTCGTTGACCCCTATAAGCCATTGCAAACTTGACCTTTAGTTGGATGCCTGACTTGTTTTTAGTTCTATGAAACTACACTGTATGGAGAAAATCTATTGCAAGTGTTTTTTAAAAAGCAAAACCTGAGGCAGCATGACCCAGGTCCAGCCATGAAGTTGAAAAAGATGCTCTTGAATATAGTAAACTTGAAGACCTCCAACTAAAAATCTTTATACTGCACTTATTCCTTCAAATGTTTTGTCCGTTCAACTTATGGATTTAAACGTGGCAGTGCACCATTGGAAAAGAATGAGAATCCATAAGCCATGCAACTTAACCATTTAAGCCATTCCAGTCCATCCCAAGCCAGTGAATCTTCCACCAATTAAGAGAAGTAGTAGACCATGAAATAGTGCTTTAAGCTGGAAGTCTGAACTTGCCTTTTCTTTCTGAAAAAGAGGGCAGTTATAGGCAAGCATAAAGGAACTTCTTAAGAGAGATAACTAGTTTTCATGTATTTAATTTTTGCAGGCTGAACGTGTAATGGTCACATGCTCATGGAGTGCTGATTTATTCACAGTAGATAAAGCTGGCGGCAAGGAAGATCAAATGCATGGTAAGTGTGGAACACGGTATCCTCTGAAGGATAAGGCTTAAGCAGTAGTTTGGCTGTTGTACATCTGGGCTGTTGGCAAATGTTTTGTCTATATAAATTTCTCTCAGAAATGAGGATGAAACTGTTTTGATGTAAAACATCTAATACATCCATTTTGAGTGGAGTGAAGGTATATTGATTTATTTTTTTCAGTGTTACAAAAGAACAGTATTATTAGCTATATTAGCTATTTCTGAAATAGTAACATCTCTTGATATGCAAGCGTTCTCTTGACAAACACTGTGATTCATGGTTTGTATGAAGAACGAGCTTGCTCTCATATCTACCCTCAATGTCTGCATAATCCTGAACGAGTGGTTTATTGATACAGCTGCTACCAAGTTCCAGTTTGGATAACCTAATTTTATGTGCATAATTATGGCAGACTGTCTAATCTTAATATTACAAAGCTGATACTTACATCATTGTAATGAATATGGTTCCCTTTAAAAATTTTCACATACTGAAAGCAACCAAATTTTATGAATTTAAGAATGAGAGTTTTCATGTATGAAATTCTCAAAGAATTAATAAATTAAAAAAGAAAAAAGTATTTTAAAAGAATGAAGGGATTTAAATACTTTGTAACCTGATCCACTGCTTTTTTACAGAGTTGTTGAAGCAGAAGAATGCTGATAATAAGTCCCAACAGTTGCTTAAGCAGCTCATCAGAATTGGTTTGGTATAGGCAATAGATTTTTTTTTTTTCTTCAAGGGAGAGAGGCATCGATGTTGATTAAAATTCAATTAGGGAGTAGTAATTACTTAAAACTGACCAAATGGAAAGAGGGTAACAAAGAAGTTGGTAGGTGGAGGTATTTAGGAAGTTTTCATGGCTCTACCTGTAGGTTCTAGAGCTTTGTCATTTGTTCAGGCAAAGTAATTAATGATGGCAACTCTGCAGTTTAGAGCTAATTATCATTGACCTTAAGAAAGCTGAATTACAAGCTGGGAGTGCAACTCGGTGATGGGAGTTGCTTGCCCAATATGCATGAGACCCAGAGTTCAGTCTCTAGCACTATACAGAAAGATAATTCATTCAGAAAAATGGGTCAGTGATTTTCAGCAAGTGAATCATTTTTTGGCATTAGCTCACCAGTAAATAAATTAGTTGTACCATAAAATGTAAAAGCAGAGGGAGTAATATTGGGAAATGAAAGTTAAAACTGGAAATGGTGCTAATATAATGGAAAGCATACTGGAAACAAAACTAAGCCACTAGGTCACTATTTTTATAAATCTACCCTCAGGTCTCAGTCTGGGAAACAAGTCATGATACAATTCTACTTTGTTTTAGAAACTAGATGTAGTAATATAAATGTTGATGTTCTCAAAGGAAACAGGTTAAGTGTAGGGTTAAAGTGTCCAATTCCTGGATTTTTTTTTTTTAGAAATATTTACAGGACTATAATCCTGTTTAACATTTATCAAGGAAAATGATCCAAAAATTTGAACCCCCATCAGTAATCACATTTCTAATCAGACCAGGAGAGGGTATTAACCAAATTTTAGACATTGCACTTGAAAAGCTACTTGAAAGTAAGTCTTCCACATTCTAATTACTTGAGTAGGTACTGCTTTGAAGACCTTTTGACTCTAGAGAGTTCATTAGGTTTCCTAAAGGTATATACAGACTACTAGTAAGTACAAATGTTAATTTCCAAGTAAGGAATAGGCATAAACTACCGAGAGACCTTTTTGACAAATGGTAAAGTATACAAACCTATAGGCCTGAAACCTCTAGTTGGGAAAAAAAATGGCCTTGATTCTTTTAGCTTTATACAGATTGTAAAAGGATTTGAGTAATGCAGAAAATGTTTTCATGGTTTATTTCATAGTTAGCTGTAGAGCTTATAATAAGTTCACTCTTTGGAATGTTTTGTATTAAAACCCAATAAAACTTGAACATGTATCTTTTTGTGGTGTTGGGTTCTTTTTTAAACCTTTCGAAAGTAGAAATATATTTTAAGCTTTTTTTAAAGTTTTTTTTTTAATAAAGTTCCTTTTCCCCCAAACTTCTGAGGTATTACTGGTACTTGAGTGAGGTGACATCCAGAGTCACCAAGGTGGCCTGAACCTGCCACCACTGGTCTTCCTCTATTTTGAGGCGTTCACTTCAGATGCACATGGGTAATTCAGATGATTTCATATAATCACTAACCTAAAATTTGAAATAAGAGCAATCATGTCTTAAGACGTACTGGCTAACGTACCAGCAATCTTTGTTGCTCTACCTCTAACAATTCGGTTGTTGGCAGTGAGTCCCCAGCACTTTGGACCAGGGGCCTTCATTGATGTTATTAATACAACAGCATATAGTTATGTCTCTGTGAGGTTTCTTGGTTTCCTTTTATTTTTAGCTTATGTGTATGAGTATATTCCCTGCATGTATGTAAGTGCACCAGTCTCACGCAATGCCCACAGAGGTCAGAAGAGGTCATCATATCCCCTAGAACTGGGTTTACAGAGTTGTTAGCTGACATGGGAACCTGGCATCTTCTGCAAGTGTAGCCAGTGTTCTCAAGCACTGAGCCATCTCTCTCCAGCCCTCTGTTTCCCTTTTAAAAATACTTTGTATGTTTTAGTGTGTAAGTGCAACATGTGCCTGCAGTGCCCAAGTAGGCCCAAAGAGGGCGTCAGACTCCCTGAAACTGGGGTTACAGACACTTGTGAGCTGTCCATAGGTGCTGGGAACTGAATATGAATCGTTTGCAAGAGTAGCAACTGCTTAGTATTTGATTTCTTGACTTTATTTACTGTGAAGTATACATTTAGGGGTCCTGACATCACAAAACTGAATTGGCAAAGAAAGGTACTCAGGCCATGGGGTTCTGAGATTGTCCCCAGAATGCAAGTAAAAAGCCCTGAGGCTGGAGAGATGGCTCAGGGGTCCAGAGCCCTGGCTGCTCTTGCAGAGGACCCAGGTTCAATTCCCAGCACCTACATGGTGGTTGACAACCCTCCTTAACTCCAGTTCCAGGGGATCCTATGCCTTCTGACCTCCTTGGGCATTGCATGGCATGGGTGCACTTATACTCATGCAGGCAATATACTCATACACATTAAAAAAAAGCCCTGAATAGTAGTATACTCCCAGTGCTGCACAGATAGGAGGATCCCTGGAGCTCACTGGCCAGCCAGTTATCGCATCTATAAATTAGCACCAGGTCCCAGCTGGAGCTACAGGGAGACCCTATCTTGGAAAGACCAAAAAAAAAAAGAGTGATTTTCATGTCTTTTAATTTTCCTTTTCAGAATGGTTGTGTGTTTTCAAACTAAATAGAACTGCCACAGGCATTATTTGCAACTAGAAAAATATGCTGTTAGACCAGTTATATTTTAAAAGAGAAAATGAAGGTAATGTAGTTGCTGAATNCGAGACAGGGTCTCCCTGTAGTCCCAGCTGTCCTGGAACTCACTTTGTAGACCAGGCTGGCCTTGAACTCACAAAGATCCGCCTGCCTCTGCCTCCCGAGTGCTAGGATTAAAGGCGTGCGCCACCACACCCGGCTTTTTTACACTTTTTGAGAGGATCTCCCTTTAGTCCCAGCTGGTCTGAGCTTACTATGTAGACCAGGCAAGCATTGAACTCACAAAGATCACCTGCTTCTGCCTCCCAAATGCTGGGATTAAAGGCATGCACCACCACACCCAGCTTGATTCCAATCTTTATCTTCATTTTCTTTATTCCTTAAATATCATTTTAGAACCACCTCCTGAATTTTCATCTTACGTAGATTACATATTTTTAATATATTTTTTGGTCTTTTTGAGACAGGATCTCCCTGTAGCCCCACCTGTCCTGGAACTCACTTTTGTAGACCAGGCTGCCCTTGAACTCAGACATCCACCTGCCTCAGCCTCCTGGCCATTTTTAATATTTTTATTTTATGTGTGTGTGTATTGCCTGCATGTACCTGCATGTATAAGTGCACTTCTGTCATTCAATGGCTGCAGAAGACAGAAGAGGGCAGCTCTCCAGCCCATTTTTATCAAGCCAGGCATAGTGGATTCTTTTATTAATTTTTTTTTAATTTATTCTTTTGAGACAGGGTGTCCCTGTAGCCCCAGCTGGCCTGGAACTCACTCTAGACCAGGCTGCCCTTGAACTCAGACATCTGCCTGCCTCTAGGCGAGCGCCACCATACCTAGCTTAAAGGTGTGGTTCTTTAGGCACCATGTGGGTGCTGGTAATTGAACCCAGGTCCTCTGGAAGGGCAGTCGGTGCTCTTAACCGCTAAGCCATCTCTCTAGCCCCTAAGCCAGGCATGGTGGAACACACTTAGTTCTAGTACTCCAGAGGCAGAGGCAGGTGGATTTCTGTGAAATCAATGACAGCTGGTGTACATAGGGAATTCAGGCCAGCTGGGGCTATAGGGAGACCCTGTCTCAAAAAAATATATATAATTAAAATATAGGTAATATATATTATATAATCTATATATTTTTATAGATATCTATTGTATAATATATATTTTTTTAAGGGCTGGAGAGATGGCTCAATGGTTAAGAGTATTGGCTGCTTGCTCTTTTTAAAATTTCATTTTTTATGTGTATGTACTGTCTGCATGTAGGTTTGTGCACCCGTGTCATGCATTGCTGCGGAGGTCAGAAGAGGGTGTCAGATTCCCCTGGAACTGGAGTTAAAGACGGTTCTTAGCTGCCATGTGGGTGCTGGGGATCGAACCCGCGTCCTCTGCAAGAGCAGTTGGTGCTCTTAACCGCTAGGTCATCTCTCCAGCCCCAGCATCCAACTTCTTTAGGTATTGCACAACACCTACTGACAGGTAGTATGCTCATAAACATAAAATAGTGAATAAAATATTTTAAAATAAAGCCAAGCGTGGTGCATATCTCTAATTCTAGCACTCAGGAGGCAGATAGGCAGATCTCTTGAGTCAGGCCAGCTTGGACTCTACATAGTGAGTTCCGGTCCAGCTAGTACTACGTAGTCTATCCCTGTTCAAAAAAACATTTATTACATTTATTCATTTTGTGTGGGGAGGCATGTGTGGCACTCAGAGGACAGTTTGTAGGAGTTGGTTCTTTGCTACATTGTGGGTCCCAGACCTAACCCATCTCACCAGCCCTATTTTTAACTTTATTTTTTTGTGCTTTTTTTTTTTTTCTTTTTGAAACAGAGCCTCCCTGTAGCCCTGCTGGCCTATAACTTACCATGTAGACTAGGCTGGCCTTGAACTCACATAAAGCCCCCTGCCTCTTCCTCTTGAGTGCTGAGCGTTGGGATTAAAGGCATGTGCCACTCCCTGGTAACTTTTTTTTTTTTTTTAATGCTGTCTGGCTGACCTGGAACTAACAGGGATATTGGGCTTCTTCTGAGCCTCTGGACAACTGGGATTAATAGTGTGTGCTGGCGCTGGAGAGATGGGTCAGTGGTTAGGAGCATTGGCTGCTCTTGCAGACTTTTGGTTCCCAGCACCCACGTGGTAGCTAACGACAGTTCCTGACTCCAATTCCAAGTGATCCAACATCCTCTTCTGACGCACTCACATACAACATAAAAGTAAACTGGGTGTGGAGGCACACACATGCCTTTAATCCTAGCACTCAGAAGGCAGAGGCAGGTGGATCTCTGTGAGTTCTAGGCCAGCCTGGCTGGCCTACATATTTCCAGGGCTACAGGGAGACCCTGTCCCAAAAAGGAAAAAAAAAAAGTAATGTGCTCCTACCTTGGTCCAATCTTTAACTTTTTTTTTTTTTTTTGGTCCTTTTGAGACAGGGTCTCCCTGTAGCCACAGCTATCCTAGAACTCACTATGTAGATCAGGCTGGTCTTGAACGCTTGCCTCTGCCTCCCAAGCGCTTGCCTCTGCCTCCCAAGCACTGGGAGCATGTACCACCAGGCCTGGCTCCAATCTTTAACTTGTTAAGGAACCTCCACACTGGTTTCCATAGTCCCTCAAGTCCTGGGACTGCAGGTGTGGTACACCACCATATATAACGAAATGTCTCCTAGTCTATATTGCCTGTTTTAAAATTATTCTCAAGTAAGTGAAATCAGACTATACTTGTAAGAACTCTTCTGTGACTGCCTATTTGGTGTGCATGAACATTTTTCTGTAGGTTTTAAATAGGTGTGTTCACAAACATGCTCACACATGTGAGTGTATACCTGCCTGTGGAGGCCAGAATGTTGTCAGGAGTTATGTATCTTGGTTTGGGGAAAGAAGATCTCTGACTAGAACCTGAGGCTCACTGATTTGCTAGACTGGCTGGACAGCAAGCCCCAGAGATCCACCATCTATCTCCATATCATAGTGCTGGGATAGTAATTGTCTCCTACCTCTGTCCAGCTTTTATGGTCTTCATGGTTGAACAGCAAGCACTTTTTTCCTCCCAATATAGATTTGTTTAGCATCTTATTAAAAATAATACCCTTCTACTTTTTATTAGTTTTCCAGTCAAAATTCTTTCCCTACTTTAAGTAACTTTCAGGTGCTTTCCTGAAATGATTGAGAATTTAGGGCTGTCTGCTCATGAATGTAAGAATAGGGAACTAAGCTGGGTGCCATGGTGTACACCTTTAATTCTAGCATGCATAGGTAGAGGCAGGCAGATATCAGAGATCAAAGGTAACCTAGTCTACATAATGAATTTCAGCCTAGATAGGGATATGGGAGACCCTGTCTCAAAAAAAAAAAAAAGGTTCAGGAGAGGGGAGAATAGGGAGATAACCTGTAAGCTCTGAAGGCATGATGTCAATTTTTTCCTTAGAGTTATCTTTTTTTAATAAACTTTATTTTTTAATTTTTTTTAAATGTGTATGCATGTACTGTCTGCATGCAGGTTTGTGCACCCGTGTTGTGCAGTGCCTCGGAGGTCAGAAGAAGGTCTCGGATTCCCCTGGAACTGGAGTCAAAAACGGTTCTTAGCCGCCATGTGGGTGCTGGGGTGGACTATATGCTAATTTTAAAAAAGATAACTCTGGGCTGGAGAGATGGCCTAGCAGTTTGGAGTTGACTGCTCTTGTAGAGGACCCAGGTTCAATCCCCAGCACCCACATAGCGGCTAAGAACCGTCTTTGACTCCGGTTCCAGGGGAATCCGAGACCCTCTTCTGACCTCCAAGGCATTGCACGACACGGGTGCACAAACCTCCAGAATTGACCAGAGCTCAAGACAACAGCTCCAGAGAAAGTAGACTGTTTTGCTTCTCATCCACCTGTGCCCCTTTTCTAAGCCTAGGGAACAATCTGCAGAAGATGGGGTGTGGTAGAATGTAAGGGCTGCGATTGGGGTGAATGGTGAAACTACAGCAATATAGTCTGGACACTCATTTGATCAACTTGATTGAACATACAAGCCCCCCCTGCTGGATGGTGGGACCCATGGGCTGTGTGGGTTTGGGCACAACTGCTTGCAAATTGGTTTTACATGAAGGATGCTTGTACTCATAAATTATCACTTATTGTTAAAAAATGAAAAAAAAAACTTGAAAGATGCAGGACAGTTATGGCAGAATGCATGATCTGGGGTGGGGTGGGGTGGGGTGGGGGGAAGGGAAAGGGAAATATGCCTGAACCGAATTGGAAAATGATGTATGAAATAAACAAAGCATCAATAAAAAATGAAAATTAAAAAAAATTAGCATATAAAGTTGCTAGGGAGATGATTCAGCCACTAAGAGCACTGGCTGTTCTTGCAAAGGACCTGGATTCAATTCCCAGCACCCACATGGTAGCTAACAATTGTAGGTAACTCCAGTTCCAGGGGATCCAATGCCCTCTTCTTACACAGAGGCGGTACACTCATATACATATTTTTTAAATTAGAATATGAAGTGATGGGTTTCATTGTGCTATTTGCACACATTGTTCCTGTTAATTCCCCCCTCTTCTGCTTTCATGTCACATGTATACTATTACCTGCCCCCCTACCTAAGATCTGTTTTCCCTTTCTAATTCCATGATGTACATGCCCCCATTTTTCACACATGTGTTTAAATATATATTTAAAATTTCTGGCCGGGCATGGTGGTTAGTACGCCTTTAATCCCAGCACTCAGGAGGCAGAGGCAGGCAGATCTCTGTAAGTTCAAGGCCAGTCTGGTCTACATAGTGAGTTTCAGGCCAGCTGGGGCTAAAGGGAGACCCTGTCTCAAAAATACCAAAACAAAATCTGGACTGGGGATATAGCTAGCTCAGCCTGCCTATGTTATACACAGAATTTGAGACTAACATGAGTTACATGAGACTTTGTCTCAAAAAACAAAAATCCAGTAAGATTTCTAAGCAGGTAAAAGGCTCTTGTCAATAAGACTGATGACTTTTGAGTTCAATCCTCAGGACTCATGTAAAGAGAATCAACTCTTCCAAATTGTCCTTTGCCCTTCACAAGATTACTGTGGCATGTGTATACGTCTCCCTCCCCTAAGATTTTTCTAAAGATTTTTATTTTTTTATGTGTATGAGTGTACTGTCTGCATGTAGGTTGGTGTACCCATGTCGTGCAGTGCTGCAGAGGTCAGAAGAGGGCATCGGATTCCCCTGGAACTGGAGTTAAAGATGGTTCCTAGCAGCTATGTAGGTGCTGGGAATCAAACCCAGGTCCTCTGCAAGAGCAGTCAGTGCTCTTAACTACTGAGCCATCTCTCCAGCCCCTCCCCTAATATTTTAAAGTCTAGGATCTGTGCTTAGGAAAAAACATACATTTTTCTTTGGCTTTTTCCTGAGGAAAGCTTAACCAGATTCTTGCTGGAAAGGTCAGGTTTTCAGTATGGCCCTCATGACTACTGAGTATGACATGCTCCATGATCCAGCTGGCTTTCAATACTTCAATGCAAGCTGACTGAAGGTGACTTGACAATATTGTCTTGCAGGGGTGATGAAGCAGGTAATGGTCTCTCCAACACAAAGTTAGGGACAGGGCACCACAAATGCAAACTTGTCTCCCAAGCCTTCTATATCCACAGTGACAATCATTGTAGGCTACCCAGCCATTCCATAGTAACCATTTCTTAGTCAATTTCTTCTGTGTAGATGGAGTTCAAATTCCAGTTTCTGTATTACCACTGTGTAATGTTGAGAAAATTAACCTCTGTATATTTGATTTTTCACCAAAAAATAGGGATAATATGTATCTCAGAAGTGGAAAAGTTCACAGTGCCCACCCAGCCCATGGTAAATGCTGCATATTTACTAGATTTTATTATCAGCCATCAAATTTTCTCTGTGTCTTCTGGGCTGAAATTTGGGTGAGGGAACAAGCACCTTATGTTAAATTACCATTTTGTCAATGGCCTTTGTTTTTGCTATAAGCTGAGGCTGAGGTGTTTTTTTCTCCTGGGTAGTCAAACTCCAATTATTCATACTTTTATCAAGCCATATAGAGTTCTTGTTCTGATTTTCCTTTTTCTTATCCTTATTTACCCATGGGTAAACATTTTTTCACTTTTAGTTTCTTTTTATTGTTTTGGTTTTTTGAGACAGGGTCTCTGTACCCCAGCTGTTCTAGAACTCACTATGTAGACCAGGCTGTCCTTGAACTCACAGAGATCAGCCTGCCTCTGCCTCTGCCTCTGCCTCTGCCTCTCACACTTGGTCATTTTTAATATTTTAATGTACCTCACTGTGTAAACCAGTTGATTTCACAGAGATCTGTCTGCCTCTGTCTCTGGTGCACTGGGGTTGAAGGTGTGTGCTACCACGTTTAGCTTTTAAAAAAGTTTTTTTAAATAAAATTAAAAAAAAGGGGGGGGGCTGGAGAGATAGCAGTTAAGAACACCGACTGCTCTTGCAGAGGACCCGGGTTCAATCCCCAGCACCCACATGGTGGCTAAGAACCATCTGTAACTCCAATTCCAGGAGAACTCCAGTTCCAGGGGAATCCAAAACCCTCTTCTGACCTCCTCGGCATTGCACGACACGGGTGCACAAACACACATGCAGACAAGATAGTATACTCATACAAAAATAAATTAAAAAAAATTGTTTTTAAAATCCCAAGGGTTTTTTTTTTTGTTTTTTTTTGTTTGGTTGTTTTTTGGTGTTTTGTAATTAGTTAGACTTTTTGAGAACAGGACAACAGGGTCTACCCTGTAACTCTGGCTTATCCTGAACCTCACTTTGTAACCAGCTGGCCTTGAACTCAAAAAGATTTGCCCCTGCCGTTGCGCTCCCCGAGTTGCGAGGATATCCCAAGGGTTTTTAAAAGGTTTAACAGTCATTTGATTTCAGTTCTTTTTTTTTTAACTTCCAAGTTGGGTAAAAACTTGGTAATCACAAAAAGGTAAAAATAATTTGAATTTGGTGATGTTCTTGTCTGCCCCCCGACCTTACTAGTCGGCCATTTCCTATTTGCCAAAGACGAACACTCTAGCTCATTGAAAGGCATGAGCTAACCAGTCCCCATAATCTATTGTTGTAGGTCTATTTCTGGTTGCCTCTCTTCAGGTTCTTCTTGACACCAATTCATTATCAGTCCAAGTTCAGGGAAGAGAGAGAAACTACAATATTTTGTACAAGAAAAGTTTCGTATAAAGCATTTTTTAATGGAAGTAAAAGAAACTCGAAACATTATAGGAGGTCTGACATAATACAATAATAGACATACTTTGGAGTTAACAGTCTGCAAAGAACAGCACCTAGGGCTGTTTGAGAGGGCCAAGTAATACCTAAAGCGATATATAGCCTAAGCTCCTACTTCAGAGAAACCAAAACTTGGAAGGGCATGGCTGTGGCTTGCTACATGTTTGAGGAGACACTGGTGCTACAGTAGCAGAACCTACTAGAAATCTGTCCTCCAGGCTACTGGAGAGACAGCATAAGCAGGCATCTTACCAGATGTACTCAGCATCAAAACAGCCTAAGGGTATTTCTGGGAAACCACAACATGCCCCACAGGAACACAATTCAGACAGCCTCCTCAGGCTAGAGACATCTTTGATGCCGTACCAGGAAGGAAAACCACCCTCCAGCAGTGGCGCACTAATATTTTTCAGTTTTCAACTGGGACACCGGAGCTTAGGGCGCACTATTACCAGCCCTAACAAAGAAAGCTAAAACGGCCTTTGGATTCATTTTATTCATTTACTTAAATTTTTAATTTTTTAAAAATAAAATGAAATTTGGAGTGTAGAAAGATGGTATAAAAACAAACCAAGGGCAACTGCCGTATTAGAATTCTTCAGTAATAACCCAGCCTGTAACCACAACAACCCTGGGTATTTTACCCAAAGGTCTCCAAGTAAAACATCAGGAAGGGGGGGGGGGAGGGGGGGGGGGNCAGAGGACCCGGGTTCAATCCCCAGCACCCACATGGTGGCTAAGAACCATCTGTAACTCCAATTCCAGGAGAACTCCAGTTCCAGGGGAATCCGAGACCCTCTTCTGACCTCCACGGCATTGCACAACACGGGTGCACAAACCTACATGCAGATAGTATACTCATACAAAAATAAATTAAAAAAATTTTTTTATCCCAAGGGTTTTTTTGTTGTTTTGTTTTGTATTGTTGATCTTTTTGAGACAGGGTCTCCCTGTAGCTCTGGCTTTCCTGGAACTCACTTTGTAGACCAGGCTGGCCTTGAACTCACAAAGATTGCCCTGCCTTTGCCTCCCGAGTGCTAGGATATCCCAAGGTTTTTAAGCAGTCATTTGGGATTTCAGTCTTTTACTTCAGTTGGTAACTTGGTAAATCACAAAAGGTATATTGATTGTGATGTTCTTGTCTGCCAGAAATTGCTAGTAGCCAGTTTCCTATTTGCAAAGAGCACTCTGCTCAGTTGAAAGGCATGAGCTAACCAGTCCCCATAATCTATTGTTGTAGGTCTATTTCTGGTTGCCTCTCTTCAGGTTCTTCTTGACACCAATTCATTATCAGTCCAAGTTCAGGGAAGAGAGAGAAACTACAATATTTTGTACAAGAAAAGTTTCGTATAAAGCATTTTTTAATGGAAGTAAAAGAAACTCGAAACATTATAGGAGGTCTGACATAATACAATAATAGACATACTTTGGAGTTAACAGTCTGCAAAGAACAGCACCTAGGGCTGTTTGAGAGGGCCAAGTAATACCTAAAGCGATATATAGCCTAAGCTCCTACTTCAGAGAAACCAAAACTTGGAAGGGCATGGCTGTGGCTTGCTACATGTTTGAGGAGACACTGGTGCTACAGTAGCAGAACCTACTAGAAATCTGTCCTCCAGGCTACTGGAGAGACAGCATAAGCAGGCATCTTACCAGATGTACTCAGCATCAAAACAGCCTAAGGGTATTTCTGGGAAACCACAACATGCCCCACAGGAACACAATTCAGACAGCCTCCTCAGGCTAGAGACATCTTTGATGCCGTACCAGGAAGGAAAACCACCCTCCAGCAGTGGCTCACTAATATTTCACTGACAACATCTAGCACTATACCAGCTGACAAAGGAAAAATCTAAACGGGCTGGATTCATTTTATTCATTTTCATGAAGCCTGAATAAAATGAATTTGGAGTTAGAAGCTGTATACAGGGCACTGCCGTATTAGATCTTCAGTATAACCCAGCTGTACCACACCTGGGTATTTACCCAAAGGTCTCCAAGTAAACATCATAGAGTTACTTGCAATCACTGTTTAGTGAAGCAATACAACAGCTGAGTTATGAAATCAGCTTAGGTGTCGAACAACAGGAGAATGGATAAAGAATAGGTGATATATATATATATGTATATATATATATATATNATATATATATATATATATATATATATATATATATAGTTGATTTTTCAGTCATTAAGAACAAAGTCATGGCAGGAAAATAGATGCAACTGGAAATAATCATATTAAGCCAATTAACCTAGTCTCAGACAAATATGATTTCTCTCATTTGAACCTAAATTTTATATAGATATATCAAATCATATATGTGTATATGACATGAAGGTATAAGAGAAACACTCTAAAGGTAAGGGGAGAAGGAAGAAGATAGAGAAGAGAATGGGTGAGAATATGCTGAGATACAATGTATACTGTGTGTGTGTGTGTGTGTGTGTGTGTGTGTGTGTGTGTGTATTTAAGCGAAGCAGTAAGTACTCTTAGGCAACAAACGTGAGCAATGTCCACACCAGCCCAATTCCATCAGCATCCAGTTTTCTGTACAACCCAGGGTCCCCAAGCCCAACTGAAGAGGTTTGCTTACACAAAAAAGAAAATCCAGTCTATTTTTGCTGTAGTCTCACAATTCATCCCCCCCCACACCCTTACAATCTGATGTGCCCACCACTTCAGTGAGAGTCCCTGGGCTTTGGAGGAGAGGGTGAGAGATAGAAGATCCAGTTTGTTTTTTCCCTTCTTTCCCCCTTTCCCCTCTCTTCCCTTTCTGAGGTGACAGGTCAAATTCTTGGGACTGTCCATATTCTGTTTATGACAGATTGGTGAGTTATCAAGCAGTCTCCTTGCAATTCTAGTAATAAAAGACAAATAGCAACACATTAAAAATTATAACAAGTTATTCTACAGGTACAGACACATATGCTTGGAGATGTTTTGGATGGGGCATTATAACTCTTTGATCAAAGGATGCTAATAACCTTCCAATATGTTAGATAGAGTCCCCTGACATTAGGAGGCACCAAGGCTACAGGATCAGTCCTGCCAGAGAGCGAGCCATAGATCAAATTGGGATTTTTTTTTAATTTTTCTTTCCAGGTGCCCATTTATCAGGCTGCCACTATTGCACTACATCATATTTGGCATGTAAAAATATAGCAAATATAGCACGAAAAGTCCATCGTGAAGCTTCAGAGACCGTTTTTTTTTTTTTTTTAGAGACCTTTTCTTTCTAACAGTTTGGATAGTGGTTTCTAATACCATGGAGGTCAGCTGCTGATTTGTGGTGCAGGATCTCTACGTAATTTTTTTTTCATGCTCATATCATGCCATATCTTCAGCAATAGGGTCTTACTGTTCATTTCTTTCTGGTTTTTTTTTTTTTTGTATTTTTTGTATTTTTGAGACAGGGTCTCCCTTTAGTCATAGGTGGCCTAGAGCTTGCTCTGTAGACCAAGCAGGCCTTGAACTCACAGAGATCCACCTGCCTCTGCCTCCCGAGTGCAGGAATTAAAGGCATGTGCCACCACACCCAGCAGTAAAGACAGTTCTTAGCCACCATGTGGGTGCTGGGAATCGAACTTGGGTCCTCTGCAAGAGAAGTCAGTGATCTTAACCGCTGAGCCATCTTTCCAGCCCCACTGTCCATTTCTTACGTGCACTCAAAGTTATACGCAAATAGCCTTTGTTTTGGAGGCTTTTAGAGCCTTCCTGGCCAACAGCTCCTGGCAGGGCAGCCTAGAACTGACAATTGTATGAAAACTTAAATTTATAGTTTCAGAAATGTCTGGAAAAAAAAGAAAAATTTAAAATATTTTTTTGAAAAATTGGACTATAGGTATAATCTCAGCATTTAGGAAGTATATAAGCAGGAGGTTCAGGAGTTGAAGGCCATCCTTGGCTACAAAGCTCAAGGCTAACCTGAGATGCATGAAACCGTGTGTCAAAGAAGAAAAACTAATTAAAAATTGAAATGCCTGGAAGAGTAAACAAATTAACTTACACTTTTAACTATGATGGAATAATTGATATTATACCTGCTTTCCCCTCATGAACAACTGCAAAACACCAAAATAGAGTTAGGCAGTATTTTCAGCACAATAAGAACATTTACAAACTTCTAAAATTATTTTTAAAATATTTTTATTGCTTAAGTGCACCAGTGCCATGCAATGCCTGCAGAGGTGAGAAGAGGGTGTTGATTCCCTGGAACTGGAGTTATGGATGGTTGTTATCTACCATGGGGTGCTGGGAATTGAACAACAGCAGCTAGTGCACCTAAACACAGAACCTTCTCTCCAGCCTCTAAAATTAATAATACTATTTTTGGTCTTTTAGAGACAGGGTCTCCCTGTAGCCCCAGCTGTCCTGAAACTCACTATGTAGACCTGGCTGGCCTTGAACTCACAGAGATCTGCCTGCCTCTTGTGTGCTGGGATTAAAGGCATGTGCCCCCATAGCTGGCAATTTATTATTTTAAAAATTTATTTTTATTTTATGCATGAGTATATGGCCTGCATGTATGTGAGTGTACCTGTGCCCCACAGTGCCACAGAGGTCAGAAGAGAGCATTGGATTCTGCTGGAACTGGAGTTAAGCACGATTCTTATCACCATTTGGGTGCTGAGGATTAAACCCAGATCCTTGCAGTCAGTGCTCTTAACCCCTGAGCCATCTCTCCAGCCCCCCCCCCTTTTTTTAACTTTTATGTGTATGAATTTTTCACCTGCGTGTATGTAAATGTACCCTTGTTGTGCAATGCCTCCGGAGGGCCGAAGAGGGTGTCAGATCCTCTGGAACTGGAGATATGGATAGTTGCCAGCTACCATGTAAGTGCTGGGAACTGAACTTGATCCTCTGCAAAGCACCAGTACTCTTTTTTTTTTTTTTTTTGAGACAGGGTCTCCCTATAGCTCTGGCTGTCCTGGAACTCACTCTATAGACCAGGCTGGCCTTGAACTCACAGAGAGCCTGCCTCTGCCTCCCAAGTGCTAGGACTAAAGGTGTGCACCACCACGCCTGGCTCACCCAGTACTCTTAACTACTGAATCATCTCTCCAGCCCCATTCCTTCTCTTTTTCTTTTTCTTTTTTTCTGTTCTTTATGTGTTGATTATGTCAGGTATACAGACAGTAATGTAAAGCCACCACACTGATGATTCTATCCACTTTATCATTTTCAGGCATGGTAGCTCATACCTGTAAGCTCAGCACTTATGAGGCTGAGGCAGAAGTATCATCATGGGTTCAAGGCCAGCTCAGGATAGACAGTGAAGCCCTATCTAAAAACAAAAACACAAAAATATAGCTAATAATCAGAAGTGATCCAAATGTCTATGAACTGGTGAATGAATAAGCAAAGTGTCATAATCATTCCATGGACTACTGTTTAGCAATAAAAGGAAATACTACAAATACATGCTACAAGATGGACCTTCATACAAAGAGACTGGAGAGATGACTCAGCACTCAAAAGCAGTGGCTGCTCTTTTTGTTGTTGTTTATTTTTTAAGGGATTCTACACTATAAGAGCACAGTTGTTTTCATATCACATTGACATTGCTTAGTTTGCCATACAATTAGGTAATTGGTGCTAGTATCCACAGATGAGGGATATCATTCGTCATTTGTTTTTCTGGGACTGTGTTACTTCACTCAACATGATATCTTCTAGCTCCATCCATTTACTTGCAAAGTTCATGATGTCTTTTTTTTTTTTACTGCTGCATAGAACTCCATTGTGTAGATGTACCACATTTTCTCTATCCACTCGTCTGTTGAGGGGCACTTGGGTTGGTTCCAGCTCCTTGCTATTGTGAAGAGAGCTGCAATAAACATGGCTGTGCATGTATCTCTGCGGTAAGATGAGTCTTGTGGGTACATACCCAGGAGTTGTATGGCTGGGTCAGGTGGCAAGTTCATTCCAAGTCTTCCAAGGGTTCTCCACATGAGCAGTGGCTGCTCTTACAGGGGACCTGGGTTTGATTCCCAGCGCCCACACAATGGATAACAACCATCCCTAACTCCAGTTCCAGGGAATCTGATGCCCTCTTCTGACCTCCTTGGACATTGCGTGGCATGGATACACTTACCTACATGCAGGGAATTCATTTATTTTTTGATTTTATTTTTTTGTTGGATATAAGCTATATTTTTGTTATTAAACTTTTTCATATATCATTTCTCAGTCCAATTTAGACTTAATTCCCTTTCCATGCCCCCCACACCACCCAAGTTCATGCATTCTGCCATACATATCTTGCATCTTTTTCTGAGTCTTTCCAAAGTTTTTTTTTCAGTGCAGAGGATTATTGTTTTGGGGGAGAACTTCACTGTTTCAGTCAGTTTTTTGTTCCAGTTCTTTTATTGTTGTTGTTCCCTCCAACTTGTATTGCTTCAATGAATGTGTGTATATATATATATATTTGTCTCACCTATGCTAAAATTATGTAAACTGAAAACTGTATATTTCCGAATCATGTTTCAGGATTCACGTTTTTCCCTTTTTATTTTATATTACTCTAAAATATGCATACATACCTCCACCCATATACCAAAATTCCAAAGTCTGAACATAAGTGGTAGATTAATTCTAGACCCTGTTAAGAGATTCGCATTATAAGAGCATAGTTGCTTTCAGATAATGAAGAATATAACATTATGAGAATTTTCACTTGTGTCTGTGGATCATCTGTTTTTGTTTTTATGTTTTGAGACAGGGTCTCACGTAAACTGAGGCTGGCCTGGAACCAACTATGTAGTCTAGAATGGCCATGAAGTCCTAACAATCCTCCCACTTCCGTCTCCTTTATACCAGGAATACAAGTGTGCACCACTGCATCTGGCTCTGTGGGTCATTTCTATGTCTTTTTTTTTTTTTTCTTTTTGAGACAGGGTCTCCCTGTAGCCCCAGCTGGCCTGGATCTCACTCTGTAGACCAGGCTGGCTTTGAACTCACAGAGATCCACCTGCCTCTGCCTCCCAAGTGCTGAAATTAAAGGTGTGTACCACCACGCCCAGCCCATTTCTATGTCTCTTTTGTTGTTGTTGTTCAAGGTCAGCCTGGTCTACATAGTGAGTTTTAGGCCAGCTGGAGTTACAGAGAGACTCTGTCTCAAAAACAAACAAACAAACAAACAAACAAACACAGGTACGCACTAGGAAGGTGGAGACAGGATCCCTAAGGCTCACTGGCTAGCCAGCCTAACCTAAATGGTGAGCCCCAGGGCCCAGCAGAAGACTGTGTCTCAAAAATAAAATGGGGGCTGGAAATATGGCTCAGTGATTAAGAACACTAGCTATTTATTCTTTCTGAGAACCTGGGTTTGGTTCCCTGCACCCACACGGCTGCCCACAACATCTTTAACTTCAGTTCCAGGGATCAGATGCCCTCCTCTGACTTCTGGGGCCACTAGACTTATGCAGTGCACATACATATATTTAGGCAAACACCCATACACACGAGATAAATCTAAAAAAATAAATAAGGTGAAAGGCTCATGAAGAATGACACCTGAGGTTAGCTTCCACCTTCTAGACTCACACATTCATGTGTGAACACACACAGCAGACTCATACATGGGCATGTGAACACACGCACAGACACACAAAAACGTTAAAAAACCCATTCAGAATAGCTTCAACATCCCCCACAACAACCTTAGGAGTAAGTTTAACTAAAGAGTTTAAAGACCTCCAAAATGAAAGCTTTAAGACTCTTAGAAACTGAAGACACTAAAAGACGGAGAGTCCCATGCTCATGAACTGGCAGAATTGGTATCACCAAAATGGCTGTATTTCTGAAAGTGAGCTACACAGTACAATAACCATCAAAATTCCAATGGCATTCTCCACAGAACTAGAAAAAAATCCTAAAATTCACAGAGAAACAATAAGATCCTGAATAACCAAGACTATTCTAAGCAGAAGCGGCAGTTGAAGATATCACAATACCTGATATCTCGAACTATAGTAACAAAAACTGTATTATACAGGCACAAAAATATATCCAGATGAATGGCATGGCATGTCATAGCATAGCACGACATAGAAAATACTAGAACGTAGCAGGCCAGCAAGGTGGCTCAGCTGCTAAGGGTGATTGCCAAGAAGCCTGAAAACCTGAGTTTGACCCCTGAGACTCACATGGTGGAAAGGGAGAACTGACTCATGAGAGTTGTCCCCTGACCTCCACACATGTACTGTGGCATGTATGTGTGCACATACAAATAATAAATGAATGTAATCTAAACAATAGAGCAAGGCTTCTTAAATTGTCATGATCTTCAAAAATGAATGTGAGAGTTGAAAAAACAATTGGCAACAGTAAGTTCCTGAATGCCTACTGGTCAGAAGTTAATTCAAAAAAATCAAATATGTAAACCAGGCATGGTGGTGCATGCCATTAATCTCATTTCTCAGGAGGCAAAGGCAGGTGGATCTCTGTGAGATCAAGGCCAGCTTAGTCTACTTAGGGAGTTCCAGGTCAGTCAGGGCTATATAGTGAAACCCAGTCTCAAACCAAACAAACTATAACAAAACAAATAATGAAATGTATACTGAATCCAGATGTCATAGTGCTCTCCTGCATGGTGTCTTGGGGCTGAACACATGGCATTTGCATGCTGCACTGTTGGTAACTCGCGTCACTCAATGCCAGTGAAAGCTACCTGAAACACCTCAGCTCAGGTTCGAGACCAGTGTGTGCTACGAACTGCAGTGCTTTACTAGACATGCAAAGTTGTTTGCTTTATAGGATCATGCTTTTATGAAAAACAAAGACTTTCAATAGTTTCCTACCATCATTCCTCACCATGGAAGTATCAAAATAGTATATATTTTGATCGCATGTTGGTAGAATGTTTGATTTTAAAAATTGCTGTTTGAGCTGCTGACGTGTTTCATTAAAAAAAAAAATCATAAGGGGCTGGAGAGATGGCCTAGCAGTTAAGAGCAACAACTGCTCTCACAGAGGACCCGGGTTCAATCCCCAGCACCCACATGGTGGCTGAGAACCGTCTCTAACTCCAGTTCCAGGGGAATCCTACACCCTCTTCTGACCTCCGAGGCATTGTACAACACGGACGCACAAACCTACATGCAGACAGTATGTTCATACACATAATAAAATAAATAAAAATTTTTAAAAACGTTAAATAAAAGTCATTAAATGAATCTTGGCTTGAGAATTTCCAGCAATTTCTGAAGTGGTTCCCGACATACTCCTGTTATTTCATACTACATATTTATGAGAAGTGGAGTTCCCAGCACTTAGGATTGTAAATTCAAAATAGTCAACTCTGAAAAATTTTGGAGATGGTCTGGTTCCTGCAGAATGAAATATTCAGTTAAGATTTAATTATTTAGGTAAAATAAACACTTGATTTCATTAGTATGCAGATTTGCTGTCATATTTAATAAATAGTAATGTTACATGTATACAAAAATTGTGATTGTTTTTAAAACATTTTTTAAGCCAGGTGTGGTGGTGCACACCTTTAATCCCAGCACTCAGGAGGCAGAGACAAGCAGATCTCTGTGAGTTCAAGGCCAGCCTGATCTACATAGCAAGTTCTAAGCCTATAGACAGACCCCGTCTCAAAATAAATAAATAAATAAATAAATAAATAAATAAATAAATATATACATAAATACATAAATATAAAAATAAAAAATTAAAATATTTTGATAATTTATTTTATTTTATATGTATGAGTGTTTTGCATGCATGTATGTAAGTGCACCACATGCAAGGAGTGCCCCAGGAGGTCAGAAGAGGGCATTAGATCCCTTGGAACTGGAGCCATGGACCATTGTTAGCCATCATACGAGTGCTGGGAACCAACCCTGGATCCTCTTCATGAGCAGCCAGTGCTCTTAACTGCTGAGTCAGCTCTTCTAGTACCATTTTTGTTTGTTTTATTAATTTTAAAATTTTTATTATTTTCTTATGGGTATGAATGTACTGTCTGCATGTAGGTTTGTACACCCATGTCGTACAATGCTGCAGAGGTCAGAAGAGGGTGTTGGATTCCCCTGGAACTGGAATTAAAGATGGCTCTCAGCCGCCATGTGGGTGCTGGGGATTGAACCCGGGTCCTCTGCAAGAGCAGTCAGTTCTCTTAACTGCTTAGCCCCAGTTCCATGTTTTTTTAAATTGTATTTTTATTACTTTTAACCTATTTATATAGGTGTATATGTATGTGGGTTTATATAGGTGACTTCATTGCCATGGAGACCAGAAGAGGGCATTGTATCCCCTGGAGCTGGAGTTACAGGTGGCCATGAACTGCCAGATGTGAGTGCTGGGAACTGAACTAGGGTCTTCTGCAAAAGCAGCCAGTGCTCATAACTGCTAAGCCATCTCTCCAGCCTCAGTTTTTGTTTTCATTTTTGTTGTTTTTCAGGGGGCCAAGGTCTCATTTATCTTATAAGGACTGGCCCCATACAAATGAGATTACACAAAATTTATAAAAACTTCACAGCAGAGGAAACAAATTAAGAAAACATAAGCCAGGCATGGTGCCACACACCTTTAATCCTAGCACTCAGGAGGCAGAGGCAGGCGGATCTCTGTGAGCTCAAGGCCAGCCTGGTGTTCAGAGTGAGCTCCAGGCCAGCTGGGACTTAAAGGGAGACCCTGTCTCGTAAATACAAAAAAAAAAAAAAGTCTACATTATGGAGAAAAAAAATCCCTCTTCTTTACCAATTAATTACACATCAGACAGAAGATTAAGAAATTAGTCAGGCATGGTGGCACACACCTTTAATCCTAGCACTTGGGAGGCAGAGGCAGGAGGATCTCTGTGAGTTCAAGGCCAGCCTGGTCTACAGAGTGAGTTCCAGGACAGCAGGACAGCTGTGGCTACAGGGAGACCCTGTCTCAAAAAGACCAAAAAAAAAAAAGTAATAAGAAAAGAAATAGAATATATTGAGAGCTGGAAAAATTAAATTTGTAATTGTGGTATATGGGTGGAGGATGTGTATTCATATTTTAAAGTAATATAAAATTAAAGGGAAAAATGTGAACTCCTAAAAAAAAAATTAAATACTCACCTCCCCCACATTATCTAATCAATAAATAATTGAGCTAATGAACTGAACAGACAATATCTTAAAGAAGGAATACAAGTGGGGTCTGGTAGCATAGGCCTGTGATCCCGGCTGCTGGGGAGGCTGAGTCAGGAGGACTGCAAGTCTAACACTTGTCTGAGTGACAAATCAAGTCTGAAGCCGCCTGAACAATTTAATGAGATGTCTCAAAACAGGAAACAGCCAAAAGGTTAGGAGTATAGTTCAGTGGTATGGTGTGTGCCTAGAAGGTGCAAAGACTTACCTTTTTTTAAAATTAAATATATTATTTTTTATGTGTACGAGTATACTGTCTGCATGTAGGTTGGTGCCCCTGTGTCGTGCAATGCCACGGAGGTCAGAAGTGGGCATCAAATTCCCCTGGAACTGGAGCTAAAGACGGTTCTTAGCCGCCATGTGGGTGCTGGGAAACAAACCCAGGTCCTCCGCAAGAGCAGTTGGCGCTCTTAACCACTGAGCTATCTCTCCAGCCCCAACAAAGCCTTACCTTTGAAGCCAGTATGCGTAATAATAGTAACAAACAACAAGCTGGGCGTGGTGTGGTGGTGCATGCCTTTAATCCCAGCTCTCAGGAGGAAGAGGCAGGAGGATCTCTGCGAGTTCAAGGCCAGTCTGGTCCACATAGTGAGCTCCAGACAGCTGGGGCCACAAGGAGACCCTATCCCCAAAAGACCAAAAAATAATAATAATAACAACAATAATGCCCATTAAATATTTGAAAAAGTATTTCCAACATTCTTAGCCATCAGGGAAGTACAAATTAAAACTGTTTTGAGTGCTGGGCGTGGTGGGGCATACTTTTAATCCCAGCACTTGGAAGGCAGAGAGGCAGGAAGGTCTCTGTCTTTTAAGAAATATCTAGAACAAGCTGTGGTGAATGTCACGCACCTGTAAATCCTATTTACTCGTAAGACAGGTAGGATTGAGAGTTCAAGGTCATCTTGGACCACATAGACCCTATCTCAAAAAAAAGAAGGTTCAGAAGGATGAAAGGCTAACATGGGAGAGGAGGAGAAGAAAGAAGAGGAGAGAGTTTATTAAACTAAACCTCACATTGCCTCTCTCCCCCCATCCTTTCCTCCCTCTTCATGGCCCAGATTGGCCTCGCACTGATGGAAATCCTCCTGTTTCAGCCTCCCAAGGGTAGTAACTATAGGTGAGCCACCAATATCTAGATTAGTCGTTGTTTGTTTAGGTTTATTTTTGCTATTGACTTGCATGAGATCCTTATAAATTCTAGATGTGAAAAAGCTAAGAAAAAATTATGGGGCAGGCAAGACAGCTTACTAGGTAAAAGTACTTGTGGTCCAAGCCTGATGACCTGGGTTTTATCCATGGAACCCATCTTGGAAGGAGAGAACTAACTTCAAAAAGTTGCACTCTGATCTCCTCATGCATGCTCCCCACCAATACAGATCATATAACGCCCCCCCCCACACTGATAATAAATGTTTAAAATTTTAGATATCTCCTGTGTATAACTTGTCAGATATATAATATAGTTTGTCAATACTTTTCCCATTTTTACACTGTCTTTATATTCTATTGATGACTGTTAGTTTTGTTATATAGAAAAATTTTATTTCCATGAATCCCATTCATCTATTATTTGCTTACATTTTCTATGCTTTCGGTTTCATTTTTTTTTTTTTTTTTTTGTCTTTTTGGGACAGGGTCTCCCTGTAGTCCCAGCTGTCCTAGAATTCACTCTGTAGACCAGGCTGGCCTTGAACTCACAGAGATCTGCCTGCCTCTGCGTCCAGAGTGCTGAGATTAAAGGCCTGTGCCACCACGCCCCACCTGGTTTCACATTTTAAAATGCTTGCTCATCACAATGCTATGAAGTCCTCTCCTGGTGTTTTCTTCAAGTCATTTTGTTTGGAGTTGATTTTTATAAATTGTGAGAAGTACAAATCCAGTTTTCATTTTTGTTTTGTGAATATCTACTTTCCCCAGCATCATTTATTGAAGAGACTGTCTTTTGCCCATTGTGTATCTTTGGCACCTTTGTTAAAAATAAGTTGACTGACTAGCCAGGCATGGTGGTGCATGCACACCTTTTATCCTGGCACTCAGGAGGCAGGGATGTTTGTGAGAGTGAGACCATCCTGGTCTACATAGTGAGTTCCAAGCCAGCTAGGGGCCACAGGGATAGCCTGGCTCCCCATGCATGTTATTATGCCAGTACCATAGTATTTCAGTTTCTTAGCATTATAGTGTATTATAGCATTATAATGCGACACTTTCAGCTTTGGTTCCTTCTCAATATTTCTTTGACTACTTGAGATGTTTTATAGCCCTATATTACTTAGCTTTCTGTTGCTGTGCTGAAACACTATGACCAAGATAATTATACAAGGAAGAGTTTATTGGGCTTATGGTTAAAGTGGTTCCAGAGGGATGAGAGTCCATCATGGTGGGGGAAGCATGGCAGGAGGCAGAGAAGCAAAAAGCTGAGAGCTCACATCTTTAAGTATATACAGGAAGCAGAGGGAGAGAAACTGGAAAGGGGGAAAGACTATGAAGTCTCAAGGGCTGCTGCCTCCAGTGATGTGCTTTCACCAGCAAAGACACATAACCTCCCAACACCACCAAGTGGGGCCGAATATTCAAATAATTTGATCCGATGGGAGATACTGTCATTCAAACCACCACATTTCAGACCCTGGCCCCCAAAGGCTCATGATCATATTATAATGCAGCATGCATCTAGTCCAACTTCAAAAGTCTTTAACAGTCTCAACACTATTCTTAAGTCCAGAGTCCAATGTCTTCTGAGACTCAAGGCAATCTCTTAAGTATAGAATCCTCTGTAAAATAAAAAAAGAAAATTACATATTTCTAGCCTACAATGGCACAGAATACACATTCTGATTCCAAAAGGGAGGAATAGAGGCATACTGAGGTATCAAACAAGACTGAAAGCCAGCAGGGGAAATGCCCAATTAATCCTGTACTTCCATGTTCGGTGTCTGCAACTTTCCTTTCAAAGGCCTTAGGTGGCTCAGACCCTCTAGATTTGCTACCTCCATCATGTGTCTCCCACTCAGGCTGATTCTATTCCTTGTATGAAGCTCTTCTTTGCAGATATCTCAATGTTCTGGCATCTCCAACATCTTGGGATCTCCAGCCCAAACCAGGCTTCACATTTAAAGCTTCATACAATGGCCTCTCAGGGCCTCTTGGCCTCTCAGGTCCTCCTGCTCAGAGGGATTCCCCTGCCATACATTGTCTGGCTTCAGCGGTTCTCTGAAACCACATCTTTCATGCTCTAAAGCCAGCATCACATGAGTGACACTGCCAAGGTTGGCTTCCAGGTTGGAATGGACCTTGGCTCCCTTGGATCAAATTACCAGTAGGAAGACCCTTGGGCTGGAGAGGTAGCTCAGTGGTTAAGAGCACTGACTACTCTTACAGAGGACCCAGGTTTGATTCCCAGCACCCACATGGCAGCTAAGAACTATCTTTAACTCCAGTTCCAGGGGAATCAGATGCCCTCTTCTGACCTCCGCAGCATTGCATGACACAGGTGCACCTACCTACATGCAAGCAGTACACTCATACACATAAGAAGATAAATAATAAATAAATAAATAAATAAATAAATAAATAAATAAAGGAAGCCCTTTAAACGTTCTCCTTTTACAAGTTGGAAATGTGGCTGGTGGGGTCTCGCCCTGAGAACTCTCCAGTATAGAGGCCTTTCCTTATCGCTCTAATCTCTTTATCTATGACATCCTCTGGCTGCCACATGAAACTTCCTAGTAATCCCAAACTCCCTAGTGATTCCAAACTACATTTCATTTTTCTTTCTGTCCCATTTGCTCTTTTCAATATAGATCTGCATAAAATTCACCATTAATAACCTCACCACCAATTCAATGTTAGACTGGAGAAATGATTCAGCAGTTAAGAGCACTGGCCACTCTTGCCAGAGGACTTGGGTTCAATTCCCAACACCAACATGATGCATAACAACCATCCATAACTCTAGTTCCAGGGGATCCAAAGCCATTCTCTGACTCCACAGGCATTGCACAACATGGTACACTTACATATATGCAGGCAATATACTCATACACATAAAATAAAAAATAAAATTAAAAAAGAATGAAATTAGTTCATTACTCTTTTTTTTTTTTTTTTTTTTTTCGAGACAGGGCCTCCCTG
>VZQC01007915.1:1243584-1254002 GCA_009823505.1 Rhizomys pruinosus
TATATATATATATATGAGTGTATCACCTACATGTGTAAGCGCATTCTTGTCATGCAATGCCTGAAGTGGTCAGAAGAGGGTGTCAGATCACTTGGGACTAGAGTTATGGATGGTTGTTTAAGCTGCTACGTGGGTGCTGGGAACTGAACCTGGGTCCTCTGTAGTAGTAGCCAGTATACTTAACCACTGAGCCATCTCTCCAGCCCCTGTTTTCTGATTTTCTTTTGTGCAGTTCCTGAGCCGAGGAGACACTTAAAGGTGTATGGGCACAAAACAATCAGGCGAAAGACCCTGAATTAGAAAATCTCCTTTCTGGTTCCTTTTTAAAAAATGTTAGCTAGGGGCTGGAGAGTTGGCCTTGCGGTTAAGAGCGCCAACTGCTCTTGCAGAGGACCCAGGTTCGATCCCCAGCACCCACATGGCGGCTGAGAACCGTCTTTAACTCCAGTTCCAGGGGAATCCGATGCCCTCTTCTGACCTCCACGGCATTGCACGACACGGGTGCACAGACCTCCATGCAGACAGTGCATTCATACACATAAAAAATAAATAAAATAAAATAAATGTTAACTAGATAATCTAGCCTCCCCAAATTGAATACTGTTAAATAATTGTGTGTGTTCTAATTTCATTATATTGTTGTGATAAAACACTCTGACCAAGGGGCTGGAGAGATGGCCTAGCGGTTAAGAGCGCTGACCGCTCTTGCAGAGGACCCGGGTTAGAACCCCAGCACCCACATGGCAGCCGAGAACTGTCTGAAACTCCAATTCCAGGAGAACTCCAGTTCCAGGGGAATCCGACACCCTCTTCTGACCTCCGTGGCATTGCACGACACCGGTGCACAGACCTGCATGCAGACAGTACATTCATACACATAGAGAAATAAAATTAATTAAAAAAATAAAAAAAAACCACTCTGACTAAAAGTAACTTGGGGAGGAGAGGGTTTATTTGGCTTATACTTCCAAGTCATAATCCATCAATGGGGGAAGTCAAGGCAGGAGCCTGAGCAGAAACTGGAAGTAGAACCCCTGGAGGAATGCTGCTTGTTGGATCACTGGCTTACTCACAGGTTCACACTAGCTTTGTAATAAAGCTTAGGGCTATCTGCCTAGGGATGATACCATCCACAGTGGGCTGGGCCCTTCTGCATCAATTAAAGATCAAGACAATGTCCCCACAGATGGGCTAACAGGCCCATAAGTACTAGCACCCTTCCAACGAGCTCCACCAATTTGATCATTTATCAGAATATAATAACCATCCTTTCAGGGCATAATGGTGCACCCCTATAATCCCAGAACTCACATTCATACTCAGGGGACTGATGCAGGAACATCATGAATTTCACGCCAAACTGGGATACATGATGATTTCAAGGCCACCCTAGGGTACAAAATGAGACCCTTTCTCAACAAAATACACAGTTGAGGATGTACCTCAATGGTAGAACACTTACCTGGTATACCAAGGCCCTGGGATCAATCCCCAATGCATCAGAATAAATAAATAATAAAAAGTATCCTTTGCACACTATAGGATTGGATTTTCACATAACTGAGAGATATTAGTCATTTTATGAGTGATCTATAAGAAACATTCCTACTTTCCATATTTTTCCAAATATATGGTAATCTATATAGAATTTCAGATTTTATATTACACATTCTGCTGGTTAGTCTTTATTAATTTGTCACAAGCAACTTCTGCAAGAACAGTCAGTGCTCTTAACTGGGTAAGCCACCTCTCCAGCCCCCTGGCTGGGGTTTTTATGAAGGCAGTATCAAGGACATAGTTTACCAAGGTAAAGAGCTTGCTTGGGGTATCCTGATCCCCATTACGTTTTCTGGATAACCACACAGATATATGGGGTAGATGGGGCATTCCTCATTCCTTTAGCCCAAACATCTTTGTGCTCACTGGAATGCACGTCTTGATCACAGCAAATGTTGTCTTTGAGTGCTGGACTAGCATGTTTTTTTGCATCATGAGACCATTTGTGAATGTTGATATGGTAATCTTGGGTAATTGATGGCGGAAAGGCACATTTTCTTGCCATTCTTCTTTGCTAGAGTCATTCTGTCTAGCCATGTTGTAAAGGAAGACAGCTATGGATTATAAGTCTTTATGAAGAACCAAAATAAGCACACAGGGATTTTTTCCCTAACTGCTTTACCAGGAACCTGGTGGCAGTTGTATTTTACAGAAATAAGCTTATGGGGGCCACGGATCTATCTAGCTCTATTGGTAGAATGTTTGCTTACCAGTTGAATGCATGAAGCCCTGGGTTCCTTACTCAGCACTACATAAACAAGGGCATATTGGCACATGCCTGTCATCTCAGCAATTGGGAGATAGAGGCAGAAGACTCAGAAGTTCAAAGTTCAAAGTTGGGCTGAGATTATTGCTCAGTGGCAAAGTATTTCCTTAGCATGTGTGAGATACTAAGTTCCTGCACTGCCAGAGGGAAAGAGAGAGAGAGAGAGAGAGAGAGAGAGAGAGAGAGAGAGAGAGAGAGATTGATTCAAGGTTAGCCTGCCTCAGCTATTATGTGGATTGATTCCAGCCAGAGATGCATGAGACCCTATTCCACTCCTCCACCTCAAAGAAAGAAAGCCATTAAGGACAGGCCTGGAGATTTACAAGTAAACAAAAGAATCAGTACCTTCATGGCAAGACCACACCCAGCTAATCCGCCAGCAAGTCCAGGGCAGAGAAAAATTACAAATGTGGTTGAAATGGGCCAGGGTCCATGCCGAACTTGCAGCCAAACTCGGCAGTTTCATTCACGTGGTGCTGGCTTTAGAGAAATGAAGTTTGCAAGAGTGAAGGGGTCATCAGTTCTTCCTCCACGGTTTCAGAGAGCTGCCAAGGTCAGGCAGAGCGCAGCAGGGGTGTCCCTGCATAAAGTAGGCCCTAATAGGCCATTGTGTGAAGCCGTGAGTGTGAAGCCTGGTTGGCAGCGGAGACCCCAAGAAGACTTTCGAGATGCCAGACCTGTGAGATATTTGCCAAGGAGAGCTGCATACGGGGAGTGGTACCAGCCTACAAAAGAGATGTATGTTGCAAGCAAAGCTGGAAGAGCTGAGCCATCTAAGCCCTTTGGAAGTCAAGTCCCAGAAGTTGCACATGGAGCTACTGGACTTGGAGTTTGCCCTGTTGGTTTTTGGTCTTGTTTTGGTCCAGTAATTCCTCACTATGCCTCTATTCCTCCCTTTTGGAATGGGAATGTGTATTCGGTTCCACTGTATGTTGGGAGTATGTAATTTGTTTTTTGATTTTACAGGAGCTTACAGTTTGGGAGATTGGCCTGAGTCTCAGAGGAGACTTTGTACTATGGACTTTTGAATGGCATTGAGACTGGTAAAGACTGTGGGGACTTTTAAGGTTGGACTAAATTCATTTTGCATTTTATATGATCAGGAGCCTATGGGGGCCAGGGAGTGGAATGTGGTGGCTTGCATGAGTGTCCCCCATAGGCTGTAAGTATTCAGACATTTGTCTCCAGTTGGTGGCGCTGTTTTTGGAGGTCTTAGAAGGTGTGGCCATGCTGGGGGAAGTGTGTCACTGGGGGCAGGCTTAGTGAGTTTTAACAAGCCTCTGTAGTCTACAGTTGCCCTCTCTGTTTCCTGTGCTCTTTGNGGACATTGCACACATACAATGTGCTTACATTATGCCTTCAAAATACTCATACATGGGAAAGGGACACGGGGCTATATTCGATTAATGTATATTTAATTGATGTGAGTTTAGTAAGTATCCAACTTTGCCCAAAATCTATCTACCAATTACATGGTATTTTAGGACTTAGTAAAAGTAAACATGTCTATATTAAACAACATTGGTTTAAAGGTTTTAATAAAAACAGTAAATCCCCACTGTTTTTATTAAAACCTTTAAACCAATGTTGTTTAATATAGACATGTTTACTTTTACTAAGTCCTAAAATACCATGTAATTGGTAGATAGATTTTGGGCAAAGTTGGATACTTACTAAACTCACATCAATTAAATATACATTAATCGAATATAGCCCCGTGTCCCTTTCCCATGTATGAGTATTTTGAAGGCATAATGTAAGCACATTGTATGTGTGCAATGTCCACAGAGGCCAGAAGAGGGTGTTGGATCCCCTGGAACTGGAGTTACAGGTGGTTGTCTGCCACAAAGTGTGTGCGGAGAATGGAATCTGGGTCCGCTGAAAATCAGGAAGTGCTCTTACACCCCTGAGCCATCTCTCCAGCCCCTGGAGAGTTGTTGTTTTGTATGTGCAGTTTTTTATACTTATATTTTTTATCTGTCTTGGGTATTTTTCAATAAGAAATTTCTGAATCAGCTGTTAACTAAATGTTTAATCTTTATAAATGTATCTATTTCTAGCATGTATGTACGAGTGTTTTGCCTGCATGTCTGCACATACATCATTTGCATGCCAAAAGAGGGCATCAGATCCCTTGGAACTGTAGTTATAAGTAGCTGTTAGCCACCATGTGGGTGGTGGGAACTGAGTCCATGTCGTCAGGAAGAATAGCAAGTGCCGCTAACCACTGAGTCATTTCTCCAGGCCCTCAAATTTAGTCTTTTGAAGAACCAAGGATGATATAGTTCAATTATAGCCATTTGACAGATAGAGACTTGAGCATAGAAGTGAAATAATAGAAATAAATGATGGTGACTTCTGTACACTATTTTCTGGAATTCACTTTTGTTGATAAGCAACATTTCTGACATAATTCACAACTTGTCTTTACTGACAGTTCTATTGCTGAAGAGGTGCGAGATATAACAGTGGAAGAGCCACTAGTTTACACCCAGTACTGACAAAAAGAAAGAAAATACTCAAAGTCTCTAGACTCTTGAGAGAAGTAATGTCTTAGAACTTGTGGCAGTCATAGAAGAAACACTGGGTAAAATAGTATGCTTTAGTTTTAGGAGAAGGTAAAGAGAAATTGAGGATTATGCAAAAACATTTTCAGGCCTGGGCCTTGTATTTTAGTTTTATTTTCATTCATTCATTCATTCATTCATTCAATCATTCATTCATTTTGATGCACAGTCTTGTGTCACCCCGGCTGGCCTTGAGTTCAGTGTGTACCAGAGGATGACCTTGAACTTCTAATCCTCCTGCCTCCACCTCAGAGTGTTGAGATCAAAAGCATGGACTACCAACAGGGCTTTGTGTATACGAGGTAAGTACTCTACTAAATGAGATATAGTCCCAGCCCCTCTGCATTGTATTTTTTAAAAAGGAAAATGCTTGAGGAAATCACAATCTCTCAAAAACTCTATTTATTCAAGAAATGGCTTATTGAACTGCTATGTGCTGTGATAAGCTCTAGGGATACAGAAGTGACCAAAGGACAATACGGGTCTTCCTTCCTTTGACTATTTATATGGGTTGTATCTTTCTGCACTAGGCACCTTGGATATAACTAAAAGCATAGTAGATCTCCATTGACTTTTCTGGATACAAGTATTTGGACCCAGGGCTTTGGCCATGTGAAGCAAATGCTGTACCATCAAGCTACTTCCACAAGCTTCTTTTTAGATTTTTACATTTAAAAAAATTAATTTATTTTAATTTTATGTGTATAAGTATTTTGCCTGCATGCATTAGGTACACCATGGTGTGTAATGCCCAAGAAGGCCAGAAGAGGGTGTCAGAATCCCTGAAACCCGTGTATGATTGTTAGCTGCCATGTTGATGCTGGAAACTGAATCAGAGTTCTCTTCGAGAGCACACAGAGCTCTTAACTCCTGAGTCAACTCTCCAGCCCCATATTCTTGTTTCATTGAGGTTAGATCTTCCTGTGCTGCTTAGAATGACCTGGAACTCAGTCTGTAGTTCAGGCAGGACTTGAACTTTTCAGTCATCCTGTCTCAATCTCTTTAGTATTTGTTATTAAAATTTTGAGCCACTAAGCCCAGGTCCTCTCTCTCTCTCTTTCTCCTTTGTTTCTTTGTTTCTTTGTTTCTTTGTTTCTTTGTTTCCTTCCTTCCTTCCTTCCTTCCTTCCTTCCTTCCTTCCTTCCTTCCTTCCTTCCTTCTTTCCTTTCTTTCTCTCTTTCCTTCTCTCTCTTCTTCTCTTTCTCTCTTTTTTTCTCTCTTTTCTTTCTTCCTCCCTCCCTCTGTCCTCCAGTCTCTGCACATGTGTATGTGTGGTATATGCATGTGTGAGGGTATATGTAGAGGAGGTGTCCTTTTTCGTGTCTTTTTGAAACAGGATTTCTCTGTAGCCCTAGCTGGCCTGGAACTCACTATGTAGACCAGGCTTTCCTCAAACACACAGAAATCTGTCTGCCTCTGCTTCCCAAACGCTGAGATTAAAGGCCTGTGCCACCACACATGGCAAAGTGTGTCTTTTATTACTCGCCATCTTATTCCCTCAAGGCAGGGTCTCTCACTGACCCAGAGCTAAGCTGGTGTCTGTAAACCCAAACAATCCTCCTGTCTCTGCCTTTTGCTCCAGTGCTGGGGTTATAATACATGTGGCCATGCCCAGATTTTTTTCTTTTTTTTTTTTTTTTTTTGAAAAAGGGTCTTTCTGTAGTCCCAGCTGGCCTAGAGTGAGCTATCTTTTTTTTTTTTGAGACAGGGTCTCCCTATAGCCCCAGCTGGCCTGGAACTCACTCTGTAGACCAGGCTGGACTTGAACTCAGAGATCCACCTGCCTCTTCCTCGAGTGCTAGGATTAAAGGCATGTACCACCACACCTGGCTTAAAGACTGTTTGGTTCTTAGCCACTCATGTAGGTGCTGGGAATCGAAGCCAGGTCCTCTGCAAGAGCATTCGGCACTCTTAACTGCTGAGCCATCTCTCCAGCCCTGGTGCCCATATTTTTGTGTGGGTGCTAGGGATTTGAACTCAGATCCTTTTGTTTATATAGGAAGAGCTCCACTTTCAGTTTGTTCTATCTGCTTTGGGTTTGCAGTTGAAGATGTGGGCTCTCAGCTTTCAGCTCCTGTTGTGATATTTGCTGCTTGCTGCCATGTGCCCTCTGCCATTATGGACTCTCCCTCTGGAAACATAAGCCAAAATAAACTTTCTTCCATAAGTTGCCTTGGTCATGGTGGTTTGTTTGTTTGTTTGTTTGTTCATTTTGAGACAGGGTCTCCCCCTGACCCCAGATGGTCTGGAACTCACTATGTAGACCAGAATGCCCTTGAACTCACGGAGATCGACCTGCTTCTCCCTCCCAAGTGCTGGAATCAAAGGCGTGCACCACAATACCCAACTTGTGTTTTGTTTTGTTTTGTTTTGTTTTGTTTTGTTTTTGGTATTTTTGAGACAGGGTCTCCCTTTAGTCCCAGCTGGGCTGGAGCTCACTCTGTAGACCAGGCTGTCCTTGAACTCACAGAGATCCACCTGCCTCTGCCTCCTGAGTTCTGGGATTAAATGCATATGCCACCACGCCTGGCACTAAAGATGGTTTTTAGCTGCCATGTGGGTGCTGGGAATCGAACCCGGGACCTCTGCAAGAGCAGTCAGTGCTCTTAACCGCTGAGCCACTTCTCCAGCCCTGGTCATGGTGTTTTATCACTGAACAGAAAAGTAAATAATTCCATGTGTATATGTGCTAGGACATGTGTGGAAGTCAGAGGACAACTTGTGGTCAGTTCTCCTTCCTCTATGTGGCTTTGAGGGACGAACTTAAGCCCTCCTTGATAGCAAACACTTTTACCTGCTGAGGTATCTTGCCATGCCCCTCCTTTCTAAAAAAAAAAAAAACCTTTTAAATTTATGCCAGGTGTGGTGGTGCAGACCTTTAATTCCAGCACTACAGAGGCAGGTGGATAAGAATGGTCTTTTTGCAGCCCCAGCTGTCCTGCAACTCTCTATGTAGACCAGGCTGGCCTTGAACTCACAGAGCTCTGCTTGCCATTTCTCCAGAGCGCTGGGATTAAAGGTGTGCACCACCACATTCGGCTAAGATAAAAAAAATTATTTAAGTGTGTATATGTGTTTCTGTGTGAGTGAATGCCACCTGCGTTTGGCATTCTGGAGACTGGAAGAGATCATCAGATTCCTGGTAGTTGAACTTACAAGTGGATGTGAGCTAACCGAGATGGGTGCTAGGAACCAACTTGAGTCCTCTGCAAGAGTAGCAAATGCTCTTAACTACTGAGACATCTCTGTAGTCCCTAAAATTAAACCAGGTGCTCGGGATTGAACCCAGGTCTTTATGCATGCTAATTAAGCACTCTACCATTAAGCTATATATTGCCAGCCCTATTTTTTTATTACATGTCATTGCATCTCAGCTTTTCATTTCATTCTCATCTGCTGTCTGCTGGCTTATTTTCATCAAGCTTCTCCTTGTTGGAGTCAATCATCATCTTGGCTTTTGCTTTTTTGATCTGATGATATCAATATTTTTTAAAGTGTAAATGAACTTATATCTGACTCTTCTAGGATGCTTGCTGAAAATACAGAGTCCCGAAGGGCGTGGTGGTGCATGCCTTTAATCCTAACACTCAGGAGGCAGAGGCAGGTGGATATTTGTGAGTTCAAGGCCAGTGTGGTCTACAGAGTGAGTTTCAGAACAGCTGGGGCTACAGGGAGACCCTGTCTCAAAAAGACAATAAAAGAAAAGAAAAAGGAAATACAGATTCCCTATTTCATAGGGGTATTGAGGAAGTTGAGGTGATTCAGATGTACATTCCATTTTGGAATCACTGAACAACATATTATTAAGTAATGTCATCATACATATGACCTCACTCTTGTATAGAAACATATATCTGGGCTGGAGAGATGGCCTAGCAGTTAAGAGCACCAACTGCTCTTGCAGAGGACCCGGGTTCAATCCCCAGCACCCACATGGCGGCTGAGAACTGTTTTTAACTCCAGTTCCAAGGGAATCCGACACCCTCTTCTGACCTCCGCGGCATTGTACGACACGGGTGCACAAACCTATACACAGACAGTACATTCATACACATAAAAATAAATAAATAACAGCTGGGGCTACAGGGAAACTCTGTCTCGAAAAGACTAAATAAATATTTAGAAACATATATCTGGATATTTACTCTGAATTCAAGATTCTAATATATGTTGTTTGTTCTGGATATGTCCATTTCAGTAGCCAATAGGCATCTGGAAATTGACATGTTAGAAGTCATACCCACAATATTTCTTTAGATCCCCTTTCTTCATCATTTCCAGTCCTAGAGAATGATGGCTTTGCACTGTGTTTACCTCATCCAGAAAATAAATCTCATGCAGAGTTCTTTCTTCAATATCCATTTTCTTTTTTTTAAATTAATTAATTAATTAATTTTTTATATGTATGAGTGTACTGTCTGCATGTATGTTGGTGCACCTGTGTTGTGCAATGCCGCGGAGGTCAGAAGAGGGCATCAGATTTCCCTGGAGCTGGAGTTAAAGATGGTTCTTAGCCACCATGCGGGTGCTGGGAATTGAACCCAGGTCCTCTGCAAGAGCAGTTGGTGCTCTAAACCACTGAGCCATCTCTCCAGCCCCATTTTTATTTGTCTTTATTTGTTGTTGGTGGTGGTGGTATTTTTGAGACAGGGTCTCTCTTTTAGTACCAGCTGGCCTGGAGCTCGCTCTGTAGACCAGGCTGGCCTTGAACTCACAGAGATCCACCTGCCTCTGCCTCCCAATTGCTGGGATTAAAGGCGTGTGCCACCACGCCCGGCTAATATCCATTTTCTGACAGCGTCTGTTTTCCTTCATTCTCCTTCATCCTCCTGGGTTTTATTCTGTCACTCCATCCTACAACTATATCTTAGATCCTCATGCTCTCCTAGATGGTTGCCAAAGGAGCAAGTTGACTTGGGTCTTCCCAAATATCATCCATCTGTTGTATTCCACTCATTTCTTTTTTTTCTTGCTTATAAGGATTTTTTTTTTGGTTTGTGTTTGTTTGTTTGTTTGTTTGTTTGAGACAGGTTCTTCTTGTAGTCCCAGCTGGCCTAGAATTCTCAACGTAGACCAAGCTGTCTGAAATCTCAGAGATCTGCCTGCTGAGTGCTGAGATTAAAGGCATGCACCACTATGCCTTGTCTTGTTTTTCATTTTTGTTTTAAAACAGGCTCACATAGCTCAGGCTAGCCTCTGACTACTTAAATGTATCAGAGGATGACCTTAGAATCCCGATCTCCCTACTTCCACTTAACAAGTGACAGGATTTGAGGCATGAGGTACTACCCTCAAAAGTTCTGGCTGGAGAGATAGCCTAGCGGTTAAGAGCACCGACGCTCTTACAGAGGACCCGGGTTCGATCCCCAGCGCCCACATGGCGGCTAAGAACCGTCTGTAACTCCAATTCCAGGAGAACTCCAGTTCCAGGGGAACCCGAGACCCTCTTCTGACCTCCGCGGCATTGCACGACACGGGTGCACAGACCTGCATGCAGACAATACATTCATACACATACAAAAATAAAT